>CP092864.1:163983412-164055432 GCA_030710605.1 Cordylochernes scorpioides
TTTACTGGAACATATACAATAATTGAAATAATCTCACCCAATGTTGTTCGAATAGATCGCCCCAATCAACCTCTCAATAGAGACAGTGACACCATACATGTCAATAAATTAAAATATTACACAGAGAATGTTCTGTACATTACACCTCCACAAACCCGATTTATTCAAAACCCACAGCGAATGTCTCAAGATGTATATCTCAGTGAATTCAAACATTTGACTCCAGATATCTTCGAGACGCAACTATACCGAATTATACCGCCTCAAACTTCCCAGCCATTCCTACATTTAAATCCAGATTTATTTAATATCGATCGTTTTAAACCAAACCTCAAGTAGCGACCAGAAAATTTCCCGTTAAATTCACAAACCTATTCTTTCTACATACGCTAAACCAACCCATTTGGATCTGTTACCCTACTTACTTACTCTCTTTCACACAATATAAAGATTTATTTGGAACCACCAGACCCAGACTAGAGGAGAAAGAATTTAACGCTCGTGCGCTGTAGACAGCCCCCATATTTCTCCTTTCAAAAATATACAACGGCCTCCCTCCCTGCTTACAAAGCTGTCATCTAAATATCGGCATGACCGCCATGTGTAACATGTGTTTCACACCAGCCATTATATTTCCTCGAGAATGTCACAAATTCCCAGACAGAGAGTCATAAAAATACAGCTAGTTGGCCCCAGTGACGATAGACTAAATATCTCGAGACACCATTCCTGCATCAATAAATCCATTGCCACCCTTCCCCCTTACTCGCCTCCAGAAAATTTGGAGCGTGTCCCGCATTCCTTTTAATTCTAGTCGATATCTTAACCTAACTTTTTAAAACATTTAGATATTTGAATTTGAACAAGACCTACCTTAAATTGAACATTTTGATATTTAATCCTGTGTAAATCTCTATTTTTTCTACATATCAAACATTTTACATGTTAAATTGAGATCACAATACACAACATTTTAGTAACCAATCCAAGCAATAAATTGCGCTTCTCAATTTTCGATTTATAAAACCTACACACCACATTGGTAACTTCTTTTTAGATGAAATACTAAACCTTCATCTACTCATTGTAATAATCTTTAATTATATTCTGTTTTTGTATAAAATATATATTTTATTTTTATTTTTTACCTATCAATTATTAAATCACAAGTTTCTAATCCAACATTATTTTTAAAAAAATCAATTTTACTTTTTTTTTCATAATATTATTTTAGTATTACAGAACATTTATTTGTTTTCAAAAATCACTTTAATTTTTCATTATTATTACTTTTATATATTGCAATAACAACACAACAAAAAGCCTTTATTGAGGACCTCTCGTCCTATATAGGATTCGCCAGTTTACAGAGTAATTGAAGAGAAGAGAGCTAAGAATACAGAGAGAAACATATATGTAGTAGGTATAGTATAGTAATTTCTACACTGTGACAATATACAACAGCAGCAACAAGCCTTTTACTGAATCAAAGTCCCATACAGGATTCGTCATTCTAATCCTGACATAGATTATTTGCATATAATTATTTACATCAATTAGATTATGTATATAGCCTCCTCTTCTCTTCAGCCGTCTTCCAGAATTTGAACAACGCAAAAGCTCCAGCTCTGTTTCTCACCACATCATTCAACAGGAGCTCCAAAGAGAGTCCCTCAAGGCCTATTTCACTGAAGAGCACTTCTCGTTCGTCTTTCAGCCCCATACATGAGAGTATATGGTGATGTAGCCCCGGCTCCATTCTTGTCCCGCAAATCTCGCATGTCCATCCATCTGTTTTAAATATTCTGGGGCGATCATCAGCAAAGAGCACCGAGAGGATTCTCAGTCCGGCAATACACCGTTTGACCCGGAGCGGGAAATCGCTGGACAGATAGTGTTCCGGTAATGGAGTTGAGCAGATGTTTTTATAGTGGGGGTAAAGTCTTCAATTTATTATTCTTGTGTGATCCTTTTGCAGAGACTGGTCTATTGCAGTCCTGATTATGTAGGGAATTTCTCTTTGTAATGTTCTATAGTCTGTGCAGCAATTCAGCCATTGAAATCCGGTGTTGTTTAAAATATCAACTATACTTCCCGTGAAACCTATATATTTTTTCGTTGCGTTTGAGATTTCCCACAGCTGTGACAAGCAGAGCAGCGGCAGTCTAGTTTCACCCATTCCCAGCATTCTCAACCAAAACTTTAAGGTAAGTTTCAAGACTGTAACGCTGAGTGACACTCTTCCCAATTCTATCCTGAGCATGTATCCGGGGGTGTATCTTGGTAGATTTAGATATCTTCGCATAAATGAGTCCTGAATTTGATCAACAATTAATGTATGCTCATTTGCCCAAGCAGGTGCCGCGTATAGCAGGGTTGATAAAACCATCGCGTCAAGAAGTTTCATAGAGGATTTAAGAGAGTTCATCTTCGACCTGGTCAGAATAGGCCATACCGCACCACTGGCCGCGAGAGCTTTACCCTTATAGTATAATGCGGCTTGCTTAAAAAAGTTTGTTGAGGTGAGTGGATTTCCTAGATACATGTATCTTTCCGTGACATTCAGTGTTTGTTGTCCCCAATACCAATTATCGGATTTTGAGCGCTTCCCACCATTGCGAAATACCGTTATTTTTTAATTGTTTTCGTTCAGCGTTAGCATATTTTCCTCAAATATTTTCGTATCATATTAATTTTTAACTGCAAATTGTTCTTAGATTCGCCTATCAGTACAATATCATCTGCATATAGTAACAAATGGATATTTCCATGCTTTGGCAGATAAATACCAGGTATAGCCGAGCCACTTTTATATATTACATGTTTGATTTTTTTCACTTAAACTTTATTCAACCACAATGATATTGCTATATTTTTATTCATTTTATTTTTGTTTTTATACCTTTATATAAAATGACTATGTTATCATTAACTTTCTGGCATAAAAACAATCTATTTCTCTAACCACTTCAGTGTACTTTACACTACTATCTTCTCAGTCATTGCTTCACATCAACGTAGAAAGACGACAGTACTGCTTGACAATTTTTTGATTTCGTAATTTCAACAAACTCCTTTAACACAGTTCCCCAGATTTAAAAATCCCAACTTCTGGCTTGAACACGCTTCAAAAGTTTACTTCAATAATGCACAGAGCACAAACACCAACGCATGCACAAAGCGTTCACAACTCACTTTTTTTTCAGCTCTAGCTGACCACAATCAACCTTTCATTTTAAGTCAAGTCAGATCACCTACTGTCGATACAACAATTCTACTTATAGCATGGTTCTCCATTTCACCCCTTTCACAATCATATTAATAAACAACTTTTTCTTCAACAACTTTTCAACCCAATAACCCTACAATTGTGACAAAGCACTGTAACCTTATACAGGATCACAGGTGAAACATTGCCTAGGAAGACGCTCAAGTCAATATCCTCGCTTTGCACCTGGATCTAAGTATTTGATTGCATCTGTAATACGTACAATTGCTTATCTTTAACCCCTAACACTTTCCAACGCCCGCCAACAATCTCTTAGAACATAATTTTATTTTTATCATCACTTTTCTTTTATCAAACAAAGGTTTTATCTGAATTTCTCTTTTATAATGAATATCATAACTTTTAAATTAAACATAAGTTGTATTTTTTATAATTTGCAGATATATCCAACCAAAACATCATGATATAGCCCTTTTTAACCCTCACAGTTTAAATTAATTAAAATAAATTTTAATTACTTACCTGTGTTAGAGAGGCTTTACCCGATTAAACCCGGATAAACCCTTTCACTCCCGGGGCTCATCTATGGTAATTTAAACCAGCAACCCTATATAGTATAATACTTATAACAAGATTGTCATGTTGTATATAGAAACACTCTATAAATAATTATATGTATGATTAACATGTGTCATTGCATCACCATATGTAATGCTTTGTACAATCTGAGGATAAATAAATGAAACTATGTAATAGATTAAGAGCTGAGCTAAGCAAGAGATCGAGAGAGATATAGAAATCAACCTTAAAAAGGAATTTGGCAGCCCGTTGCCATCGAGGTCAAAGGGAGCAGAATGCCGCAGACGTTCAAAGTCCAAATTCTCACATCTCCCCCCCCCCCCCCTCGGCAGAGGTATATAAAAAAACTCGGTTTTAGCTGAACGCAGACAGTCAGTTCACCATCGGCGTGAGCCCTTGTCGCTTGTAGCCAGGACCACCTCATCGCCATGTAAAACAGTAAGATCTATTCTAACTCCATCTTGCTCTTAGCTCGACTCCTATCTGTTCATGGAACTTTCCTACTACAACTGTGTCTCTTCGTTTTTTGTGTGTGGACGTTCCCAAGCTTTCCACTCTGCCTCGACCACGACTGCCTGTACTCTGTGAGAACTTTTAAAGGTCGTCCAAGGTGCAGCGAGGTACTGGAAAACTCTCCACGCCCTGACTGTCCCTCTCGGTTACTACTGGTTTGACCCTCGGTTACCACATATATATATATATATATATATATATATATATATATATATATATATATGTGGTAACCGAGGGTCAAACCAGTAGTAATATATATATAACAACAAAAACGGTACTTTATTTAGTCAAAGGCAAATACAAGCGTGAGGTAGTTAATTCCCAGGATGAAGTGTGGCCATAATATTCGCGAAAAACTCCTTCGAAATGTCTTTCTGTTCGTCCCACTTTTCTAGTATCCATTCTGCTTCGCTTATCTTTTTGTCATATATTGTTTTCAGGTCGCAGTTGGGGTCTTCAAGATTTTTCCTTTTTTCACTGAGTGTCTCGGCGTAGATCTGTATTTGGTGGTCTAGGTTGTGATTCATTCGTTTCATTTCTCTGATGGTTTTGATGCGATCATCTGAGCAAAATATGAACTCGATGATGTTTTTATATGTGTCATTCTCGGTGTCAAGAGATTGTATAGATGTCGTTGACTTATTGGTATTATTCTCTTCATCAGTTTCCATGTCAGAGTATGGCGGAATGGTCGTCTTCGCTCCTGGGGGGGGTAGTCTTTGTTTTTTTCCTAATTTCTTCGTCCCTCGTTGGTCAAGGTTGTCTTCTTGAGACGCCTTACGCGGTCTTTTCTTCGTTGATGGCATTTCGTCATGTCCAGTAGATAAGTTTCCAAGCACATTTAGAATTTGCCTCATCTTTCCAATTTTGTTGTTAAGGGCTCTCTTCTGGTCGGTTTTAAGGTCATTGTAAGTTTTGGATTTGATATCTTCCTGCCTCTCGAGGTAGCAGGAGATCTTGGTCTCCAGGTCAGGATGTAGCATTAGTTGCTTTTGGACTTTAGCTGCCCTCGAGGTACCAGCTCTCTTGTAGATCGTGGCAATTATTTTCTCTGTTTCCGGATCTTCTCCTTCTTCACATTCCATCAACTCTTTTTGGAGCTGGGTGGAGTCCATAGATCTTATAGAGCATATGCTAGATGTTTCATCATCATGATTTTCATTCTTTGTGGTGATGTTCAATGCGACAGTTTCTCTTGATGGGCCTGGTATAACGGGCAGGGCTGTGGGGTTGATTGCTTCTGGGTAAGTTCTTGAGATATTATTTCTGATTTCTGGGTTGAAAGGACATTTGGATTTAATATGTCCATGTCTCTTACATCCCAGGCAGGTGATATCTTCGCCCACAAAGATCTTAAAAGTCCTTTGCATGTAGACGATTGGGATGATAGCCGGCATGTCAGTCGATTCCTTTCTCTTCAACACGACCTCTCTTCTAAGAGATGAAAGGTGTTTGAAAAGGGGGTTCTCGGTGGGGTAAGGCAGGGGTCTGACGCTAAGGATCTCTCCAAAGGGCGCTAGGGCTTTGGTGACCTCTTCATCTGGAATGAAGGCAAGGATTCCTGAAAGAATATATTTCTTTGGGGGGTTGAATAGGGCGTTGGGTAGATGGTGTTGCCTCTTACAGCAAAGCCGTTGTTAATGAGTAGTAGGGCCTGTTCACCATTGGCAACCGACACAACGGCCAGGCCATTCATCTTTCCAACCGAGTGGATGTTTTCGTGTCCAATGATTTTGGCTATAGAGGATAGGTGCTCCTCAGCACTGCAATCCGAGAGGGCGGTGAACTGGATGGTGGAGTTAATGTTTTTACTTCTTTTTTCGTATGTTTCTTTCCGTGATTCTTCAAATTTCTTCCATTCTTGAGGCGTAAATTGTTTTCTTTGGGTATGCAAATTGCCTTGCTGTTTGTTTTTCTCTAGAGATGGTAATTCAGCGATTAATGGTTTAGATGTAAATGATTTTTCTTCATGAGGGTGAGCAACCAATGAGACTTCAGCAGCAGATGACGTGTTGGATGACGCAACGACCAACTTGGCCGTTGCCATGGTAATGAGGCAAAGCTACAACTTGTAGCTTTGCGGATTTATGAAAATTGTGGAATAAAAAATATTTTAAACTTGATGAAATTCGATGAGTGATGGTTCTAAATGAAGCCTGAGTAGAGATGAGAAGAATGATACAATTTTGAATTAGCAAAACAGACTTTAAGTTGGCGAAAAAGCGAAAGACTCAGGAGCTCGCGCGACGCGTGGCCGCACGGCCATATATATATATATATATTAAATTAATAATTAAAATATTAAAGAGATTTATAAACAAAATTAAAATACATAATTTTCTTTTCCTTGCAATTAAATAATTTATTTTTTCAAAATGACATACAATTAATAAATTCCAAAAAAATTGACATTTAATTTTACAATCCAGAAAATTTAATGGGATTTCTGTGGTTGTTTATTGGATGACAAAAAATAAATATTTGGTTCAATTGAAGTGGTACGTAATTTAAGTTGATCTTTCAAATGAACATCACTTATTTGACTTCTTAGGCGGGTTTTAATTTGAGTCATGTATGAAAATGTTGCCTCGCAGCAATATGTACTTCCAAAACATGAAAGAATTCTTCGTGCGTGTTGTCTTAGACGAGGATAAATAACTGCAGTCTTCCATATTTCAATAGGATCTTTTTTTGAATCGAATTGTGATTTAAAGATATTATCTTCTCCTCTCTCAAATAATTCCATTTGATATTCTTTGGGATCTACGTCGATATCAACAAGGTCTGGTTCGAAAGTTAATTTAAGTGTGAAAACATGTTTTTTTAAAATCTAAGAACCTTTTATTATATTATTCAATTAATATATCTACAACAGAAATATACTCATCAAATTTTGAGGGGAATAATTTTGCTCCATCATAATTTCCGATAACTGTGGGAAATGTTCTTTAGAAATTTCTAATCGACACCTAGTAAAGATTCAAAGAATAAAAGTTTTTTTTCGAAAAGCTTGAATTTTGTGCCACATTTCGTATATATATTTAGTTTTTCCCTGCAAGTTTAAATTCATTTCATTTTGCTTCATTGTCTTGTCACATAAAAGGCAGCATTTCTACAAAATTCTTTATCTGATAAATCGCAATATTCCTTTTGTTCTTCAAAAAATTTAATTATTTGTTGACGCAGGGTGAATATTTTTAGCAAAACTTGTCCTCTTGATAACCAACGTATTTTGCTATGATATGGTAAGGCTCCATTGAAGGTGTCATTATCTGACATTATTATATCTCGAAATTGACGATGGCGCATTGAATTTGATCGAATAAAATTTACAATACCAATAGTTTTTTCTAAAGTATGGTTCAAACTAGCCAACTTAGCAAATAGATTTTGTTGGTGAAAAATACAATGAAAAGAAATCAAGTTTTTTAAATTAGCATATTATTTTTTTAATAACGAAATGAAACCTTCTCGCTTTCCTACCATGGCTGGTTCACCATCGGTACACACACTTACTAAATTATTTATATTTAACCCTGCTTCGCAAATTTTTATTTTGAAGTTTTCCAAGATGTCTATTCCTCGTGTCCTGCCTGAAAGTGTTCCTAATGCAAGCAACTCTTTAAAACATCGAAAATCCTCAGTATTAGCTCGAATAAAAATTGAATCTGTGCTGAATCGGTATTGTCTGTGGATTCATCCAATGCTATAGAGAAATATATATTTTCTTCTTTAATAATCTTATATATAGATATATATATATATTAGATAATAAAAGGCATATATTGGATTTTATAAAATATTTATTTTGCCAATATTTCGGCTGGCTGAACGCCAACCTTTATCGAGGCATTACATTTTTGTATACACAAACTCAGCGCCGCATAGTGTTATAATGTCACAGTTGAAATCAATTAAATTACAGAGTAGGTGGGAGAAATTTGTGCATGAAAAAATATTATAAAAAATGCAATCAAAAATGTAAAATATCTTTAAATATAAAAGGAAAAAAGTTCTATCTTATATTTAAAAAAAATTGTAAAAAGTACATAAAAATAATTCATTAATAAATCATAAAGAGATAAATGTAAAAATATATGTATATATTAAAACATTTGAAAATAAATTTAAAATGATTTAAACAATAAACTGTAAGAACCTTATAAAAGGTTTTTAAAAATGTGGGTATTTAAAAAATTCATTTCAAAATTTAGGAGATCGATTATAAATAAGAAAAAATATTTTATAAAATGCATTAAAATGGAAGTCAAAACAATTTAGGATGAATAAATGAGAAAATAAATTAAAAAATGGAAACTAAAAAGTTTAAATTATTGCATGTAAAATGTTATATATTTAATGTATCAATACTTTGCGTTTTGAAGCGATAAATGTAAAAAATAATTAAACAAATGGTATGTATTAATTACAGGTAATTACTAATGTGTGAAAATATAATTTAAGAAATCGCGGGTATTACAACAAAATATAAAGTGATATATATATATATATATATATATATATACAGAACTGTTGGTTTATATTTGTAGCTAATTCGTGTTGTCGTTCGGTGATGGTTTCTCTTGAAAGAGGTAATTGTTTGTATTTATCTACTTTTTCTGGATGTAAACATTTGACCACTTCCACAGTACATTCTTTTATCATTTCAACGTCGCTAAATGGTTTTCCCCATTTTCCAAGAATGTACGCAACTTTGTATGTTGCTTCCGTGGCATTATTATTGAAATAACTTATTGAAAGTTTGTTGCCGGTGAAGCTTTTCATTTTTAAGTTGTTGTAATATAGTTTTACGTGCTTCTCCTTCAAGAATTGCATATTTATGATTCGAATGAGTCATGTAATGTTGATTAGCATTTTACTTTTTAATTGTAGTTATAACTGTACTACATAACAAACAATTTTATCTTTGGAACTAATTAAGAAGTATTGCAATTCCCATTCTTCATTAAATAATTAGAGTCCTTTTTTGTTTTTTAGACATGATTCTAAAATTAAAAGATTTATGAAAATTTATACATAAAAATACCATGCCGCACATAAAATTGTATTTTGAAAATACGGGAGAAATGGACTGAAATCAAAATCCACATTTTTTTTACATAAGTTTACTTTCACAGAAAATTAAATATATTAATTATTTTTCAACTGATAAAATTTTAAATTATGCAATGTTTATTAAAATTTAAAATTAATTTACCCGTATTTTACTACAATACAATAGAAAACATTGTTCGATGTTTGTAATATGTATTATCTTACAACTTACCTTATTCAAAAAATAAACAACCATTTAGTAAAGTTGATACAGTTACACACCGGCAATTACGTTGCCTCGACGTTACTTGGACGTTACGTTTAGTTTTAGTACTAGTGTTGACCGCAAATCGGCGCTGCTGATATAGTGGTATAGTTATGTACTTCATTTTTAGCACGACACTTGAATTACCTTTAGAAATTTAAATACTTACATTTACTATATTATATATATATTATATGACATTCGTATTAGATATTTTCAATAAAATAATGAAAGTAATTGAAAACTGCGAAACAAAAATTATAATTTTGAATTTATGAAAAGGCCACAACTTGGGCAAGAAAAGGCCACATGCGGCCTTAAGGCCGCACGTTCGCCCCCCCTGAGCTAGACCCTGAATTTTTGTATAATTGAAAATTGAATATTTCTAACATAATCATAGACATTTTTACAGGACTTTGTAGCTTAGAAATCCTAAATGAACTTATAATATAGTTTATAAGAATATTTTAGGAACTGAATGCTACGACAGCGACTAGCGCCACCCTGGACTTATCATCATCAATCTCTTTTTGTTTACTCTTTGTTTGCTCTCTGAATGTTGTTCGCTATTAACTTTACCTTTTAAAGGTTATTAACAAATAACCAACAACGGGCTCATGCCTTCCTACAAACTCTAGGTACCTAAACCTTACAACAGAATACCTTATCGTTTATAAATTTCGTTCTAAAAATGCCATTCGTACTTAAAACCTAACTAAATGAGAAATAGACCAAATAGTTTGGTTAATTCCTACAAATATATAAATAATTATTTTACATTAAATATTTTTAAATGTCTAGTGTCCTGTACCATACAATAAATGTACTGCGTCCATTCCTTTCTCAGCCCCGTACTCTCACAATGGACAATAATCAACGGCCATTTAGCCTCTATGTAATATGGCTTAGGGAATATTTTTAAAAACTGACAGATGCTTCAACAAAAAGTTACCCGCTAGTCAAAAATAATCTCAATTTAACGATTGAATTGGCATTCTCAAAGGCGAACTTCTTTGTAGTGTTGCGATTGTGTTCTATACATTCTTCTTTATCGAGATTATGATAGTTATTAGTGCAGTGCGTTTAATGGGTTTATTTGACTTGGAGAGGGGATGTTTTCATGCGGAACCCTAGTCCAACTAGCATCTTGTTAAATGTACCTTTTTTGCCGAGAATGATACTCTGCGCTTTTTTTATTTTAAAAATAAGAGTGAATATTTTCTTTGTTTCAAGCTCTAACAAAGATTAAAAGAAAGAGAAGAACACACGGTTACAAGTTTTTGTATCTTGTATGTGCTTCATTTGTTCAGAATATTATTGCGCGGCACTATTGATGAATAGAGAGAGCTACCCTGGAGCGCAGGTTGGCTAGAATCGTAAGTTAAAGCCATATAGGAGAGAAGATAAAAATATGCATAATTTAAAGAATGTACCAGATAATTGTTTTTTAGATAATAATTTTGTGGGAAAGAACCAATAATCGAATAATGTTTTCTGATTCCAAGTTGCCCGTATGTACTTCTTAGTAAGGTAAAGACTTATAGTCGGACCTTCTTGGAAGCACCTTTAAAGGAAATGTTTTTGTTCTTTGGTCTTCTAAAATTTATAATGGAAAACTATAAAGCGGGCGTTATTCGCATATTTTGGTATAAAATTAGGAGACTAGGACAAGACATGGGCTCCACATAAGGTATTCAAAACGTGTGTCGAAACACTGCGCCTGTGGACAGAGGGTGAAAGGCAACTGACATTTGGGATACCTGTGGTTTGGCGAGTGCCAAAAAATCATGACAATGATTGTTACTTTTGCGTACAAGACTTGAAACCTTTAACAGGAATGAAAAAAAAGCTTATATACAAAGACCTATATTCAGCTAGACTTCCAATACCACACAACCCAAATAGTCCCCTCCCAGATTTTTCATCCAGTGATAATAATCCTCTTTATGATGAATCAGAAAACACCACACAAAAAGATATCGAACTGGATGATTCTAATAGTGAGAACTATGGAGAACAAGAATGTCCAAAACGTTTTTCATAACCAAAACTAAATGTTTGACTCGTGACCTGAGAATTTCAAAGCAAGATGCGGAACTGCTTGCATCAAAATTAAAAGAAATGAGCCAACTCGAAGACGATGTCAACGTAACATTTTATCGGACAAGAGAAAGTTCGTTCCTTCCTTTCTATCAGCGGGATGCAAATCTGGTTTACTACTGGCTTACTGGAGATTAAAAGTAGATCTATCTTCATAACCCCGACACAAGAAGACAATGCGTACCTTAAGATCAAGAGGCTAAACCTGTATTTAAAACAGGATCGCTTTGGTCATGAAATTATGTTGTCTGTATGGTGGACCATCGATGGTATTGTACACTACGAACTTGTTCCTGAAGGTATTGTTGTTAATGCCGATCTCAGAACAACCAGCTTTAATCAACCGAAAGATAATACTCCTGTAACCTGACAACGCTCCAGCTCATCGAGCTAGGTTAACAACGAATAGAATAAAGAATTTGGAGGGTATTGAAATCCTACCTTACCCTGCTTTTAGGCCGGATATTGCGCCATCTGACTATGCATTATTTCGGTCCATAGCTATATTTCTAAGGGGAAGACACTTTGAAACATTCCAAGACGTCGAAATTGCCTGTCGTGACTTTATCGACTCTAAGCCTCGATAATGGTATCGTCAGAAAATTGAAAACCTGGCATAAAATATGGCTGACTGTTTTCAAAAATGGCGGTCTCTAATTCAATGAATAAATATTTTTATATAAATTATTTAATAAAAGATAAAAAGATCAGGTGTTGAAATCAATATAAAGATGGCGCTCTGCCTTCTGTAAAGCACATGTGCTCCTGGTCAGGATATACCATTTTAATATTATTTAATGTGTATTAAAATCTTATTTATGGGAACGAACTTTTGACACAGCCTGGTATTAATTCAACAAATGATAGTTTGGAATTTGAAAGTAGATTATCCGTAATTGTAAGAGAAGCGACTGATGTGATGGTTCATCTGTCGACAAAAAAAAAACTAGGAGTCACAAATATGTTAAATATATTCAGTTCAGTAAGAAAGACTCATAATTGTAAAATTTAGAAAACCTGCCTAAAATCTGGGCAACAACCCAGCTCAGAGCAATAAAGTTGTCATACTTTTAACAAATCTATTTATTATATATATATATGGAAATTTTTTCGGGAGGATATTGATCTAAAGAGACAAAGGTCGCCTCCCCCGTCAAAATAGACGTCAAAACCAGACGCAATCTTTTGACCGTTGCCGCAAAACTAGCGGGCTTTGTCACCAACCCGAGGCCGCTAGTTTTGCGGCGACGGTCAATAGATGGCGTCTAGTTTTGACGTCTATTTTGACGGGAGAGGCGACCTTTGTCTCTTTAAATATATATATATATATATATATGTGTGGTAACCGAGAGGGATAGTCAGGGCGTGGAGAGTTTTCCAGTACCTCTCTGCACCTTGTAGGACCTTTAACAGTTCTCACAGAGTACAGGCAGTCGTGGTCGAGGCAGAGTGGAAAGCTTGGGAATGTCCACACACAAAAAAAACGAAGAGACACAGCTGTAGTAGGAAAGTTCCATGAACAGATAGGAGTCGAGCTAAGAGCAAGATGGAGAGAGAAGGTTTCTTACTGTTCTACATGGTCGATGAGGTGGACCTGGCTGCAACCAACAAGGGCTCACGCCGACGGTGAAGTGACTGTCTGTTGGGCTAAAACCGAGGTTTTATATCTTTGCCGAAGGGGGGAGGGGAGACATGTGAGAATTTGAACTTTGAACGTCTGCGGCATTCTGCACCCTTTGACCTTGATGGCAACGGGCTGCCAAATTCTTTTTTAGGGTTGTTTTCTATCTCGATTTTAGACGTTTTTGAACTTCTCAATCTTGCTTCAACTCAGCTCTTAATCTATTACATAGTTTTATTTATTCATCCTCAGTTTGTACAAAGTACATTACATATGGTGATGCAATGAAACATGTCAATCATGCGTATAATTATTTATAGATGTGTTTCTATATACAACATGACAATCTTGTTATAAGTATTATACAATATAGGGTTGTTGGTTTAAATTACCATAGATGAGCCCCGGGAGTGAAAGGGTTTATCTGGGTTTAAGCGGGTAAAGCCTCTCTAGCACAGGTAAGTAATTGAAATTTCTTTTAATTAATTTAAACTGTGAGGGTTAAAAAGGGCTATAACAAGATGTTTTGTTGGATATACACTGCGTGACATTGAAAATGGAACACCAAGAAAAAGTGGCCAGAAAATTATGCAAATTTCAGGGTAGACGCGCCTAACCGAGTTATGCAAATGATGTAAAATGCGCAGCTCTCGTGCGCACATGGAGTAAGATATAAGGGAAGGAACTTGCAGAAAGGACAATATTCGTGTCGTTATTTCTTCAAGGAAAATCATTGTAGAAATTTTGTTCTTGTGTCAAAAGACACGTGTAATAACAGAGAATGCCAGGTCATCGTAAACGGAGGCAGTTCAAGCAGACAGACGCTTTTACGAGGGGCATGGTGATCGGACTGAATAGGGCAGGTTGGTCCATACGTCAAATCGCAGCTGATACACACCTTGGTGCGTCCACGGTGCACCGACTGTGGAGAAGATGGTTGGAACAAGGAAATGTGGCAATTTATAGGAATGCCGGTGCAACCAGAGTGACGTCAGCACGTGTGGATCGGCGTATCCTTCGACAAGCAGTGGCGGCCCCACAAGCCACTTTTACCGCCACCCTGCAACATGTGCAAGACACCCTAGATCATTCCATCTCGACCAGAACCATTTCCCGTCGATTGGTTGCTAATGGCTTGCACTCATGCCGTCCGCTAAGAAGACTGCCATTGACCCCACCGAATAGGCGCCAACGTTTGGAATGGTGCCGGGCTAGAACGACGTGGATGACGGAATGGCACAGGGTCGTGTTCTCAGATGAGTCGCGTTTCTGCTTGTCCAGTGATAGTCGCCGTGTACGCGTGTGGCGTCGACGTGGAGAAAGGTCCAATCCGGCAGCAATTGTGGAACGCCCCACCGTGCGACAACGTGGAATCATGGTTTGGGGCGCAATCGCGTTTGATTCCAGGTCATCTTTACTTCGTATTCAGGACACTATGACGGCCCAACGATACGTTGATGATGTGCTGCGACCGGTGACACTCCCCTACCTTCAGGGGGTACCCAATGACCTTTATCAGCAGGATAACGCCCGACCGCACACTGCTCGCATTAGCCAACAAGCTCTGCAAGATGTACAGATGCTTCCCTGGCCACCGTACTCTCCTGATCTCTCACCAATCGAGCACGTCTGGGACATCATTGGACGCCGTTTGCATGCCTTGCCACAGCCGCGTTCAGAAGACGAACTGTGGCAAATGGTTGAGAGGGAATGGAGAGCTATCCCTCAGGATGCCATCCGTACTCTAATTGACTCTCTACCTAGACGTGTTGCTGCGTGCATCGCCGTCCGCGGTGGTCCTACTTGCTACTAAGCCGACGCCGTTCTCGCTCTGTATTATGACTATCATTTTGAAATAAAGATCACTTATTGTTCGTCCCTGTCTCTCTCTGTCTGCCGAGTTTCAGCACTTTCTGGCCACTATTTCTCGGTGTTCCATTTTCAATGTCACGCAGTGTATCTGCAAATTATAAAAAATAAAACTTATGTCTTATTTAAAAGTTATCACATTCATTATAAAAGAGAAATTTAGATAAAACCTTTGTTTGATAAAAAATAATGATGATAAAAATAAAATGTTCTAAGAGATTGTTGGCGGGCGTTGGAAAGGTTTAGGGATTAAAGAATATGCAATTGTAAGTATTACACAGGCAATCAAATACTTAGATCCAGGTGCAAAGCGAGGATATGGACTTGTGCGTCTTCCTAAGCAATGTTTCACCTGTGATCCTGTATAAGGTTACATTGCTTTGTTACAATTGTAGGGTTATTGGGTTGAAAAGTTGTTAAAGAAAATGTTGTTCATTAATATGATTGAAAGGGGTGAAATGGAGAACCATGCTATAAGTAGAATTGTTGTTTCGACAGTAGGTGATCTGACTTGATTTAAAATCAAAGATTGATTGTGGTCCGCTTGAGCTAAAAAAAATTGAGAGTTGTGAACGTTTTGTGCATGCGTGGGTGATTGTGCTCTGCGGGTGATTGAAATAAACTTTTAGAAGGTGTTCAAGCCAGAAGTTGGGATTTTTAAATCTGGGGAATTGTGTTCAAATAGTTTGTTGAAATTATGAAATCAAAAAAATTGTCAAGCAGTACTGTCGTTTTTCTACGTTGATGTGAAGCATTAGCTGAGAAAGATAGTAGTGTAAAGTACACTGAAGTGGTTAGAGAAACGATTATTGTATGCCCGATAGTTAATGATATTATTTGTCCTATTATAAAGGTATAAAACAAATATAAAATGAATAAAAATATAGAAATATCATTGTGATTGAATAAAGTTTAAGAGAACAAAATCAAACAATCAATATATAATAATAATAATAATGAAGAATTAAAGTGATTTTTCACAACAAATAAATGTTTTGTAATACTAAAATAATATTATGAAAAATAAAAGTAGAATTGTATTTTTTAAAAAATAATGTTGGATTAGAAACTTGTGATTATATATTTGAAAGGTAAAAAATAAAAAATAAATATTTCATACAAAAAACAGAATATAATTGAAGATTATTACAATGAGTAGATGAAGGTTTAGTATTTCTTCTAAAAAGAAGTTACAAATGTGGTTTTATAAATCGAAATTGAGAAGCGCAATTTATTCCTTGGATTGGCTACTAAAATGTTGTGTATTGTGATCTCAATTTCACATGGAAAATGTTTGATGTGTAGAAAAATTAGAGATTTACACAGAATTAAAATATCAAAATGTTCAATTTAAGGTAGGTCTTGTTCAAATTCAAATTCCCAAATGTTTTAAAAAGTTAGGTTAAGATATCGACTGTTAATGTAGTAAAAGGTGTGGAATTAAAAGGAATGCGGGACACGCTCCAAATTTTCTGGAGGCGAGTAAGGGGGAAGGGTGGCGATAGATTTAGGTGACGCTGGATTGGTGTCTCGAGATAGTCTATCGTTACTGGGGCCTCTGTTATGTTAACTAGCTGTGTCCATTTTTACGACCGTGGTGCGATGTGTATTGTTTTTGAAGGGGGAGATATGGGGCTTGTCTACAGCACACTGGCTTAAATTATTTCTCTTCTAGTTTGGATCTGGTTTTGTGTGAAAGAGAGTAAGTAAGTAAGTAATCAGATCCAAATGGCTTGGTGTAGAGTATGTAGGTAGAATAGGTCTTTGAATTTAACGGGAAATTTTCTGGTCGCTACTTGAGGTTTGTTTTAAAACGATCGATATTAAATATATCTGGATTTAAATGTAGGAATGGCTGGGAAGTTTGAGGCGGTTTAATTCGGAATAGTTGCGTCTCGAAGATATCTGGAGTCAAATGTTTGAATTCACTGAGATATACATCTTTAGACATTCGCTGTGGGTTTTGAATAAATCGGGTTTGTGGAGGTGTAATGTACATTACATTCTCTGTGTAATATTTTAATTTATTGACATGTATGGTGTCACTGACTCTATTGAGAGGTTGATTGGGGCGATCTATTCGAACGACATTGGGTGAGATTATTTCAATTATTGTGTATGGTCCAGTAAAATATGGTGCTAATTTACCTGTGTCGGGATGTCTATAATTTTTGACCAAACCAAGATCAATAACTTTGAAATGTGGTGTTCTGTGCTGCTTAACAAATGTTTCTTTATCTTTTTTATGCTTATTTTGGGTACAAGAGCGTGCTATCTCTCTAGCTCTAGTTATTTCGGGGTATGGGTTAAGATGAGTTCTTAGATCTGGGGGGACAACATTGAACATTAAGTAGGTGGGTGGAAAACTTGTGACAGAATGGAGTGTGTTATTATATGTTTGAGTAATGCGTTTAACTAGTTGAGTCCAGGAGGCTTTCGGATTTTCTAGATAAGCTAGTCTGAGTTTGCCTGTAATGGTCGCATTTAAGCGTTCTAGTAAACCGTTTGCTTGTGGTGAGTAGGGGTTGATACCATGTGTTATTAGAAATTTCCGGAATTTTTCTGAGGTAAAAGCGGGCACTCTGTCAGATAACAGACGTTTTGGAAATCCTTGTTGTAGTACAGTCTTTAGGGTTTGAATGTACGTTAGGGTACTGGTTTACTGGTTAAACTCCCTTTGAGAGTGGTGAAAGCTTGTTGGCAGTTTTATGGTTTATTTGAAAGATGTAGTTTTCTCGGTGTTCGTAAGTGTGGTGTTTCGACGTTGTTGCGGACTTAGTAAAAATGTTATTCAATGATGTCAGGTTTAGATGTGAATAAAAGTGCGACTTTCGACGTGAACACGTTTTGGGGTGAGTAGTGTCACAGGCATGAAGGCGTCTTTGTGGCCTGTTAAGTGAGAAAAATTGTTGTGATGCGCTGTGACACGAGTGAGTGAATTGAATGGAAAGGTGTCACGTGAAGACTTTGTTTTTAGTACAGCATCTAACTTGTTTCACCATGAACAACAAATTTACTAGTCATGGGTGGTGGTTGTACAAAACACATCGAGATATTTTGGCTGTTAGTGGATGTGGCACGTTTAGTGGCGACGATATGGAGCTTGTGTGGCTCGAGATTAATTTTTGCTAAGTCGCGCTCTAATAGATGGTGGCCAATTGGAGAAAGTGATGGGGGAGTGTATTGAAGTTTGTTGAGAGAGATGTGTGGGTGATTAATAATTATGCATGTAAAAAGAAAGGACGAGGGAGTGAAACTGCGTTGGATTTTTAACTTGTTTTGGGGAAGGACAGTTACTTTTCTAGTTGTGATTCTGAATATATTGTATCTTTCGATTTTTGCAAATAAAAAAAATGCGTTTCACCTGTGTTTATTAAAATTCTAATATATTTTTAAATCGCTGATTTTGGTAGTGCGAAAATTATCCTTGTAAAAGGGCAACGGTGTGAAAGTGACTTATAATTTGAATGGGGCGTTTACATAAAATAGTGAATATAACAATGATTTTTTACAAAGTTTTGAGTATTTGATTAAGAAATTGGTGTTTTGGTATAAAAATAAGATATTAAGAAAACACACAAATAATTTTAGAATTATGATTCGAGTAATTGAAAAATAATGAGTTTTTTAATGTAAATTTGAAAGTAATGGATTAAAATTTATAGGTTGCTTAAAATAAAGTAAAAATTGATAAATGAGGGTGTAAAAAAATTGAAATTTGATTTGAAATTATATAAAAATTGTAAAAATTGATTTAAAATGATTAAAATGAAAATAAACATTGAATTTATGGAGAATCAAGTTGCGAGCATGAGGAAAAAGTTTTTAAAAACTCAGTTTTGAGGATTGTTCATTCAGGAGACTTGGTCTTTGGTTGTTGTCCTGCTGTCGTGGAAGACGTTCCATGTAGGACTTGTAGAAGCATGTAACTTCTGTTTGACGGCGGCATGTTGCCTGGAAGGTGGTTGCGTTGTAAGGTCGAAGGTGGAGAACGTCTCACCGGCTTATTTTGCGGGATCTTCGGCTGTGTCGTTGGGGTGTTGACAGCTTGCTCCTGAAATATAGTCTCTCGTTGGGGGAGAGATTGCTCGGTCGCTTGGGTGGAATGGCGGGTTGATTCCTCCATCTTTGCTCTTCCTCGCTTCCATCTGGACAGACTTCCTACCTTCTTCGTTGTGGTCTCCTTCTTTGTGGTCATCCTGTCGGCTATTCTGAGATAAAGGTCCTGTCGACTTATTTGTGATGAGGTATCCTGTCGACTCTCGCTATAGTTGTGGTAACCGAGGGTCAAACCTGTAGTAACCGAGAGGGACAGTCAGGGCGTGGAGAGTTTTCCAGTACCTCTCTGCACTTTGGAAGACCTTTAACAGTTTTCACAGAGTACAGGCAGTCGTGGTCGAGGCAGAGTGGAAAGCTTGGGAATGTCCACAAACAAAAAACGAATAGACACAGTTGTAGTAGGAAAGTTGCGTGAACAGATAAAAGTCGAGCTAAGAGCAAGATGGGGTTAAACGAGATCTTACTGTTTTACATGGCGATGAGGTGGTCCTGGCTACAACCAACAAGGGCTCACGCCGACGGTGAAGTGACTGTCTGAGTTCGGCTAAAACCGAGGTTTTTATATCTTTGTCGAGGGGGGGGGGAAGATTTGGACTTTGAACGTCTGCGGCATTCTGCACCCTTTGACCTTGATGGCAACGGGCTGCCAAATTCCTTTTTAAGGTTTATTTCTATTTCTTTCTCGATCTCCTGCTTAGCTCAGCTCTTAATCTATTACATGGTTTTATTTATTCATCCTCAGTTTGTTCAAAGTACATTACATTTGGTGATGCAATGACACATGTCAATCATGCGTATAATTAATTATAGATGTGTTTCTATATACAACATGACAATCTTTTTATAAGTATTATACAATATAGGGTTGTTGGTTTAAATTACCATATATATATATATATACTAGCCGAATGACCCGGGCGACGCCCGGGTTTTACCCGATTAATTGTTTTTATTTAAATAATATTCGTAACAATTATAAATTGGCGCCCTTGATGTCACTCTTGTGAAACGTCCCGCTCCAAACTTTGTGTGTTTTTAAAATATAAAAATCTAAATTTCAAAAACGATATTTGAAAATTATATTATTTTGATTTTCAAATACTATTCGTTACAATTATAAATTGGCGCCGTCAATGTTACTTTTGTAAAACGTCCCGCTCAAGACTTTGTGTGTTTTTAAAATAAAAAATGTAAATTTTCACAACGATATTCAAAATTTATATTATTTTTATTTTTAAATACTATTCGTTATGATTATAAATTAGCGCCGTGGATGTCACTCTTGTGAAACGTCCCGCTCCAAACTTTGTGTCTAAGAAGCGATATTTTTATAGAAAGATGATCTGGATTTGTGTCTTCTGCTCGAATGAATGTTTTTCTGTTATAATTTTGTTCCTGCATAATAAAAATGAACTGGCTTCACCCGTGGTCTCTGCTTTTTGGATTTTTTCCCGATATATTTCTGCATCTGATAATCAAACATGATACAGCAATATTGTCATCATTTTCTGACTAAAAAAAAACAACTATTTTTGCCCAGAACCTGTCAATTTCAATTTTTATTGGCTAAAAACCGATAATATCTCTTCCAGATTTTTCTCTATGCCCTGTTAAAACACGTTTTACATGTACATTAGGTCAGCTGATATTACCTCCCATCTTCACCGCTAGAGGCGCTGCTTACGAGTGAAAGGGAAAATTTGCGTTGCAAATTTGCAAATAACTCGAAGAATATTTCGGATAGAAACCTGACATTTTCTCTATTAGTTTTTCCATATTCTAATATATATATATTGTTGAAATTTCAGTTAGATTAGTAACGTATTGTGGATGTGTATAGCCGACATACACAAATACATACATATATACATACATACATACACTGACTTTTATATATTTAGGGATATCAAATTGTACCGCACTCACTTATCCACATACTCTTTTAGAAAATTCGAACCTAATTAAATTCAGTTTCCAATATTCAAGGAGTAATTGTTGCACAGACGCTGAAACTCTCAACTCTAAATAGGCTTTCTGAATAAAAAAAAATGATATTGTGGAAAATATATTACTTTTGTGTAATTTTCGCAATTTTAGAGGCAATGAATGGGTTCTAAACGCTCTCAGCTTAGTAGGTTTGTTGAGTTTTTCCCAAGGTCAAAGCATATTTAGGGATCAAAACTATCGGAAAACATATTATCTTTTCCTAGATATGACAGATGTTTTCAAAAGAAACGGTTTACGTATTATTTTAAGATAGTTGTATGAGAATACACACATTATTGTAGGTGGAATTATGAATAATTTGGAGTCCCATCAACCCTCAAAAAGTTTACTGTCTGACGCTTCAGCGACCGGCATAAACAATGGCGTTGAAGGCATTGCGAGGGGGTGGATCGACAAAGGTCAAGTTTCATTTGGGGCTTTGAAAGGGGCGACAATGGGTCGACGAAGCGTTGGACAGTGAAATTTTTAGGGTTGGTGGGTCTCCATCTCTAATTAATATATATATAGAGAGAGAGGCATGAATTATTTTTCTACGTGTTAAGTATTGTCTGTTTAATTCAAATTTCTGCTAAAAAACAGAGAGACGTTGGATTTCCATTAAAACTTACCATCGCTCTGTAGGATCGCACCCACAATGCTCAAAGAATATAATATATCAATAATTTAAAATAAATTTTATACGCAAAAATGTTTGGGTGATTTAACTCAAATTGTCGCCTTTGTTCTTGCATGCGAGGAAGTTAAAATTATTATTGTTGATGCTTTTATTTTATAAAATATCGTTTGTGTACCTAGGTATACATATATACTTTTATTAAATAATATTAATAATAGCTTTTCTTAGACTAATATTATTTATTTATTCAAAAGAGTTTCTTGCCTGTTGCGCAATTATGTTATGCTAAAGTTTGTTATTATATTTTTGAAAATTGGCCAAACACACAATACATTCTAAATATTGAATTTTATTTGTAAACAAAATTTTGCCACTACCCGTTGTTTCAACAATAAAGAAATACCATTGATCTAAGATAGCTCTTTTATTAATCAATGTATTAAAAATGGATTGTTATTTATTTTCAATATACGTTCATACACACCTGTAAAATGTAGGCTAATATATCTAGGTAGTTATAGATGTGTTTGTGTTCAGACATCGTTCTACTGGACCAGCCGATCCGCGGCCTGGACATCCTGGACGCCATCTTCCTCATGGACCTTCTTCGGCGCTGGGCCTCCCGGGGCCGTACCATAGTGATGACCATCCAGCCCCCAACTTACGAGATCTTCAACATGCTCTCGCGAGGTAGGTCATCTCCCTGCAGAGAGAGAAAGAGAGAGAGCTTGAGATTGAAACAACTTTTATTGATCGCCCATATAAAATTATATAGTACCAAGAGAAAAAAATATATATTACATATTTATAAAAGAAAGTAATATATATATATAAATTAATAAATATTTACATCAGCCTTCTCTGAAGGGATGTCTAGACTATGTCAAATGTTCAAGGCCGCCCTGAGTTCGGAAAGGCCCGTGCTTATGGAGGGGTTTTTGTACCCAACGTGCTCAATTGCATCGCCGAGGAATTCGTGCAGAATTTCCCTGTTTTCATAGCAGAGTGCACCGAGGAGTGCTTCTCTGTCAGAGCGGTGTATAACCGCGGCTACTACTTCATCATCATCAACCTCATCATAGAGAGGGGCCAAAATAGAGTCAGCGTTTAGCTCTATGAACATATTCTCAACCTGATCAGTCATGGTTTGGTTCTCCTCTTCAGGAGCCACAGATGGCTCAGTATTGGTCTAGGAGGGCTCTGGTCGTGACGGCAACTGGCTGGTGCTTGGCGCCGGAACAGGTGGTTCAGGAGTTGTAGTCTCCTGCTGATGGACAGGGATGTTCGCCTCGGGCGAAGGCGCGGCAGCGCTGGAGGGTGTTGGAGGTGGGGCTGGTTCCACAGCAGCAGTAGGTGGGGTCTGTTCAGCTGGAGTTGGTGCTGCAGCCGGCATGATGTTCGAGGTGGAGAGCGGCTTGGTCCAGTCTCGCGTGCTTGCAGCAGGAGCATCTACAAGGAGCACCAGCTTGTCCTCCTTGAGACCAGTCTTGCGAGGACAATTTGCACGTTTTTGCCCCTGCTTATGGCACAGGGAGCACTTGATGCCGTAAGTCACATAGACGTGTGTGGCCACTCCCTTGGATTTGACATCCAGTCGGGCAGGTATTTGGGAAAGCTTTACCCCGTCTCTCAGAGTGATGAAGGCCTCCCGACGAGCATTAGCCCAGCAGTAGTCCTCGAGCTGCATCATTTTTTGGATCATGGACGTGACCTGTCCGTATGGCCGCAGCGCAGCGACGAGGTCGGCGTCCTCCACGAAAGAGCACATTGCCGACCACTATTCGCTCAGCCATTTTTCTTAGAGGGAAGGCCCTCAGGGTGGCGTCCTCTATGTCGAGGCCTTCCTATATTAGCTTGTCGGCGAGTTGCACGCTGGAGAGGCCGGCCAGGATGTGTCCCTCCATCTTTGTCAGCTGGTAGAAGGTTCCCTTGTCCAGCTTCTCTTCCAACGCCCGGAAGTATTGTTCTTGTGTGAAGTCTGGGCAGAATTCCAGGTAGACACACTGGTCCGCCTGCCCCGCTGCCGACCTTGCTCGAAAGGTAGCCTGCTTCTGCCTGGTGGTCTGGCACTCGTGCACCTTGCTGGGTCTTGGTGTTTCTTGTGGCCTGCTGCTGTTCAGAGGCATTCCTGGTGCCTGAACGCAGCCCTTTTTGGCCCCCGACTTGACGTGGTCGGGATCATGCGGCCTCTTCTTGGAGCCGCCCACTTTGGTGAAGATCACATCTTGTCTTTCGATAAGCTGGTCTTCTTGTTCCGGGCAATCAGCCCAATTGCGGCAAAAATTTGCATGTCCTCCGTCCGCCGTCGGCTTGGTATTTGCATCTTTGCCGTTAGTTAATTCTGAATGACTTTCAGTCATTTCAGAATATTTTGGCGATTTTTCGGCAAAGACTTGGCCGTTTTGGACAATTTTATATGAGCTTGCAGCCAATTGGTTTGGCTTTCAGTCAATACCCCATAGGGGTAACAAATCTCCATTTTCGCAATCTCTATCCCATAAGAACGCGGAGCTCGCGCGCCGCGTGGCCGCACGGCCGAGAGAGAGAGAGAGATTGAGATTGAAACTACTTTGTTACAACGTCTATATAAAGGTAAGTAAGGTTGAATACACACACACAATTGAATAATAAATAAATATTATATTATACTTGTAAAACTAATTTCTGCTGTCGCAGAATTTCGTCGCAGTAAGGACAGCATAAAAAGGTTGTTTTATGTATAAAATAAACGTGGCTTTCATGGCATAGATGGCACGTTATATCTTTATATTAATTTATGCCTAACTGGCTTTCTCTTTATTATTTGCGGAAGAGCATTACTTGATGCACAAATATTTATATGTAATTCTACTGTCCTAAAGGCTCATGTCCATAGTATACTTGAATACCATTTCTGAGATTCAACCCTTCAGTGCAGCGTATATAAGTAGAATCGTCTAATACAATATTAGAGCTATGAGAAGCGGTCTGGTAGATTAAATAGGCGAAACCACTGGGAAGGTTCACCACTGATGAGCCTAGCCCTCTCAATATATTTTTTCATCGCAGTAAGGACAGTAGAAGTTCGTTTTATGTATAAAATAAAAATTTCTGCTTTAATGTTTTCATTTCGTGTGTTTATATGGCGCGTTATAGCTTTATATTAAAATATACATATGTCATAATTTGTATATAACTGGATGTAACCCCACCACAATATGTATGCAATGTATGATCTAAAGATTTTAATAAAAGCTAGGCTTAACGAATCTGGGAGAAAGGCCATCAGAGAAGAAACGATCATTAGCAGGTTTTCATTATCCAGGAAGCAAAAGTTATTACCCAGGAACTCATAAAACTGAGTTCAAGAACCTCTTCTTCTGGGAGCATGTTAAAACAAGACAAAGACAAAGGAATAGCTAAGATCCAATCAGAGTTCAGGAGTACTAGCTAAGATCCAGTGAGAAGTCGCCACTGGAGGAGAATCCTCCAATGAGAGCATTGAAGAGTTAACGAGTTAAATCTCGGACTCAGGTTAATCAGTTAGGAGCTGGACACCGCAGCAAGCAGTACGCTTCAAGCCCTTCTCATCACCCAGTCAGGACCTCGGCACCATCGCAACAAGTCCGGAGCTCGCCACCATCTTTCTCAGCACCCAGATAGGTCCAATGTTCAATATGTGAACAGCCATAGCCATTAATCAAACACGCCAATAGTCTCACTCTTTCTCCCTTGATCGCTGGCCTATTTCTTAATCCAATCCTGTGTCCTCGTTATTTTTCCCCTGTGAGAAAACCTTACTAATTCAGCCAAACGACTGCGCCCACATCAACCACCAAGTAAGTCAACAGGGTCTACTTACTGCTATTACAACAATCATCAATTAAACAACTCAATCAACCACCAAAAAAGCCCCGTATATTACAGCGAGTCGACGGGATATAATGGAAAACGAACGAGACCAACAGAACGGCAGCTGGATAGGGGAGAGAAGGAAGATCGCACGACGCACCCTGGCGGAAGTTTTATTCCAGTTGACGGCTGCCCTCCAGGAAGTAAAGTTGACCCGATGCGCGGGGACGTACCGGGGCCCCGCCGACGTGATATACGCCGCCCGCCGACTCCTCCGAGCGACCGACCGGGAGATGGACGGAGCTACCGCCGCCATGTGGCCGGACTACCGGACGCGCCACCCCGAGGAGCCACCACCCCCCAAGCCGGACCCATACGCCAACGACCAAGGAAAAACAAGTATGTGGACTGGCCCATCCCAAAAAACTCAACACGCGAACGCACGGGCAGTGCAAACAGCCCCAACTCAACACGCTAACGCGCGGGCAGTGCAAACAGCCCCAACTCAACACGCGAGCGCACGGGCAGTGCAAACAGCCCCCACTCAGCAGCACGCCCGGCGTCCCACACCTCCACAACACGCCTGAGACGTACAAGCCGCCCAAGCCTTTCGTCACTAAGGTAGGAAGGCATCAACCCTTTGTCGTCAACCAATTGACGATGAAACTGTCCCTAACCCCTGAACTGTCACCCCTTTCCTAATTGATACAGGCGCAAGTTTGAACATAGTGCCCCATAATCTCTATAAAATTTTAAAAACTAACCTCCCTAAATTAAAATTAAAAAACAGTCTATAGACCTACAGGCCGTAAACGGTCTTGTATCAACAATAGGTAAAATAATCCTCCCCCTGACAAGAGGTAAACTAACTAAAAAGGAGAATTTCCATGTGGTGGAAGCACCTCTGCCATTTGGAATTCTCAGTATAAATACCCTCCGAAAATTTAAAATAACAATAGATTTCAACCTAGGCACTATGTTCCAACTTGACGCTCCATTGTCTACCCTTACCTATCATTTCAACCATGTACCCAATGAATGCACGTATTGGGATTGCCAAGCGGTGTCACAAAGGACTCACCATGCACACAAACCTTCCGCACATGGCACCCAATGCGCGCATCCATTGGTCAAAACCCAATCACCAACAGGCCAATCTAGTCACGCGCACGCACAACACAATTTTTTCACTAAGGCCAATTGCCTTTTTTATATGCCCCCAATGCACAAGGCCACAACGGCCTCAAATCACAACGACAAGGCACAAAATGTGTCCCTCCAACAGGGCAACTCTCACACTAAACACACGCGTGACCACACGTCACCACACAACCGTCACGCACGTGTACATCGCAACAAACACGACACTCACAACAACAATGCCCAGACAGTGTCCATCCAACAGGACAGCTCACACAACAAGCACACACGTGTACATCGCAACAAGCGCGACACTCGCACCAAAAGGCGACGACGACACCACGCAAACACATGCACAACCACTACCAATACAACCACACCATCTACACGAAACATAGATACAATCCACGCCATCCAACAACCACACAATCGCAAAACATTGCGATCTTTCTTAAGCGCTGTGAACGCTTATAAAAAGTTCATTCCGGACTACGCCCGCTTGCAGACGCCACTTGTCAACCTTCTTAAAAGGGATGTCATGTGGGTCTGGGATGACAAATGCCAGAAAGCGTTCACTAGCCTGAAAGAAAGCCTTACAACACACCCCATTTTACACCTTTACAAAGAAGGTCTGCCATGGCAGGTGTACTGTAACGCCTCAACACTCGGCATCGCCGGCGTTCTCAAACAGGTCCACCCTGATGGGAAGACCTACACAGTCCAGAATTTCAGCCGCTCCCTGCGTTCCATATCTGAACTCGAGTGCTTAGCAATCGTTGAGAGTGTGGATAAGTTCCGCGTCTGTTTGATGGACAGAAAATTTAATATATTTTCTGACCATCCCGCATTGCAGTGGCTGAAAAAGATCAAAAACCCGTCAGGCAGATTATTTCGATGGAGATTAAGGCTATCGAGATACGAATATGAGATTCGTTACATAAATGGAGTACAACAATATGAAACGGACCTCATAGCTCGTAACCCGTTCTGTGGCTTCTTAGACACCTCCCTCATTAAGAGCCATCAGCCTTCCCCTTCGGGAAATTCTAGCTTGACCATTGATCACAATGGACTGCATACCGTTTCCCAAAAAGGTGTAACTAAAATTATAATTCCAACCACACTCACGAACAAGCTACTTAAATCAGTACACACACAGTACAACCATCCAAACATCTCAAAGATGACGAGACTCATCTCCGCTCAATATTATTGGCAGAACATGACACAAGACATTGCACTACAGGTAAAAACCTGTCCCGCCTGCCAATTAACAAAAAGTATCGATGAATCCAACCAACCTCTCCAAAGAGACACCGATACAATCCACATAAACAAACTAAATCCGTACACAAAAAAATACCACACACACAATACCAACAATACCAAAAATACACGATCTACGACAAAGGAACGATTACACGTTTTCACTTAAAACTCCTACACCCGACACTTTTTCAACAGAACCATTGACAACCAAACTGGCGAACAGCGAATCTGACATTCACTTAGATTCTACCATTTTTTCCAAAAACCGATTTACACAACTCACCCATAGTCACAAGGAACGCGACATAGCCCATCCACAAATACATCCAATTTCAAGTTCGCCACAAGTAATAGAATTACAACTCGATAATCAAAAAACCCAATTCATGGAGAAGACATGGGAGAAAATGTGCCAATATCCCATATTTCACTTAATATGTGTTATCTGTCTTCTAATTATGCCCTACAAACTCGCTCCATTTACAATAATAGTTTACATTGGAATATATACCCTACAACCCCAACAGCTTTACCAGTTACAGGAAGCAGTCTTCCATATAGGCAATGCAATTTTAGAATTTCTAAATCTTATATGGGAGATAATGGAAGAAAACTTAGAGCAATTCAGAGGGCCTCGACCCAACTAATTAAACGGCGTCCAGAGGGAGAAACACAATCTAAATCAATTAGACGACAGGAAGTTTCAATTATACAAGAGGGGAATAGATTTAGAACACCCCCGAATCAATTAGGAACCTGGAAGTAAGATGGAGGCCATTTTCTTCACGCGCGACAAAGACGCCGACATCTACATGTCACCAAATTGCAGCTTCGCTCAGGGAGGGTCGACAATTTAGCAATCTCCCCCACACGTCCGGCAATAAAATTGAGTTCGCCGCGTTCCCCCGTCCGCCATTTTTAATGGTCACCAAACTGGATCCACTTTACAACGAGCTTACATATCGACTTTTACAAAAACACAATTTAATTATATTAATATCATTATATTAATATTATTAACAAACAACATCCAAATGAATTTCACCCTCTCTATTATTTTTATTCTTCTTCTTCCAAAAACTTTTACATTTACCCACACTAAGCACAATAGACTTTAGGATTTTGACAACACATAAAATTCATTTTTACATTTCTCACAAAAACTTATAACATGCCCAAACAACACTCCAATGAATTGCCGACCAAATTCGACTTTTAATAACATTTTTAAAACAATATCACATGGCAACACATAAAAAACTCACGACCAATGCACAACACGCAGATCTTAAGGTTAAATACGAACAAAAACACGCACATTACCACTTAAAGGATAGGAAAAATTAGGTAGCAAAGCTTTCGAGCTTACGTTTCTTCCGAAAGGAATTAAACAACCACTTTAGAAGGGTCGAGGACTTTCCTCGAACCCTGTATTCAAAGATCCGACTCCGGTTACGACCTCCCGATAAAAAAAGTGGATATCGGGCGAGCATATCTTAAGTGCCCTAGGGAATTGCATAAAAATCCCTAGAACGCATTAAGGCTCGGGACATATTAACATAATACACTCGGCCTTGAGATCTGGAAGATAAAAAAAAAACACAAAACAACATACACACGTAAGGTTATTAAGATTCCTCTGTCTCCTGTATACATAATATAAAACACAATTGGGAAAGATCATGTTTCTACCCATGAGTCGCACAGGAAAGACAAAAAATCTACGAGGCAAATAAAGAGAGTTGATTGCGCCGTGTGACATAGATTTTGGCATGTAATTTTATCACAAAGAGAGTTTGTGAACCTCTCGCTCTACATTTTACTTATCCCATTCATTTACATTTTTTTTTATTTTTAAAATCAAAATTCTTAATCAAATTTACCATTTATCTTAATCAGATATTTACCACTAGACGAATGGCCCGGGCAACGCCCGGGTTTTACCCGAGTGCGTATATATTTTAAAAACGTTTTAATTCAAATACTATTCGTTACAATTATAAATTGGCGCCATGGATGTCACTCTTGTGAAACGTCCCGTTCCAAACTGTGTGTTTTTAAAATGTTTTAATTAAAATACTATTCGTTACAATTATAAATTGGCGCCGTGGATGTCTCTCTTGTGAAACGTCCCGCCCCAAACTGTGTGTGTCTTGAAAATATAAAAATAAAAATGTGAATTTTCATAAAGATTTCATCATGTCGATTTTTTTTTTTTTGCATTCCACCTACTAAATCGATAGAGATAATTACATTTGCAACATGAACTTAGGTATATTGACTAAATAGAAAACTGCATAGTAATAAAGATCATTTTTAAAGGCACCATATCGTTTTTTTTTTCAATAAAATCGAAACAAAAATTAACGATAAATAACGATAATTGCCTTAAAAAGAAATTGCCTTAAAAAAAGAAACATTCGCGGTGATTTTGTCTTGCATTCGTTTATACAATTATTATATATGAATGACCCGGGCAACGCCCGGGTTTTACCCGATTAAATGCTTTTATTCAAATACTATTCGTTACAATTATAAATTGGCGCCGTGGATGTCATTCTTGTATAATATATAAATGAGTTTTAAAAATTGTAAAAAAAAATGCATCGGCCGGGAATCGAACCCGGGCCGCCCGCGTGGCAGGTGAGCATTCTACCACTGAACCACCGATGGTTATGAAAAATCCCATCCGTGAGCTTCAAACAGACAAACAGACAGAATAAGGCAAATATATAAGTAGATTTATATAACAACTTCTTTTTATTTTTCATAAACCAATTACTCTCAACTACTAAATAAATTTTTCTCAACGAAAACTCACTGGTTTTCTTTTAATATTAGATATTTTATCTTTTTTTTTTTTTAATCTCCAAAAACCTTTTTCTTTTTTTTTTTTTCACTATGCACCAAGGCATTCACTTTGATTTCTCACAACAAATTTTATTTTGATTTCTCAAAAGCCCTAATTGAAAAAAATCCCCTCGATTTTTGTTCCCCATCTCGAGTAGAATATTGTTTAGGCACCTTGTTCTTTTTTTTTTCACTATCACCAAGGCATTCACTTTGATTTCTCCCAACTTATTTTAATTTTGATTTCTCAAAAGCCCTAATAGAAAAAATTCCCTCGAATTTTGTTCCCCATCTCGAGTAGAATATTGTTTAGGCACCTTTTTCTTCTTCTTTTTTCTCACTATGCACCAAGGCATTCACTTTGATTTCTCACAACTTATATTATTTTTGATTTCTCAAAAGCCCTAATAGAAAAATTCCTTCGATTTTTGTTCCCCATCTCGAGTAGTATATTATTTAGGCACCTTTTAAATTTTTTCTCAACAATGAACCATAGATTCATTTTGATTTCTTATAATTAAATATTCTGATTTCTCTTACTTATACTCAACCAATATCTCACCAACACCATATTCTTTTATCTCTTATGTCACCACCAATGCTTGTATATAGCCTCTCAATAACCATAATTAATTTTCCCACAAAATTATTTTTTTTCCTTTCAGAATTCACTTTAGGTTACCCCTTCTTGAATTCTTCACATGCAGGGGGCGCATCTGTCATAATTTGTATATAACTGGATGTAACCCCACCACAATATGTATGCAATGTATGATCTAAAGATATCAATAAAAGCTAGGCTTAGCGAATCTGGGAGAAAGGCCATCAGAGAAGAAATGATCATTAGCAGGTTTTCATTATCCAGGAAGCAAAAGTTATTACCCAGGAACTCATAAAACTGAGTTCAAGAACCTCTTCTTCCGGGAGCATGTTAAAACAAGACAAAGGCAAAGGAATAGCTAAGATCCAATCAGAGTTCAGGAGTACTAGCTAAGATCCAATGAGAAGTCGCCACGGGAGGAGAATCCTCCAATGAAAGCATTGAAGAGTTAACGAGTTAAATCTCGGACTCAGGTTAATCAGTTAGGAGCTGGACACCGCAGCAAGCATTACGCTTCAAGCCCTTCTCATCACCCAGTCAGGAGCTCGGCACCATCGCAACAAGTCCGGAGCTCGCCACCATCTTTCTCAGCACCCAGATAAGTCCATTGTTCAATATGTGAACAGCCATAGCCATTAATCAAACACGCCAATAGTCTCACCCCTTTCTCCCTTGATCGCTGGCCTATTTCTTAATCCAATCCTGTGTCCTCGTTATTTTTCCCCTGTGAGAAAACCTTACTAATTCAGCCAAACGACTGCGCCCACTTCAACCACCAAGTAAGTCAACAGGGTCTACTTTACTGCTACTACAACAATCATCAATTAAACAACTCAATCAACCACCAAAAAAGCCCCGTATATTACACATATATAATATATATTTTTGTATAAAGATCATCGATTCTCCGCTAGGAGGCGGTACGAATAGGCAGCACGCAACGTCGCTCTCGGTAAGTGAACTGTCTGATTTAAATATTTTCTCTATTTTTACTAAAGTGCAAATTCAATCTATCTGAAATGAAACCTACATATCCAATATATTTTACCATCATAATTTTATGTCTATTAGACAAGAATTCTGAGCCAAATCTACATACTTTCAAGCCGGATACATACGACGGCAAAGAGATTTGCTTATCACGTGTGAATTCTTCACTCTCAAAATATTTCCAAAACTTTCACCTTATATGTGTAGTTTTAATGCTCTTAATATTAGCCGGCATTGAACAAAACCCAGGCCCTAAGATGTCCAAACAAACGACTTGGAAACAAGCTTAGATAGGGATAAAGAGATCAAAGATCTAATAAATGCACTCTCCAAAAGGCTGGATAGCTGGGGTGAGAGGCTGGAATTCCGGATTTCGGCAATCGACAATAGAGTAGAAAATATAAACCAAAGACTGCAACAACTAGAGGAATCTTCTGCCGTTACAAAGGTAGCACTCTCTCAAAACTAAAAAAAATAATAATAAAAGACTTAGAAGACCAACTTGAACACTTGGATGCAAAGAGCAGAGAAAGGAACCTCATTTTTTACGGAATAGAACAAGATCATAACGAGGACTGCCGAGAACGGATACGGAAGGTTATCGAAGAAAATATGCAAACAACGGAGAAGATAAACATCACGCGATGCCACCGTTTATCCAGAAAACCCGGTGCACCGATCCTGATTGAAGTCCCAGAACAAAACGATAGATCAACTCTATTTAAAGCTGCTTTCAATTTAAGAGGAACTAAGATATCACTATCGAAAGACTATAGCGTGAAGATGAGAGAACAACGTTGCGTTTTGAATGTTAAAAGAAGAGAACTCGCCGAAAAAGGTATTCTAGCTAAGCTAAGAGACAACAAATTAATAATTAATGACATAGCATATAAGGTCTGTGATGGACAAATTGTAGATGCCAATGGACATTCATTTTAGCAAGCAGCTAGGAAACAATAACTTGTAAATAGTCAACCCAACGATACCTTTTCACTGACCTGCTGGAACGTCAACGGGCTTATAGACTCAATTCAGTTTTTCTTCTTCTTTATAGTTTCCTCTTCTTAGAGAGATACGAAATATTTGCTTTGACCGAAACCTGGTGTGACCATCACTTAAAAAACGGCCCCAGAGGATTCCACATATTCGAATCACTGGCAACTAGAAGCACCAAACTGGGATGATGCTCGGGTGAAATAATATTAGGAATCAAAAATAAACTAAAAACTATGTTGGGGAAGGTCGTTGCAGAGCATAATTGGATATCTATACCTTTCAAACGTTGTTTCAATATACAAATTTGTTATATATTTACATATCTTTCTCCAAACGAATCTCAACTGTCAAACTTCATTACTTTATCCAAACATGTCGAAGATAGGTTGGCTAACGGCTATGAAATAGTTCTAGCGGGTGACATAAACATCCGTACCGGCACCTATGGATACTTACACAACCCGTTGGAACGTCCCTTACTTCTTTCACCTGAACGCAAATCTAGGGACCCAGTGATTTCCAAACATTGGGAACAACTCATAAACTTCCTAGATAATAATCTACTGACAATAATTAATGGCAGAACTATAAGTGACAAAACTGGAAACTGTACATTTATCTCAAGTCGTGGCTCATCTGTTGTCGATTATTTTATTATCTCATATTCCCTGCTGGAGCACGTTGTTGACCTTAAAGTAGATAATAGCCCATACTCGGACCACCTTCCACTAACAATAAACATGTCTAACGTATCTAATCTCAAACGAACGAAAGAAACCGTCTTTCCCTGCTTTGAAAGATACAGATGGGCACCTGATAACACATCCCTCTTTTCACAGAATCTTGACAACAATCAAGTCTCTACCGACCAGAATCTTGACAGCCTAGTTAATACATTTTCTAAACAAATACAAAACGCAATGCTTGCTGCAGATATGCGCATTAAGGTCAGACCTGGCCGCTCAAAACCGAAACCCTGGTATAACAGGGAATGCTATTTAGCCAAAAAACCTGCTAAGGCAAGCCTCACAACCTTTAAGGAAACGAACACCGACGTAGACCGCAATATTTATGTCTCAAATAGGAAAAGATACACGACCTTAATAAACTTCAACAAGAAAAAATATTTTCCGGAAAAACGAGAAATTCTTAAAAATGCCCGTGACTCAGCAAACTTTTGGAAAACTATAGCTACCTTGAAAGACAAAAGTATATACAAGGAAATATAACAATTCTAGAGTGGCAGTGCTTTTACAACAAATTGCTCTCTGCTGAGACGACGATAGGAAGCGACCTATCTACTCTCTCACCAATTGATCCTGAACTCTACTGTGAAATCTTCATAACAGAAATAACTAGAGAAATCTCCAGTCTGTCAAATGAAAAAGCTTGTGGCGCTGACGAAATTCCGAATGAAGCATTAAAGACCCTACCTTTCGAACACCTTGTTACTCTAAAAAATATATTCAATAGAATCATTAATTCTGGTTCATATCCCTTAATATGGTCTTAATCTATCGTCCATCCAATTTTTAAAAGAGGTGACCGGGATAATCCATCAAACTACCGCGGAATTGCCTTTATTAGTAATCTGTCAAAAATTTTCACATCATTACTAAAATCGCGATTACGCAACTGGATTGGAGGTAGATCAATTATTCCAGAGAACCAGGCCGGATTCAGAAAAGGCTACTCCTGTCAAGAGCACATATTCACACTGTTGTCCTTGATATAGCTGACTCTCAGACGTAAAAGAAGAAAACTTTATGCTTTTTTTGTAGACCTAAAAAAGGCTTTTGACACTGTTCCCCACTCACTTCTGTGGTCAAAATTGAGTGAATTAGGTCTGAATTTCCGCTTTGTTAACCTTATTAGGAACTACTTCGAACAAATGACAACGACGGTGAGATGGAATGGGCTATTTACTGAACCCATCAAAATCCGATCGGGAGTGTTACAAGGAGAACCCTTATCACCCTATCTATTTATACTCTTTGTAACTGATTTAATCAACATTTTTAATGATTCTACTCTACCAGGCATATACCTCCCTAATTTTGGAACGGTCCACCTTTTGATGTATGCCGACGACATTATTCTCATAGGAGAACCAAAGATCAATCTACAAATAAGAATTAACATGTTGAAAAAATACTTCGAAACAAATCATCTAACCTTGAACGAATCAAAATCCAAGATAATAGTTTTCCGAAACGGTGGCCGCCCTGCAAAATCGGACAAATGGTTCTGGGGAGACCAACTGTTGACAGTGACATTGAAATATCTCTATCTTGGCTATCCCCTTACAACAAAAATCTCGTTTAGTCAAGTGGCTTCATACTTTAAAGGCAAAGCGCTTGCAGCTACCGGCGAAGTATGGAAAATTATGGAGAAATCCAGGTTGAATTCATTTGGTTCATCAATGAAACTATTAGACTCGATTATACTGTCAACTCTGCTGTATTCTGCTCCAATTTGGGCGAACGAAAAGAACAAAATCTTGGACCAAATTCAGAATAACTACCTCCGACTATTATTGAACTTGCCGAGTAACACACCAGGCTACATACTACGCATGGAAACCGGACGCTTCTCACTAGGAGTCACAGCAACCAAACTAATTCTAAAGTTCTGGTTAAGAATATTAAAAATGGAAAAATCCAGATTGCCCGCAATCTGTCTAGCCCAATTATGGGAAACGTCCACTCTAACGAATACCTTTATAGGTTTTACAGAAAATTTAATGAATATCCTAAACTCAACTGGATTCATGTGGTTAAAGAACTGTTCAGACCCCAATATTCTACAGAAAGCAATACCTCAAATTATCAGAATCACTATAGAACAGTCTATTCAAACCGATCAATCAAGAATAACCAATTCGAAGCTGCACATACACTACAAATATTTACATAAAACATTCGCAGAAGAGAACTATCTACTAAGTGAACTCCCACTGCCGACTAAACGCCTCATTGCGCAATTGAGAATTCTATTTGTTTTATATCGAGAAGACCATATAAAATATCTAAAGACAGAAGACTAGTATTACCAACTATGCAAAAATAGAACCGAAAATGAATTAGAACAATATATATTTGAATGCATGCCTCTTGACACGGAAAGAAAAATACTTTTCTCTAAGATAGGCCATTCACACCTCACACTATATTCTTTATTATCCAACTTTATAGACAATAGTTCAGTAGCTTTGAATCTATATAACTTCCATAAAAATGCTGTAAAAAGAAAGACTTAACCGAACATCCGAACATACCAAAAATTTCTGTTTGATGAGGAGGACAAAGCCAATTTCCTATTATTTGTTTGGGCAGGTACGATAAGCTAACCCCCCACACCAATAAAACGGTGTTTACCTTACAACTCCGAACACTCGGATTTTCGTGGAAAATCTTTTAAAGATTTCCTGAAAAAAGCCATGGTCCACCTGTGCTCCAAATCCATATTCTTATTTTCCATAGGATCATTCAAAATATAATCTGTATATATTTATCATGTGTATATAATCTTTCTCCATTTTTACCCCCTTGTATATTTCCCACTTTCATAGGTTTCTCCGTCTTGTAACCCCAAGGAGAATCCTCTGTAAGACCTGTGTGTCTTAATAAAGGTTTTTTTGTGTGTATGTGTGTATAAAGATCATCTTTATGTTGTACATAAAAGTATTTGTTCGTTGAAGAGTAGAAATTTTGCTCGAAAGCTTGCAAAATCCAAAAATTAAAAGAAACTATTTACCTTGACTTTATTTATTCTTCCTTTCTCAAATAATATATTATAATTGGTAGCGCTAACTGCCACCGTTGGACTACGAAAGTTCTCTCCCACAAATTAAGCAGGTCGATGTGATGTTTGGCGTTGCCAATCTCAAGACCAATATGGTACTTGTAGATGGTAGCCATCGCCACACTTGTCAAGTTCATTGCTTTGGGATAGAGGATGACACCGAAAGGCCAAGCCTGCCGATCCAGCGGCATGTCACAGGAGACGAATACCTCCCGAAGCAGGAATCGCACGGCTCAGGAACTCCAATATCTGTGGGTCAGTGTCCCATCGTTGGACCCACAGACGACACAGGTGGCACGCCTCGAAGCAGGATGGTCAGGATGGGGTAGTGCATGGAGGGCCAGCCGCAGGGCAATTTCTGCGTCTTGTCCCGAGAAGCAATTGCGGCGCAGTCAGTCCATGAGATGGAGAGGGGCACATCTACGGTGGGGTCCACCGCGCAACCAGCTCTACAACAGGATGTTCCTGCAGACGTGCCGAGTCCAGTGTCTGGCGCGCCCTATGACTAGTAAGGCGGGTAATGGGTGTCGCAGATACCCGCCTCTTACTCCACATAATAGCTGGAGATGGCGTTTTGTTACGGTAGACTCTGGCTCTCTGGAGTGGTATGGCTGTATTTTTTTCTGATGATGGTAACAACGCTGTTACCGAAACATTTCACACTACTTATTTAGATTTAAAAATTGTATACATATATTACTTTTGATTATAAAACCAAATACCTTCTGGCATTATTTTCATTTCTTCTGCCGGCCTAAATGGTGTAACCTCCTTTTGTTAAATATGGGAAGCCATAATTGAGGTGCTCTACCAATGCTCTTTTTGTAACTAACATACTCGAGAGAATCCTAAGGTTATACCCAGATGTGAAATGTCGATGGCATCAATATGCTAAGTTAGGTTAGTTAAGTTAAATTGTTTAAAATGGAACTATTTTCGTGCGTTGGCCAATCAGGCATGTATCTCGGCACAATCTTAGGATTCTCTCATATATGCTCAACAGAACTCGTATGAAACAAATAGCTGGTGTATAAATAAACCTCGTTCACAGTTGCTCTGGTGTCCACTGGCCGGATGCTCTACTTTGGCCGGAGGCGGGAGATGCTCACCTATTTCTCCTACCTCAACTACCCCTGTCCCTCGTACAAGAACCCTGCGGACTATTACCGTAAGTCTTATCTCTCTATCTCTCTCTTGTCACCCCCCTTTCTATTTATTATATTCGGAAATTCTGAGCTTAGTATTATTCCACAACTTCCGTCATTAGGATCTCCCTTTAGAGATATGTTATTTAATGAAATGCAAGTTCAAACTATTTGCACTTCACAAAATGTATACAATCTTCTTATATATAAAATTCAATGTCTTTTTCGCGATAAACTCAAAAACTACTGAACCAATTGGTACCAAATTTTGCATGTCGCTTTTTATAAACCTGAGGAAAGTTTTCGGCTACATTTTGATTTGTATTTTGGCTTTTTATTTTTTTTCATTTGAAGAACTTTTTTTACGTTGAGTAAATACGAGGCAAAGTAACAATACCGGGCCAATTAAGCGACCAATGAGCATTCGACTTTTTTTTTTCAAGTAGCTTACGTGCTTTTTTTAAATATATTTTTATACGAATGTTACTTTTTTACAAAAGTATTGAGTATTGAGAGAGAAATTATATTACTAACTAAGTTACGGTAAGTGCACACAATGCAATTTAAAAAAAAAACTTTACAAAATTAGCGTTACTTGTATGTGAATAATGGCTTTCGTATTTTTATTAATTTTTGTTCTGGCCTTTGTGTTTTATCTCTCTAAAAATCATTTAAAATATAGTCGCAGTCATTAGAAAGCACATATGTTTGCCCATGTGCTATTTTACAGAAAAATATTTACATGCCAGTATTTTGAATATTTTTTTATAAGCCTATTTTTTCTTATTCATACTGAGAAGATAGGCATCGCAGTCAAGATCCATCGCAGTCACTCACTCAACTCAGGTAACTTCAAGGGTTAATGCGCTGGGGCGGGTACCTCGGGGGTTGGGTGGAAAAGCTGCCATCTATTTAATTGATATTTAATTGATTTTGAAATAACTAGATGGATTGCAAAAAAAATAATTAAATCAAATGCCTAAACACTAATATAATACAATTTTTGCCATCACACACACTTTTGCCTGTGGTTTATGTGTTACTTCCGTATTGATATTCTATGGCACTTCTACTATTTATTATTGATGTACTTTCAGTATGAAGGAAATTGCACTCGGGGAATTCTCGCCGGGTCATTCGTCTAGTTGTTTTTTTTTTTTGTAAATTTATAATTTTAAAAGACTTTTTTTACAAACCTTATATTGCAATTAATAGGAAGGCGAATATTTTTATACTGAAATGATAGAAAAAAATTAAACAGGGAAGGGATGGCTAAAATCAATGTTGTACACTTCCAGCAGATTCCCCAGTTTGGGAGGGTTCACCATTGATAAGCTATGCGCTCCTAAAGTTTTATCTCTCTTTTCTCTTCTCTCTTTCTCACTAATTTTTGAAATCTGCATAAATAGTTTTAATTACAAAAAAAAAGTATATAATGTAAATTTTTTCATCAATTTTCAGCAATAAATGGTGATTAAAAAATGATATTTGATCTGTAAATTTGTAGTAATTTTTACAGCCAAACAAACAAATTAAAAAGGAGGTCAGGTCTATCCCCACTAATCCTTCAGAGTAGTTCATCTAAACCACTTTACTATATCTTGAGTATATTTTTCAGTGCCCTTATGGAAAGTGTCACAGATGGTTCCCAATGATACTTTAGGATATAAATCTTGTTATATATATTTAATATATATAGTTTAGTTAATATCAATATTATTTTCAAAATAAAATATTTGAGGTGTTTAATTATTCTCAATAATAAAAATTTTAATAATAAAAGGGGTAGGGTTATTAAAAACTTTTATTTAACTTGCCTCCATGTCTGTCTGTCTGGATGTCTGTCGCCAAATCTTGTAATCAATTTTTAATATACGTACTTCTAGGACACCTAGAAATATGAAATTTGGTACACATGTTCAAACCTGATGACAATGCTAGCTGACCAATTTTCAGACTTGTGGGTTGTCAGGTTGGCCAAGAACGGACAAATTTCCAAATTTCCTTTCAAATTTTGTATATTTAATTTTATTTATTTTGTTTTTCCAATATCTCGCGAACCGTTCGTTTTTAGCGATTTTCCTTCGATTTCTCCTTTTGGGTTAAGCTTTCTTGGTATACTTTTTACGCTCTTTCTAATGGTACCATTTTCATTAAGATGGGTCCACTTTTTATTTAAAAGCTTTTATTTAACTTACCTCCATGTCTGTCTGTCTGGATGTCTGTCGCCAAATCTTGTAATCAATTTTTAATATATTTATAGGGCACCTAGAAATATGAAATTTGGTACACATGTTCAAACCTGATGACAATGCTAGCTGACCAATATTTAGACTTCTGGGTTGTCAGGTTGGCCAAGAGAACGGACAAATTTCCAAATTTCCTTTCAAATTTTGTATATTTAATTTTAATATGCTTCCAGACCATATAGAATAATGAAACTCACAATACTCGCTCAGTCCAATTAACAATGCAAGTGTACTAATTATCAGACTTCTGGGTGGTCGGGAAGGCGGGAAATGAACCATTATCTATATTTCTTTTTTAATATTATGTGTTGCATTATATCTACTCGGAAAATGCTAAAGGTTGCGAAAGGATTTTTTCAATAAATGTTCAAGACATGGAAGGAATTAGAAATCCAAATATTCAGATTCCTATCTAAAACGTCCTTGGAATTACAAGCAAATAAATGAGAAAAGCCAACAAATATATTAAGTTTACCTGTTATAATTTAGTCATCTTATTCCAATATCATCACGCATATATTTATATTCATTATATATATATATATATATAGGTGTGTGTGTAACAATATACCATCATACATTTCACGACACCTTTTTAAATAGTTCCCCTTTTTCAATTAGTATGTTGTTACTTTTAACTATTTAATCAATTGTGTAATTATAATTCAAATTTTATATGTACCAATTATCCCCTAACAATAATCCACTGGGTGTCTCTAACTTTGTAATATAATTAAATAAATTTAGGGTTCCCAAAAGCAAAGAGACGCAGTTCTGTTAGTAACGGATTTTGCTTACGTCAACTTCCGACCTCCAACGAGGAATTGACCAATCTGCTGCGAGCAGGCTTGCAGCTATTTAAGGCCAACGTGGTCTCAGTGATAAGGCTTTTATTTTTTTAATTTTTTTTTTGCTCGTATACGACTAAAAATAGCGTGAATAATTAATTATAAAAAAACACTTTAAAAAAAAGCTTTATTTAAAATGCACTAAAAATGACAAAATAAATATTTCTGAAGTATTGCTTTTTTTTTCTGCAGGTACTATTTAACAAATAAAATAATAGACTTAGAAATAAAAGCGGTGAGGTACAATAATAATAAATTTGAGATCAATGTGATTTTATATGAAACAAATGATTAGCAAGATTATGCCTTTCATTAAATTTATACCTATTTGCTGCATAAATGATTATCATCCCCCACCGCTTTTATTTCTAAGTCTATTATTTTAATTGTTAAATGGTACCTTCAGAAAAAAAAGCAATACTTCAGAAATATTTATTTTGTTATTTTTAGTGCATTTTAAATAAAAGCTTTTTTTAAAAGTGTTTTTTATAATTAATTTTTAATATTAGCTGGTTTTCCAAAAAAGCTCAAATTCCTCTATCTGCTTGATTACCAGCCGCTATAAAGCAGCACTTACCACCGTTTCTTCTTTAGTTATTTTTTCTACATTTCTCACTGCGGGTTGTATTAATTACTAGCCGAATCACCCGGGCAACGCCCGGGTTTTGCCCGATTAAATGTTTTTATTCAAATTTTATTCGTTACAAATATAAATTGGCCCCGTGGATGTCACCCTTGTGAAACGTCCCGCTCCAAATTTTGTGTCTGAGAAGCGATATTTTTATAGAGAGGCGATCTGTATTTGTGTCTTCTGCTCGATTGAATGCTTTTCTGTTAGAATTTTGTTCCTGCATGCTAAAAATGAACTGGTTTCACCCGTGATCTCTGATTTTTAGAATTTTTCCCGATATAATTTTGAATCTGATAATCAAGCATGATACAGCAATATTGTCATCATTATTTTCTGACTAAAAAACAACTATTTTTGCCCAGAACCTGTCAATTTAAATTTTTCTTGGCTAAAAATCCGATAAATATCACTTCCAGATTTTTCTCTGTGCCCTGTTAAAACACGCTTTACATGTACATTAGGTCAGCTGATATTACCTCCCATCTTCACCGCTAGAGGCGCTGCTTGCGAGCGAAAGGGCAAAATTGCAACGCAATTTGCAAATAACTCGAAAAATATTCGGGATAGAGACCTGAAATTTTCACTATAAGTTTTTCCAGATTCTAATATATATTCTGTTGAAAAATCAGTCAGATTAGTTACGTATTGTGGACGTGTATAACCGACAAACATACGCACATACATACATAAATATACTGACTTTTATATATATAGGGATAGAAAAAGCCTTTTATATGAAATATTTGAGGGATATTTTTCTCTTGTAATCCTTTTGGGGGAAGACTAGCCACAATTTACGAAATCGATTCTTAAAAAGTAATTGCTATATCTCTCTCGTCTATATTATTTTGTTTTTCTCACAGAGCAGATGATAATTGTGCTACATACATATGCTTCTCCATGCATTATTTAAGACTTTTTTTTATTTATATGTGCTGGGGCTTTTATTGTTTATATTTCAACTCAGGATTGTCGTTTATATGGGGATATATTTATTTTCTATTCTATGATCGCTATTGTATATAATATTAGTAATTTTATCTTTTAATAGCTCTTCCAATTTTAAGGGGTTTTTTTTAATACTTAGGAGCTGGTTTGTTCAGTAATTACTAAAGGCTTGAAAATTATATTTAATGTAATAATATTTTTTCTCCATTCTTTTAACTGTAATATATTATTTTCGATTAAGGAAAATATTTTTTTGTCAAAATAATAGAAGAGAGAGTTATAGAGTTTCTTTAAAAGAGAGTACTATAGAGAGATACCTTCAGTATTAATAAGGGTGGTGGTATTTTTTTTTTCATTTTAATTTGTTATTTAATAGAGGAAAATATCTGTTTATCTGTTTAGAGTATTTTCTCAAGGAAAAAATCTTTTATTACTGTCCTTAGCATGGATAAGAATTTTAATATAAGTATGTATTTTATGTAATAGGATAATACTGTCGGGGAGAAGCTTCATATTTGTGCTTTATTTTTTATCAGGAAATTCTTTAGTTCAAGGTTTACTAGAAGAATTTAAAATAATGAATTTAGCTCTTTAGAAATTTTGGGGGTTACGGGTTGCATAATTTATTTTCCGAATGACCCAGGAAACGCCAGGGTTTTACCCGAGAGCATTTTTCTCCCGAGTGGGTATGTATATTGTCAAGAAGCTCCATCCAGATGGGACGCCTGTCATTCATCTCTGGACCCCGGGGGGGGGGGGGGGGGGGCACAGGTGTGAGGGGTTCTCGGAATCTTATCTGCAAATAAGGAAAACGGGACGCCTCGGTGGCTGACGACGCTCATTATTATTATCTTTACCTTGGAATAAGTTGTTATATTATCTGACTCTCTCTACCTATAAATACCTCTAGTATATAATTTTATTGGAGAACTAGAAGGTAAATACCCTTTATAATAAATGAATTATTCCCAAATTTGCCCTTGCTTTATTTATCTCCGCGACAATATAAAAAATACTTTTATTCAAATACTATTTGTTATAATTATAAATTATGACCCGGCTTCATCCAGGGTCTCCCCAAGTGGTTGGTTGACCAAAGAATAACAGATAAATTAAAATATTTATTGACTTTTGGGAGTTTTTTACTTGTCAAAATAAAAATGTGAAAAATATGTGTAACAAAATTATACTCATAATTATAATGAAAGTGATTAACAATTAAATTAGGAACACTAAATAACTACTCTCTCTATCTTTTTCTCTCTATTATAAATTATTAAAAAAATACAATATCACAAACGCATATATTCCAAAGCAAAGCAATTTAGTAATTATAAATAAATAAAGTAAAATTTGAAAGCAAAAAATCTAAGATTGGAAAATTAAATAAATAAAAAGTATATATATATACCTACTAATATATATATTTAGAGAATAAAAAAATGAATTTAAAAAAAAAAAACATTTTTGAAAAATATTTTATTTAAATGCACTAAAAAGGAAAAAAACATATTTTAGTATGGCCTATACTACGTGTACCACCACTATTCATATATAATAGTAGTGTAGTATTCATAAATTGGACACGATCATGAAAATAAAGGATATTCCCAGTGGTCACTTATGGATGTGAGAGCTGGACTCTCAGAACGGAAGAAAGAAAAAGAATTGAAGACTTTGAAATGTGGACATGGAGAAAGCTACTCAAAGTGCCATGGACAGATAAAAGGTCAAATTTTACAATATTAAATGACATTAATCCTGTTATATCCCTAGAATCCAAAATATGCAAACAAAGACTGACCTACTTCGGACATATAATGAGAACAAATGGTTTAGAAAATACGATATTGGGAAAATTTTGACCTGAAATGAGCTGCCTAGAAGGGGTCAATAACACTACCGGAAGGTCACTAGACTATCCATGAGTCACTAACAGATCAAATTGGAGATTATTTGTTCATCTAGACACCAAAAGTCTAACTCGACTTGATGGACGCTAACAACAACAGTATTCATAACACAAGTCTTTTTTTTTTATGATTGATTTCCTTCTGAACTAAATTTTCATCACTGAGGTATGTGGCAGTGGACCTGGTGACACTGGACACGCTGTCAGCTGAGGCCCTTCTGGAGAGCACACAGCGAGTAGAGGAGCTGGTGGCCACATTCCGGCAGCAGCCCTGCCGACTGTCTGACCCCGGGCCACCCGCTGTACCCTTGGCTGCTGTGAGGAAGGCCGGACTGCTGAGTCAGGTCTTGGCCCTCTGGATGTAAGTGCACAACCATTATTTACCTATATAATATGGCTTCTTCTTTAATGGTTTTATTCATGTTATCTTTGCATAGTGTTTATCAAAATTTAAATTTGAACTTTTCATATAAAAATATTGTTTTCTCAAGTGAAATTCCTTTAATATACCTATAATTTATGAAACGGCTTATATCCAGATGCAGAACACCACTACAAGGCGATATCAGGGAAATTTTATTTATTGAAAACTACAAGCATTATTTACAAAAACTGTATGTTTTAAGGGATATTTACACAAGGATTGACATTTCTTTTTAATAATAGTCTCGAAATATTTTGATTATATTTTTATTTCACTGTTTTTTTTTTTTTTTGTAAAGTCAATGATGATTAAATCAATTTAAAATAATTTAAAAAGTAACGTCTATCTTGGCTGCTACCTTTGTATCTTTTATACTCCCATGTCCAATTGTATGAGACCCCCGCCACACAGGTCTAGTGAGATTTGAAGGCATTGGATTTGACCTAGTAGTGAAGTATGCCTTGCTTTCTCAGCCCACCATCTCATGTGACACAGCGTTATGGTGGCTATTTATATTATTTGCAGTTAGGTGTTCCCCATAAATAATTTTGAAATTCCATTTCTTCTATGTGATATATTTAGGACTTCAGTGTATGAAACCTCATAACACAGCAATTGATTATAATATATATTTTTTTTTGTTTACCCTAGTACACGTGGTACAGGCCATGGTAATCGTAGGCGACTGCTTTTACTGAAAATGCACCACATGTCTACACATGTGAAAAGCAGCTCGACTTTGCACTTACAAATGTGCCAGAGCCCCGTTTGGTTACTTGCACTCGCTGGTGGGGTTGGACTTTTGCAAGAATCGGGAATCATTGGAGCATTTTTTTAAATATATTTATCCGAAAAAGTGCCCAATGCGGGAATCGAACCCGGGTCGTAGCGGTTGAAAACCAACGGTTTAGACCATTCTTCCACCCAGTCGCTGACTGACCTGGGCTGCACGATCACCGCCGAGAATACCTTCGCCTCCCAAGCCTCCCACATGATGGGGCTGTTGAAGTGAGCCATCGTGAGGTGATCACCCTTCACCCGCGACCTGTCGCTGGTGGGTGGTACCCGCGTGGCCAACAGCCTGGTCTTGGGTGGCACCCTGCACCACCTCCACGGCTACCTTCCACCTGAAACGACCATCGACCTGCTACAGGCGCGGCAGGCGCGGTTCGTGTGGGGTACGGGCCGAGTTTCGTGTCTCCCTAGGCGCACCTTGGCTTATCCAAACTCCGAGGCTGGCGTCGGCCCGCTCGACATCTCGGGCCAGCTTCGGCTCGCCTGCCTGAAAGGGTCTAGGCTTCACTGCGCGGTGCCGCTAGCGGTTACTCTTGGATACTTTTGGTCCCAGAGCTTTTTTTAAATTACTTTTTTCACATTTTCAGCGTATTTACGCAAGTTTGGTCTTAATACCTATTTCTTGATTTCTCAAGAAGCCTCTGGGACCTAAACATTTTTGTTCATAGAGGTACAGCCTGCACCACGCTGACGAAGCTAACAGCCCGAAACGCGTTCGTGGTTGGCTGTTCTTGATTTATCAAGAAAATGGGTTGGCCAAATATCAAGGAATAGGCTAAATCAACGTTTATTTGATTTCTGTTCTACTAGATGGCGCTCTGCCATTTATAAAGCTCATGTTCTCGTGTTCAAGATATGCCTTCTTTGATTTTAATACCAATATCTGACCTTTTATTATTTTTTTAACGTGTATATTTATCTATATATATTCTTATTTATTCATATATAATGAAGTGATGATGTATATATATATTATTTCAAATTATATTTCATAGATTAAACTATTCTGATAAGTCTGCCACCAGATGTCGCGACTTCCCTTTATATAACCTATTGTTGTTGTTTCCCGTTGACCGGCTCAAACCTTTTGTAATTGTAAAATCTTTGTTTACGTTATATAATTAAAAAAACGTATTATAAGATATATTTGTTCGGGTATTATATGATTTATTTACTTACAGGTTGTTGTTAGTGATAGATAACGTAGGTTCTATTGTTTACATTCTATGTACAGAACTGAACTGTGTTGCTGAGTTAAAATATAATTTCAATTATATTACATCTTTCCTTTTTTACAAATCCAGTCTTTTCGGTGGCTTCACCAGGCGACCGCTTCTCGTGAACTTGTGCTCCTCCCCTGGTCTCTTCCTCTTTAGCTGAACTATCAGTTTTTGACTGCAGCTCCATCCTGTCAGAACCTTTAGGCTGAGTTTCTTGATCTTTATCTTGCTCCATAGTTAAACATGCACTTCCACTAGGTTCTTGCTCAACGATGTTTTCATGGTCCTTTTGGGATTTGTTAGTTGTAATATGTGATTGGTTTCTTCTGTAGAGTCCTTTGTTGTTCTGGACTGTATAGGACCTTGGACCATCTTCTCGAACTATTGTTTTCAATTTCTTCTGTTTTCTCTTAGATAAACTTCTTGTCCTATCTTGAAAGTTGGTTCGTCTCTTGATCCTTTGTAAGGGTAAAATTTCTGCTTGTTTCTGGATCTTCTTAGCTTTAAAGTGACATATTTTTTAATGAAAGGTCTTAGCACTTCTTTGCTAATTGGCAAGATTGTCTTTGTTCTTGAAAATAGTCTTTGTGCTGGTGATCCCATGTCTTCTCTTGGAGTGTTTCTAAAGTTGGTAATGCAATCTGGATATCGTCTCCACTTTGTTCGCATTTCCTGAGAATGTTCTTTGCTATTTTCAAAGCTCTTTCGGTCAGTCCATTTGATTTAGAGTATTGTGGACTTGAATTCTTGTGATTAAACTTCCATTTGTTGCTGAGTTCATTAAACTCTCTTGAAGCATAATTTCTTCCATTATCTGTCTCCAGAACTTTAGGAATTCCATATATGCTAAAGTTTCTTTTAAGAAATTCAATGGTATCTTTTGAATTTATGGTGTTAATAGGTTCAAAGTTTATGAATCCAGAATAACTGTCTATAATCACAATGTAGTCATTCCCTTCAAATTGAAATATATCTGTTGCGAAAATTTCCTATAGTAGCTCGGGAATTTCTTTTAGCATTAAGGGTTGTTTTGTTTGTCTCTTTGTGTAGCAATGCATGTCTTTCAATTTTATACCATGTGAGAGATATATTTGGACATCCCTGCCCAATAAATGGAGTCTTTGGCTCTTTTGGTACCACCAGTAATGCCTAGGTGGCCTTCATGTATCTGTTTGAGAACTTGTTTTTTTTTTATTGATTCTGGTATTATTATTTTGGTTCCCCTCAGAACTAGGTCTTCGTGAATGGAAAGTTCATCTATATATTCCAATATATTCTGCAAGATAGAGGAACTAGTGATCTTTGGTCTGACCATCCTTGGATTATTGTTTATTTTAGCTCTTGCAATTAAAAGGATTTCTATTGGATTTTCTTCTAGAATCTCATATGATTTGCAATCTCGACTCAGTAAGTCTGAAATCAAGAGCTCCTTTCCACTCTTGTATTTAATAGTTGGTCCATTTTGATTAATTTCCATGAATAAATTTTGAAGTCTTGGTGGCATTTTATCCATTGGTTTTTTGTAAATGGATTCTAACGGTCGATGGTCTGTTTCTATTAAAAGATATTTACCATATATATAGGTATGGAATTTCTTGCAACCAAATTTAATTGCCAAAGCTTCCTTTTCTATTTGAGGGTAATGCCTCTGAGCATCATTTAATGCAGAAGAAGCATACGCAATTGGTCGATCTTCTTGGAGTAAGACTGCTCCAATGGCATGTTGGCTTGCATCGACCGAAAGTACCACATCTTTGTTAGGATCATAATACTTTAGGGTTGGCGCTTGTTTTAATAAGTATTTTATTCTTTCCATATCCTTGTCCCTCAATCTGTCCCATTGCCATTCTGTGTTTTTCTTTAGAAGCAATCTCATTCTGTATGTTATCTCTGAGAGATTTGAGATGAATTTATGTAAGTATTGAACCATTCCCAAAAGTATTTGTAGTTCTTTTTTGTTTGATGGTGACTTGATATTGTCAATGGCTTTGACATTTTCTTCATCTGTTTTTATTCCATCACTGGTGAAGATATGTCTTAAGAACTTTATTTTTGCTTTTTAAAATTCACAATTATCCTTATTAAGTCTTGCTCTAGCTTGCTGAAGAGTAGTCATGAATATTTTAGTTCTTTCTGTCAATGTTTGGATGTCTTCAGCATGGGTGAGTATGTCGTCCATTGAGTTTTCTACACCAGGTATATCCTCTACAATCTTGGATATCGTATTCTGTAAAATCTCCGGGGGCAGTTTTATTTCCAAATCGGACCCTAAGGAAAGCATAACGCCCCTAAGGTGTGCTGAAGGTCATGTAAGGTTGTGTTTCCGCAGCGACCTTCAATTGCCAAAAGCCTTTTAAGAAGTCAATCTTTGTGAAATATTTTGATTTTTTTTTATATTAGAAGCTATGTCCTCTATTGTTATTAGTGGGTAGTGTCTTCTTGTTTAAATCTGATGGATCAATACAAATTCTATATTCCCCGCCTTGTTTCACTACCACCATGTGGCTTGAGACAGGTGTCGGTTCTCCATTCTTTTTATCACCCTACTTTTCTCCATTAAGTCTAGCTGTTTCTTGACCTCATCCTTTATTTTTAGGGGTATTCTCCTGGGGGGGTTTTATTTCCAACTTGTGGTCCCATTTTATGAATTCTGCTCTGTATTCAAATTCTTTATGCAACCATCTCCTTTGAACAACTGGTGAAGCTCTTGTTCTACTGGTTTTATTTCATTTATTCTCTTGAGTAGTTCTAGCATAGAGCAAGATTCACTGCCCAGTATTGGTGTGGTCCCTGTTTTGGTGACAATGAACTTAATGTCTGTCTTGATGTTGTACGAGGCAATAATTTATCCTTCCACCTTAATTTTGTGGCCTGAGAATGATTTTAAAATTTTCACTGAACTTCTGTTAAGTTTTGAATTTATTTTCTTGAAAATGTTCCAAGGCAAGACATTGCACTGAGCTCCAGTGTCCAATTTTATTTTGAAAGGTTCAGGTTGTTTATTTGGATTTTTTCCATCGGTTCACTAGCGAATTCCGACAATGAATTAATTTGAAGACTAAATTCATCATTTTCTGTTCCTTCTTCTTCTTCTAAGGTATTGATTTTTTTTATACCTGAAATTTGATCTGCAATATTTTGCAAAATGATTTGCTTTTTTACATTTTCTTGCAAATTTTTCCATATGCGGGACATCTTCTAATTGGATGTGTGCTGCTACATTTTTTGCAATTGTCTATTAATTTTGTAATTTCTTCCATTGTTACATTCTGTTTTGGCCTTAATTTCTTTTTAACGACTGATACTTCTTAATCCGAACATTGTTGCATGACCCTTATTTCTTTGTTTGTCCTTTCTGCAGTCATACATATTTGTATTGCCTTATCCAGGTCTAAATCAGGATCACTTAGAAGCGTTTCTCTTGTGTTGTCATCATGAATACCAACAACAACCCTGTCTTTGATTAGTTCATCTCCCAAACTTTCAAACTTGAACTTTGATGCTTGCAGGCGCAATCTTGTGATAAATTATGTAATTGTTTCTACCATGCTTTGTTGTAATTTGCTAAAGTTATAACGTTTCATGGTATAATTCTTTTTTGGAAAAAAGTAGTTGGTGAAACTTTTTTGATTTCTTCAACTTTTTCAGTTTCTTCTGGAGATACTACAAATGTACGGTAATTTTTTTTGGGAATCGCTTCCTATTATTGTCATGAACGACGTGACTTGAACTTCTGGTTCTTTCTTTTTCATCTCCATAGCAGTTTCATACCAAGAATATTGTTGAAGCCAATTTTCCCACCTTTCTTTATTAGGATCAAAATGTTTTGGTGCCTCCATGGTTAGTTATTTGAATATTATTCTAAAAGCTATTTATTTTCGCTTATTTTTAAGTTTGGAACTTATATTTTGTTAACCTTTCAGTTTAGAACTAGGGGTTTTCGCTACCTTTATTTATTTTATATTTTAAACTTCTGACACCATGTAAAATCTTTGTTTACGTAATATAATTAACAAACGTGTTATAAGATTTATTTATTCGGGTATTAGATGATTTATTTACTTACAGGTTGTTGTTAGTGATAGATAGCGTAAGTTCTATTGTTTAAATTCTATGTACAGAACTGAACTGTGTTGCTGAGTTAAAATATAATTTCAATTATATTACAGTAATTATGTAATTAAGTCTTTCATTTATTTCATTCCTTACGCCTCAAATCAGGTATTTATTCCTTAATTAAGTTAAATTAGCACAATTAAAGAAAATTGTGATTCAAAGTTAATTTTATTTAATTATTACCACGACTGCAAAACACTATCGTAAAATACTCATGTATACCAAAATCAAGCAACAGCCAATAATTCTTAATAAATAATATTCAAAAAGCAGCAAAAAAAACTTTTATATAATATATATATTACGTGGGAATTTAAAGAATCATTATATTTTTTCAATTTAACCTTGAAGAAGTAACACAACCAAACTGACTGAATAGTCTGGTCTGTCAAATTTTGTAATTAATAATTGAATCTGCGTATATAGAACGTTTTTTCCAATTAAAACCATTATACTTAATTTCTCATATTCTAAAAATGATGGTAAAAAAAAAAAAAAAAACTTTAAATACTTAAACGAAACTCTCATTACATACGTAACCTATATCGCATAAATAATCCTAGAGTGAGTAGTGAAATTTTTCTTGATGCAAGATACAAATATGTAGTAGCTATTAAAAAAGAAAAATACAACAGCTGGAGAGACTACATTGAGGAACTAACTAATCACTTCCCCTTTCAGCGATCTTCATAAATTAACAAAATGAATTTTGGGAAAAAAATATTATAAATTTATTAATTATCGATAAGTCTTCAATTCAATGTACAATAGCTTTGTCAGAACATCTTAATAATTTGTTTCCGAACGATACTCAATTTACTGATTTGCAGCGCAAAACATATTTACTCGATATTATTTCCCTAATTACGATAACACAAAACAGACCATTTTGATAGAAACTGATCTTGATACAATGATCTCACAGCAACACACACAAAAAAAATCTAGAATTGATCAATTATCGAATAATATGATAAAATGGCCATATGATAAACTGAATCCTCTTCTATTCACGACCTTTAACAAATTTATACAAACTGGTCACTTCCCTCGTCCTTACAAAAACTCCACAGTTCATATTTTCAACAAACCCAAAAGTCTAACAATATGAGTTATAAAGCCTCTCGTCCCTTAATGCCTCCTTCCCAACTTAGTCAAATTCTTTGTGAAATTTATATCCAGAAAAACAATGATCACTTAACTCTCCTACTAAACAAGGTTTCTTCAAAAATCAGTCAACGATCTCTGCTCTTTAAAAATGATAAGAAGCATCATTGAATTTTACAAAACCAACTAGTGACTCTACTTACAGTAGATTTTACTGTGGTGTTTGACAACTATCATTCAGTACAATTAAATCCCTTGATTAGTTGAACACTCCATTTAAATAACCAAGAATACTATAATTATACTTTTAAGATTGTAATGTCTTCTTTGAATACGATGGATTTCTTCTGTCAAAACAACTAAACAAAGGATGCCCTCAGGGAGGAGCGCTGTGTCTCCATTACTTTAGAACGTCATCCTCAATGGCCTCCTCTCTCGTCCGCCTTACTCAAATTTCAAACATCAGTCCTGTAGCATATGCCGGTGATGTGAACATCTTTCTCTGGGCCACAAATAAAATATATTTGAGAAATTTAATCCAAACAGTTCTTCTTGTGATAGATATTTGGTGTGATGAAAAGAAACTATCTTTATTAACCGAAAAAACAAATTAACTTATTTTCATAATCAGCCTCATCTAACAATTAAACACAAAAAGAAGCAAGACTGAAAATTTCCAATCAAATAAAATTTATCTTTCTCCGATAACAAAAGAAACACAAAAATAAGCTCAATTTTTCAAGTCACATAGAGGATATCGTAGCTCAAAATGTAACAAAATAAAGATAATTATTTTTCAATTTATAAAAAAATCTTAGGGGGTTTGACTATAAGAAAATAAGTACACTCTATAAATCACTCATGCGATTGAGGGCTACTTATGCTAACGAAATTTGGTATCTATATATTTCTATACAGAAACTTCATTCACAGCAACATTATATTCTTATCTCAGTGGTATACGGATATCAAACCATATCATATGAATGCTTTCACCTCCTTTCTCATACACCTTATACCACATATGAACTGAAAAAAAAAAACGAAATTTACCAAGAGAAATACTTGTACATTCAACAAATTTGTGGGCGAATAAAAGGTTATTATGAATCATTTGTATCAATCTATTTATAATGCTAACATACACTATTTTGCTTCTCATGCTATATGCCGCACCTTTTTGGGCACTGGGCCAAATCAAAGTAGTCGACCAAGTCCATAATATTCTAACTGAATACCAAAATACACGCCGGGCTATATGCTGAGAATGGAGTGTGAACGAGTATCATTGGAGGCTGTCATCATTAAACATATTTTGAGATTTTGGGTGAGGATCATGAAAATGGAATAGAGAAGGATACCTCGCGTATATTTGGCACACCTCTGGACATTGCACAACTATCAAAGATTAGGTTGCAAATTTGTTGAAACCTGTCAATTATTTTAGACTCAAAGGGCTTCTCGTTCTTAAAGGGTTGTACAGACTATACTGTTATACAGATCGAAATCCCTGGTATTATTCGAATAGAAACTGAACAAAGCATTCAAAAAGACAAAGCGCAAATCTTAAATACATCTCATTACAGTCACTTCAAACACTTTAAAATTTAATAACAGCGAAAATATATGTACTCACAAATACTTCTCTGTTAATTAAAATAATTTTTGTGAAACTTAGATTCCTATGGGTGCTCTTTCCAGAACATCGTTCAAAGCGCTGGAAGACTGATTGTCCTTTAACTTATGATTTATGTAATATCAGAATACAATATGAAATCATGCATATATTATTTGGTTGCTTTTTTTTTTAGAAACAGAGAAAATAACTCTTGGGTGACTTATCCTTGTCTCATCCGATAGTCAACAAATATATAACTGGATGAATACAATGATATTTGATCAAAGTCTTCTCTTTGGTTTATATAAATACTATAAGGCCGCAGTCACCGTTCAGAGGAGATTAATGGATTCGTCTAATGTCGTGGTCCATTTGGATAAGAAAATCGAATACTTGAACGCGGCTGATTCCACACTCGCCTTTTCAGTGATACGCTAAACTTGACGTGTGCACGGTGGCCACTGGACAGGCAACGGACCTGGAGGCTGTTGTTGGGTTCTGTGCTGCCTGGAGTATAGGAGCTCCATCTATGCTTCCTTCCTGCGGTGAATCTGTATAAGACTGGTGGTCTTAATAAAGCTGTTTGTGTGTTTTTTTTTTCAAACGGCATTCCTATGCAGTTCCATCCCAATTGTATCGTCATTCAATTTGTCTCGTTACACGGAAATTCCAGCACTACTTACATAAAAGAGGTCTATCGGAAACCTCTGCGGAGAAACTGAGCAAAGTGCTCTCTACCTTATCTATAACTGTCCGAACTTTGAAGAAGTGAGACATCGATTGTTCCTAGATCTAAATGATTTAACTCTCTTACACAAACCACTTTTTAAATAAAAATTTTATGATCTCCTTGGCTAGAGATACATATAAATCTGTAAATATTTAATCCTAAGTTTTAGTTTGTTTGTTTCTTCTGTAATATGTCAAATACTTCAATATCATGCCTTGTTGTGGATAAATAAAAAAAAGGTAATTAAAAAATAAATACATAGAATTTTTCTCTAGTGATATTGTTATAGTGAGGGTCAACTGTACTTTCTGAATCATTGATTGTTTTTAGTTTTCACCAATTACCAATCTTTGTTAAATACTAGCGGATGTACCCGGCTTCGCCCGGGGTTTTACCGGAGTAAAGGTTTGTCTAACGAACATTTTTTAAAACAATTATCTATAAACTTATTTAAAAAAATAATAGATATATTTTGATAATTTGAAACTCGTAAATTTGAATCTCTCGATAAAGTGAACATTTTTCCCGGTCCCTGTGTGCTGTGTCATCCTGAATTTTGTCTTTCCTAATTTTCTATATTACAAAATCATCATTTTATCTATTCTCCCAATATATATGTTGTAGATAAATGATAAAACTAACTTTGACTTGTGCGCAATTAATAGGTAGAAAATCTTACTTTTAATAAATAATTTTTAAGATAATAAACTCATAGATAAAAAAAAACTTGTTATCATCATCGCAATGAGGGCGCTGCTTGCGAGTTAAATCTACAAATCTGCAAATAACTCTAAGGATATTCAAGATATTATTTTTCTAAAACCTTCCCGGGGATATACCTAATAATATCCCAAAATTTCACGGCGATTGGATGTATGGCTTTTGAATCTATAGAGTACAGACAAACAGACAGACATTCAATTTTATATATATAGATGTGATTTATTGTTGAAAGAGATTTTAACTTATTTGTCCTAAAATCTTTAGAGTTGGGGGATTTTCTCTAGTAACTAAGATTTTAAACGATGTTTGAGCATAACAAAACTTTTTATGTTGAAGGAGGGTAACATTTTATCTAGGCCTAAACCTTATGCCACACAGACATTATTTTTATTTTTATTTGAATTTTATCTTCTGAACAATGTATTTCATCTTCTTCACATCTTTTTTTTGAATAACGAATAGTTCTCGTTAAAGAAAGCAAAAATGTATATATAATTTCGAAAAACGTATTTTAAACATAATTATTAAACTTTTTTCTGCTAAACATATGATTTTGAGCCCTTCCTCAGAAGCCACTCCCACGCCAACTGTTACGCAAACTTTGACTTTAATCATTATAGATGCTGACGTCACTAATATGACGTAACTTCCAACTTCTACCTTCAACCTTTCTGTTATGTTTATCGCTAGCTTGTTTTAACAATATATGTAATGGAACAAGTCGTTCCTTAAATAAATATATATTTGTTTTTATCAAAAGGGATGTCCTCGTAACTACAACATTACGTGAGTACAAAAACAACTCGAAATCCTTAGAAAGAAACATCGTATTTTTGCTTAAGCCTATATCAATTTGGTAGCAGAGCGTGGTTTGGGCGCGCGATTTGACTAACCGCCAATTGATCCATTTAAATCAAAAATAAAAATAAATAATTGGACTAACCGCCAATTTAGAAAGAAAAAGTTGAATGAAAATGGATACATATAACTTAGCAAAAATCGAACAGTTAACAGAAAACAACTATACAACGGGGTCCATGAAAATGGAAGCAATTCTAGATTCAAAAGATCTCTTCGAGGACGTAATTGTTAATGACGAGCCAGACTTTACAAAAAATAAACTAGAATATGATATTTGGAAGAAAAAGAATCGGGAAGCATACAGCCTAATAATATTGTCACTTTCGGATGACTTAACAATCATCTTTCGAGGCGATAAAAGGGCCAAAAGAATTTGGTACGACATAAAGAAAAGGTTTGAAGGATCTCTAGAAAATAAAAGGATAGACCTAATGTTGGATCTAGCCAGACTAAAATTGAACCCAAATGAAAATGTTAACATGTATATTGTACGAGCACAGAAACTTGCACAAGAGATCACCCAGCTAGGAAAGACTGTAACAGAAAGAGAACTTGTACGATACATTGTTGAAGGACTTACACCTAACTTTGACACGATCGCAGCAGCACTGTGAATAAACAGAGAAATCTCCTTACCAGACTTGAGACAAGCTCTACTGGATTTCGAGAAGAAAAGACAGGACAGAAGCAAAAATCATGAAAATGCTTTCAGATCATCAGGCAACCAATTCAAAGAAAAGTCATGCTTCGTTTGCAAAAGAAAAGGACATTTCAAGAAAGACTGTTGGTTCAACCCTAACAACAAAGGAAATCAAAATAATAAAACAAACAAAAATAACATGGCCAGTACAAGGAACTACCATAAAGGACCAAAACAAAACAAAGACACAGCCAGATCAGCAATCCAAGAACGAACGGAGGAACCATCCCAACGAAGAGACTCCACTTCAGAATACGCACTACATGCAAGCACATGGGAGGAACGCCCGACAACTCAGGACGTGTGGATAATTGACTCTGCGTGCACAAGCCACATGACTTCCCATGGTGAATGGATCGAGCACAAGACGGAGGAGAGAAGAAGCATACAAGTGGCGGAAGAAGGGAGACACATCGAATCTACCTCATCAGGATCAATCCAAGCTACTGTACAAGGTAAGGACAAACTTAACAACGCTGTAACCCTGCATAATGTCCTCCATGTACCACACCTGAAAGGAAATCTAATGTCCATTCCAAGCGTAGTAAGAAGAGGGAACTCTGTTCTTTTGAATTCTGAAGGAGCATACATATACTCTTCTGATGACAAGCTAATAGGAACAGGCGACTTTGATGGTAACATGTACACATTGAACCTATCACGTTTATCTGAAGCAACTCATGTTCCAAATGAACATTGCTTGATTTCAAAGGACAATTCTAGGACTGCATGGCACAGAAGGCTAGGACATCCTAGTGGCAACAAATTAGACCTGATTTTGAAGAACGATCTTCTAAAAGGCTTGGACTCTATAAATGGTACCCTTAATCAATGTGATGCTTGCTCCTTGGGAAAAATGACCAAAGTACCCTATGTTCACACAGATAGCAATCAGGAAAGCTACCCCTTTGAAGCCATTTATGTCGATCTCTGTGGTCCAATGAGAATAAACCCCTTGGGCGGAAGTAAATATTTCTTGACCATCGTAGATGGATTTTCTAGGAGAATATTTGTAGAATTTCTCAAAAATAAACTCTCAGCAGCAGAAGTTTTGAAGAAGTTTATAGTAAAGAGAGAAAACGAGCTAAACTCAAAACTAAAACGACTTAGAACAGATAACGGAACAGAATTTATCAATAAAAACTTTGAAACCTTCATAGAATCCAAAGGAATTAAACATGAACTAACTACACCGTACACCCCAAGAAGCAATGGGAGAGTTGAAAGAGCTAACAGAACACTATTAGACAAGGGCCGAACACTTCTGGCAGACTCCTAATTACCCCTACACTTCTGGGCAGAAGCTGTGAATACAGCTGCATATCTGTACAATCTAACTCCCACAACCAATGACCCAGACACTACCCCTATGGAAAAATGGAAAGGTAAAAAGCCATCCGTCTCTCACATAATGAGATTTGGTTGTGAAGTCTTCTATAAACTCGAGAATCATCAAAGACACAAACTAGAAGCTAAATCTAAGAGAGGAATATTTGTGGCTATTCAAGATGCAGAAGAGCTTATCGAGTATTTGATATCACAGCGAGAGTTATTCTTGAAACCGCAGACATTCACTTCAGAGAGAACAATAATGTCATCTCGGAAGAAAAACAAAGTGATAATAATACGGACACTGACACATATTTCTTCATTCAGGAGGATGAACAACTGGACAATCATGTTCTATCAGATGTTGATATTGAAGAGCCAGCACCAGATACCATGATCAACAGACAGACAGAGTCAAGTGGATCAGCAGACCACAAAGAACTCGAACAATACCTAAAAGATTCGATGACTACGTTCTGGCTACTACGAACGAAACCATTCCGAAAGACTATGATGAAGCCATCGCATGCGAAGACAAGAAACATTGGGAGAACGCAATGCTTGAGGAAATACAGAACATGTACTCGCATCAAGTATGGGAACTGGTACCTAGACCTGTAAACGCTAAAGTTGTCAAAAGTAAATGGGTGTTCAAAATATCTAAAGACCAAGAAAACAAAACTTACAAAGCTAGACTTGTTGCAATGGGATACAACCAAATCCCAGGAAGAGATTACAACGAAAGTTTCAGCCCTGTAATTAAAAATGCCACCCTCAGGACTGTTTTGTCAATGGCAGCAACAAAAGATTCAGTCATTAAACTATTTGATGTGAAAGCAGCCTATCTAAATGGAAACATTGAAAACACAATATTCGTGGAACAACCTGCTGGATTTGTTCAAGACAGAAACAAAGTTTGCAAACTCAACAAAAGTATTTACGGTCTACCTCAATCCGGAAGATCGTGGTATGAAAAATTCAGTCAAGTACTTCATGACTGTGGACTGGAAAAACTTAAATATGATCCTTGCCTATTTAAATGGAAGAATGAAGACAAATACTTCTATGTAGGGATATATGTTGATGACTTTATCACTGTCTCAGATTCTGAAGATACCTCAAACAGATTCATCAATAAATTGAGACATCACCTGGAAATAAAGGATGTAACATGTAAAGGCATGTTTTTGGGAATCAAGATCATACAAGACAAGGAGGGAATTTCGCTACAGCAAAGCCACTATGTACAACAAATATTGCAGAAATATGGAATGGAAAATTGTAAGGAAGTTCCAACACCAGGTTCCAAAGAAATCAATTTGGACAATCATATTGAAGATGACAATTGTGATCAGCACACTTACCAAGAAGCCCTTGGAATGCTAATGTTTCTAGCTGTTAACACCAGACCCGACATCGCTTACATCACTAGCAAACTTTCACAGTACTCCAGACAACCAAAACAGATGCACTGGACAGCAATCAAAAGAGTGATGAGATACCTTCGAGGAACAATTGACCTAGGAGTGAAATTTGAAAGAGGGAAGACTGGAATCCTGAAGTCCTATACCGATGCCAGCTGGTCGACCACCCATGATGGAAAATCCTACGACGGATATGTATTGAAGCTCGGCGAAGCAACTATAGACTGGAAAAGTAGTAAACAACCACTCGTTGCCCTCTCCACAATGGAAGCGGAAATGATAGCTGCTTGTGAAAGCTGCTGTCAAATCAAGTGGATAATAAACCTGTTACGAGAGCTGGAAGAATGGAATTTCATGGAAAAACCAACTGCGATCTATTCAGACAATCAGTCATTGATCAACTGGATCTCCAGCCCTAAACAAAGCAGTCGCTGTAGACATATCAACAGAAAGTACCACTTCTTGAGAGACTGTTATGAATCCAGAGACATCTGCCTTCTGTACAAGCCATCCCAGGACCTGGAGGCGGATATCTTCACAAAGGACCTATCCCGAGACCAGATGAAGAAATACCTGGAGAACCTCAGCATCGTGGGAATAAAGACAAAGTAAGGAGGGAATTGTTACGCAAACTTTGACTTTAATCATCATAGATGCTGACGTCACTAATATGACGTAACTTCCAACTTCTACCTTCAACCTTTCTGTTATGTTTATCGCTAGCTTGTTTTAACAATATATGTAATGGAACAAGTCGTTCCTTAAATAAATATATATTTGTTTTTATCAAAAGGGATGTCCTCGTAACTACAACATTACGTGAGTACAAAAACAACTCGAAATCCTTAGAAAGAAACATCGTATTTTTGCTTAAGCCTATATCACCAACATGTGATTATGAGCCTTTCTTAAGGAGCCTATAACAAGCTTTGTGTGATCTAGATCCAGCATTTTCAATCTTCTGGTTCAATCTGCGCTACCTTCTAACTATGATTGTAATAGGGGAAATAAATGTTGTTATCTAGTTATATATAACTATAGGTTCAGCCTTTTTTTTTCAAATTCACATATATATAGTATTTTATTTATTGGGCATAAACTGTGTTAAATGTTAGGAAAGTCTACTCCTATGATTTCAGCACTGGCTTATCAACTTGTTCTAGCGCATCCAGCAGTGAAAAGGTTAAATACTATTTGATTTATTTATTGTATTTAATAACAAAGTATTCATTCGTATTCATTTATAGTTAAAAGTAATGTTTTAATACTCTATGGTTTTAAAAATAATCTACTTTAAAAAAAAAAAACATTCCCTTTTCCTTGAAACAGAGTCTTTGTAGTAATTATTTTTCAAACTTTCTTTGAGCAGATATCAGGGGCTCTAGTAATTTTATTAAGATGGGAGCAGAATATGGAGATTGATATCCAGCGGCTTCTCATCATCTAGGTTGAAAACATTGCCTCTTTTCGGATGTTTTCACTATTATAGTTATCTCTTGTATCATTTCTCTGTTGTTTTTCAAAATATAACTCTTTACTTAACCCCAGGGAGATCATGTCATTCTATAATTTTGTTTCTGTAGAGCATAATATTGTCTTCTGCTTGTTTTGATGTCATTTTTCTATATATATATATGTGTGTCATATATTAAGAATTCGCGAACATTCATTAAATTGGTCCCCTCTAAATTAATTGATTCCGGGCCTCTCTGGGGAATATATTAAAAACCCGGGAATTGATCATTTGTAACCAGATTTCTTCAACACCATATCCACCTCATTCCTCGCTCTACCGAACCTCAGAAATCTCTCTAAACCTTGACGGTCCTTTCTTCTGCCGCCTATGTGTATCCTTTGCCACTTCTATCTTGACTGCATCTCAAATTGTTACATATATATATGTGTGGTGCAGCCGTGTGCTGATCTACATGTTCCCCTTCAATGTGATCAGCTTCTGTCTGGAAGTATTCCTGGCCTCTCTCTTCAGTGTGATGGTGGGGACGGCCTACTGGAACCTGAGGGCCGGCCGGGACCAGGCTGATGCTATGGATCGTGTGGCCTTCTACTATGTCATGGTGGCCCTGGCTCCCTGGCCTAGTCTGCTGCTGGCCCTTAGCCATGGTGAGTTGTCACTGCAGCATGATCACTCACTGGTTGTGTGTGTTTGTTTTCCCTTTAAAACTTGTCACAGTTAATTCTAGTCTCTTCATACATCTATGATGTACCACACTGGTAGTAGAAACAAGATTTTTACCATCCAGGACCTGGAATTGAATTCCGCATTAGGCACTTTTTTTTTTGCTTCAATGGCCCCCAATTCTTGCACAAGTCTAATCCCACCAGTGCAGCATCACACTATTGCGATTTCACCGGCCCTCTGTGTTGTGACGTTATCTAAGTTCTATAGAGGGAATCTCTCACCTCTATTCTTGGTCGGCGGGGTTGAAGGTTCAAAATTGAGGTGTCGCTGCTTATAGCACTTTTAAAATATACGACGAAAACAGGAGGTAAAATTATATTTATTATAAATTAAGAAAAATAGTAAAGGATCATTCAATTAATTATATATTTAAACATTTACACTAAAAGAATCGGGGATCAGGGCAAATCTTCCCGTTCGAAATTTGTTTGCAGGTTCTTCTGTTTTTGTTTTTCTCATTTCAGTCGCTGCATCCCCGTAGCCCCCTCCGTCGGCCTCCCATTGGCTGCTTCGAACTCCTTCTTTTCCAACAACACAGAATTTAAATTCACAATATTGTAACATTTAATTTATTCATCACGTGTGCGTGCCTTGGTGCGCGGGTTGCGAGGTTAAGACTTCTTCTATATATTTGTTTTGTTTTGGTAAATTAATGTGAATAGCCTTTCTTTCAGATTTTGATCTTTAGATTCATAAAATGAAATATTTCATCTTATCTTATCGATAAATTTAATTTGTCTAATTAATTACCTTACAATCTGGTGGGGATGCCGCGGTAGCATCCCATCGAGAATTATAACCTGGGCGAACTAAGAAAAAGCCTAAGACTTCGAGGATTACCGCCGACTGACACCAAAGAAGAAGCCATGTCTATTAATACTGAGCAAGAAGGACTACAGGCGAGGACATCCATCACTTGTCTCCAGCAACAAAAAAACCTGCCCATATTTAATTGTAAGTCTCTGATTGCCCCCAACAATGTTTCTAATAGAGTAGCCAAATACAATGGTTGGGATGGACTTGCTGTGCCTTACGAACGTTATTTTCTTTCTTGATGGAACTGCTAAATGCTGGTTCGAAAATGTGAAAGAATATTTACCGTCATGGGTTAAGTTTAAAAATGAATTCCTGGAAATTTTTGGCGATAATGAACAGTTTGTTCGGAAGGCTGAAGCCAAACTAAAAACTCGTGCCCAAAGAATTGATGAGTCGTTATATTCTTACATCCAAGATGTACTCAACCTCTGTCGTCATGTAAATCGAGATATGGAGAAAGCGGAAAAAGTCGCACACCTCATGAAAGGAGTTGCAGAAAAGCTATACCAAGCCCTTATCCCTATAGAAATTGCCATAGTTGGCAAGTTTTGCAGACACTGTCGCAGGCTTGAGACATTGTTTAAGAAAAGGATCGGAAAGCCTCAGTTTGAAAGACTTTCCGAATGAGAGCTTCAATATCTATATCGCTGTCCGCTGAGAGAGTTGTGAAAGAGGAAATTAACAACGTTGTCGCTGGAAGGAATTATCCCGTCTCAACAGAAAATATGGAAGAGGGGGTAATCCAGAGAACAGAGGAGACAATAGCTGCTATTCTCAAGCGCCTGAAAGTCCAAACAGGTAGCCACAAAATTTGGCAAAGTGTAGAAGAGCGGGAGTATAAACCTCGTGTAAATAGAAAACCCGATCAATTCCGTACCCACGATAACATTCCAATCTGTTTCCATTGCAACAGACCCGGACATGTGGTACGTATTGTAGAGAACGTCGCCGACAGTACTAGGAAAATAATTTAAATGGCCCAGCCTAATATTTCAACCATAATCGAACTTGCTACAATAAAAATAGTCCTTACCCCGCCAAATACACACATAACCCTGAAGTTTAAGAAGAACAACCGTTCTTTAACAAACGACGCAATTATCCCTGAAGTCCATCACCATACTTACCCTCCAACATCACAGTAGCTACTCTTCTTGTAAGTCTCTTGTGTCCCCCCCATCAGTGGTAAGGTCGCGAGATACTGCCAGAGGAAAAGGAGATCCACGTGAATAGTGGTTTTCAGAAAGGCTTTGGGCTATCTGCAGGGTAGGTCTGCAGAGATGAAGCAACGAGCCAGATTTAGGTGATCCATGGCGAAAGAAGCGGCGTCGTCGCGAAGGACCAGAGGGGAACCACTCGACACTATATTATAGAGCCAACCTGGACAATGTTTTTTTCCATAGAAGGTTTACTTATTAATCCTATATAGGTTACATAAATACTAAAGTAAAACACCTATTTTTGCGTTGAATCTATCATAACTCATCATGAATGACTCTTCTAGGAGAGACCGCGGTTGCCGTGTTTTTTGGGCGGTCTTTCATGGGAGACTACTGTATTATATATTTTTTAATATCATCACCTGACCTTTTTCTTTTTTTACTTTCACTAATTTTATATATAATGTTGTATTTTAAATTTTAAAATTGGTTCAGTTTTTATTCTAATTATTTTAAATGATTATATTTTTCTCTGGCAATATTCTCGCAAATATTTATAGCTCTAGTTTTATTTTATTTGACATATTGGACGCGATATCCTAACTTGGGATACTTGCACCTTAATACATTTTAGCAACCTATATACAAATCAATAACAGGACTAAAAACAAAATTAAAACTGAAAGGTTGGTTTTCTCAAAAAGAGAAGAAAATCTAAAATGAATTTACAAAAATTATTGAATTTTACATAGGTGTCTTTGTTATATACAAATTCGCCCATTGATTCGATGGGATAAAAAATGATTATTTCTGTAGCTGTGAAAGTGTTGTATATATATTAATTAATTGTTCCCACAGAGTGCGTGTAAGATCTCAAGTTAATAGGCGCTAACCGAAAAAAAGTTCCTTTGTTTTAATATTAGTTTCTCCTTTATATTTTGTTCTCTCTCTTGTAAATCAATAAATATAATGTTTGATTAATATTCTTGGAACCAGTTTCGTTAAAAATTCTAAGCAAAGTCTACAATTGGTTGCAAAGCGTGGTTGTTTGATATAAAGTTCAAAAGCGAAAACATTTAATCGGAAGATTAAGAAAGAAGTTTATCTGATCGGTAAACAGAAGCACTTCTGAAAAGATTTAAGGTATTTATATAGATTAATTTAAATTATATCTATATATTGCATGTTTATAAAAGCTACCCAAATTCAAATAAATTTATAATATATATTTTATATTTCAATTATATTGGTTTGTTCATATTAGTTCAAAAGGCGAAAAAGTCTGATTATAATTTTTTATCCCAAACGAAAATTGAACTATTTACAGGAACAAACTATCAAATTAAAAATCGCGCAGTTCTGAGAGGAAGGAAATTATTTAAATGTGTAATTTCCGATCCAGAACTCCATATGGAAGACAAAAGTTCTTGGGAGATTTGGAGTGAGAAAATGATGAAGCATTTGGGATAATCATCACTACGTTGACAAATGAACAAACTGGAATGTTCATAGGAGAAACAAATACAAAGAAAGTCTGGGACTCGCTAAGAAAAACATACACAGGCAATTTGGAAGATAAAATTATTGTTATAGGCTTAGAATTAAAGATCATTAGAATGAAAAATAAAAGGAAACTGTAGATGAATATATAATGAGGGCAAAAAATATTGCTGCTAGAAGTTCAAGAGAACTCAAGAGAAGTTCAAGAGAACTTTCATTTCATATTGTCAGAGGCATACATCCAAGGTATGAAAATATTGCTATTGTCTTACAATCTAAGAGAGAGGCAACAATAGAAGAGATTCAACAAACTCTAAAAGAAGAAGAGTCAAGAAGAAATATTAGACTAAATCAATCGGTTGAGAATGGGCATGAACAAGCTTACAGAATTAAAGATAGAAAAGTTAAACGATTTCAGCCAAAAAGATGTTTTGTTTGTAATAAAAAGGGACATCTAGCTAATGATTGCTGGTTTCGAGATAAAGAGAAACAAGGATATCAAAAGAAATGGACTCCTGATTATAGAAATCAGAAATACAGTGGAGAACATTCTAATAACCTAGTGGATACTGTGAAAAGTGGAATTAACGAGCAAGCATTTGAAAGATATGTAAAAGAATTTGAAGATTCACCAGATGGGAGAGAAATGATAGGCAACTATGGTGTATAGATTCAGGATGTACTGTACACTTAACACCAAACCTAACTTTGATGGAAAATGTGACAGAGTACAAAAGTGAAATCAACCTAGCTGAGAAGGGCAAAACTACTAAAGCCATAGCCAAAGGAGATATGAGACTTACTACATGCACAAGTGAAGGCAAAGCAAATATTCGCATCAAAGATATCTTACATGTACCAAATTTAAGGAATAATTTTTTGTCTGTATTTGAATTAGTCAACAAGGGAAATTCAGTTATAGGATGGAGCAAAAATTTATAATGAAGGGAATGATTTAGTTGCTGAGGCATATATTAAAGATAGAATGTTTATGATGGAAACAAAGCTAATAAATGTACCAATAGCAAAAAATAAAAACGTCATGGTTATAAATACACATTTATCAAATAAAAATAGCAATATAAGTTTATGGCATAAAAGATTAAACCATTTAAAAGAAGAATACATGAAAAAAATGATTCAAGGACATATTGTAGGAGAATTGGATTAAATTCGAAAGGTTACCAGAATGCGAAGCATGCATATTGGGAAAACTGCTTCAGAAGCCATATAATATTACGGAAAATTATTCAGTTAAGCCCCTGCAATTGATTCATATTAATTTATGTGGACCAATGCCATGTTAATCTTTAGGAGGGTCTAAGTATTTTCTTTTCATAGTATATGATTACAGTAGAAGAATCTTTGCATATTTCCCGAGATCAAAATATACAGTAAAACCCCTCTATAGTGAACCCCATTGGGACGGGACTTTTGGTTCACTATAGCCACGGTTCACTATAGCCACGGTTTGGGTATTTAAATTTTTTTTGAGGATATAATTAAAGGGCATGCGCAAAAAAAAAAAAGGCTACCTCTTAATATTGGCTGCTTATTTCCCCCTAAAAATTAACCTATTTCTATATATTGAAGCTGTATATTAAAATAAAAACAAAATCATGTGAAAATATTGCCTTTTTGATCAGTTCCTCTGATAATTTAATTAGTATAAATGCAACCTGCCCCCCATATGTCAAAAAAATCCAAGAAAAGTATACCTTATATATAAAAATTAAATAAAAACTTTATTAATAACATTTTAAAAGGTATAAAAATATATTTTATATAAATAAATATTATATTACAATATAGGATACAAAGGCTTACTTGAAGAAGTCTGTTATTTTTTTCTGCTTTAAACATATTCCTCAAAAATTTGGTTTCATATCTAGCAAAGAAATCTTCATTTTTTAAAATGAATCCTAGCTTGTACTAACCACGTATACAAGGCTTCTAAAAGTGGATAATGACACTGATGATAGCGGCAATAGTTGGGATTGATTCCTCTTTGTAGCATTTTTTTATAGTCTTCTTTTTTGCCCCATATCGTAGAAATGCTACTTTTGCTCATTTTCATTTTCTTCCGAAGTTCCGCTTGCGATGTACCACTCTCAATAGCTTTTATGATGGTTAATTTCTTTTCAAGTGATATCTTGGTACGAGCGACTTTTTCTTTGGCACTTCCATTATCTTTTAAAACTGGTTTTAATAATTTAAATCATGTTTTAAGGAATTTTCCTAATGTAGAGTTAAGAAATTTAGTTTTCAATAAGGCATGAAAAATTTATAAAAGTGCGCAGTATAAAAATAGAACGTGAATAAAAACACCCAATGTCGCTAAATTCTTTGTTTTGAATTGCGATCTGTGAGCTAGAGCTCACACAAAATTTTAATTAGTTTTGAAAATTATAATTTTGGAATTTTAGAATTAAAATTAAAAGTTCGTTATAAGCAGGGTATTTTTGATATAATTTAATATTTTGGGACCAAAATTGGGTTCGTTATAGCGATAGTTCGATAGTTTGAAAAGTGAAAAGTTTGTTATAACGATGGTAATTCTAATGGAATGGAATTGGGATTTTCGATGGGTTCGTTATAAGGAAAGGTTCGTTATATCCATGGTTCGTCTTAGCGGGGTTTTACTGTATTTGAAGGATTTGAAAGATCTCTATATTTGAAGGATTTTTCAAGAGAAATGGGATCCATCACCAAATTACCACCACATACTCACCACAAAGTAATGGAGTCGCAGAGAGAGTGAATAGGACTCTTATACATACAGCGAGAACCTTACTAATTGACTCAAAATTACCATTGAAGTGTTGGGCAGAGGCAATTGCTACATCTGTATACAGTAGAACCTCGTTAATTCGACACACACCAATTTGACACTATACGATAATTCGACCATGTTTAGATGTCCCGACCTCTGGCCTATCAAATAAAAAACCGTAATTCAACAATATCGATAATACGACATTTCCGATAGTTCGACCATTTTAAAATAGAATTTCGACAGTTGATTTTTTTTTACATTCAACTTTACCACATAAAAGGTGCAGTGCCGTTGCGAAATGTAGCGAGTGTTATTGTTTTTTTTTTACGCGGGTATTTAGGGATCGTGCGCTAATTAATAATATTATTTTCTTTTAAATTTCAGCATTAAAATATTTTAGCTATTTTAAAATTTACAAATAATTTCCTTTTAAATAAATAATTGTTATAAAATGTAGCCACAATGATAATAACATTTTATTTCAATATTCCATTTCCTTGTTATTATAAAAGATTTAAACACAAAATCAATCTTCATGATTCTTTTCAAATAAAATTTTAAAAATTTCTTTTTATTTTTCATTTACTTTCAACTACTATATTCTTCAATTAGAATAAAATTTTATTTGTAAATATTTGTTTAAAAAATACAGTAAAACCCCGCTAATACGAACCCTGGATTTAATGAACCTTCCCTTATAACGAACCTACGGTGATTCCCGATTCCATTCCATTGAAAAAAACCATCGATATAACAAACTTTGCGATTTTTAAAATAATGAACTACCCTTATAACAAACCTATTTTCAGTCCCAAAATTATAAAATCTATTTAAAATACTATATGCTTATAACAAACTTAAAATTGTGATTAAAAAAAAAATTTAAAACAACAAAATTTTGAGCATGTTTCAGCTCACGGATTGCGATTTCAAAACAAAAAATTAGCGGCATTGTTGGTTTTCATTTCCATTCTATTTTTGCTGTATGTTGTATAAATTTTACACATTATACTTTAATAGAATATCTTTGCATTCGACAATTTTGAAATATAAAAAAAAAATGGCTTCCAAAATAATGAAAAGAAACAAAGAATGGCGTTCTAAAAAAAACAGTGGTAGCATGCCCTTTTAGAAGCGTTCTATATCAAGTTTAACCTAGGCTAAAAAATAATTCCAAATAATTTTAAAGCCATAAATGGTTTGAATAACAGGTTAAAAACAAAATTTAATCTATACTTCAGAAGAATATGTAGAAACTGGAATTGGAAGAAAAAATATATATTGTCTCACAGGCCACAAACAACTCGACTTATAAATTCTCAAAAACTACCACTATAGTTCTATTTTTAGAACGGAAGCCTTGTTAGGTATATGACTCATTCAGGGTTCGCAGATATTCCCCCTGGCCGGCCGTTTTACTACCTATTTTTGTCTTTGCAAATTTGCATTTTATTTGCAATTTTACTGATCGCGCTATCGTATCAACATGTTTCGCGCCCGATTTTTCTGGAACGGATACTTTTGATTCATCTTCAATTGATTCAGAACACATGGAGGTTTATTCCTTTGATGGAAAAAACAATATGTTATGACAATTCTGATTATCAAATTTTTCTTTTCACTTTTAAATAACAAGGTATTAGAGGCATTTTTTCAAATAAATATATTTATTATTATATTATTTGACAAAGATGTTCTAAAATACTCTTATACCTTTTAAATATATAATCAATAAAGCTTTGCCTAGGGGATTTGGCTTAATTTTTAAATTATACATAGAAGTATATATATAAACATGTATGCTAATGATAAGAAGAGCCTATTATCAAATACTTCTTTTGATATTCAGCATTAATGTAAAGAAATAGGTCAATTTAGGGTATTAAAACAAAGTGACCATATTTAAGTGGCTGCCTTTTCCTGTGTGTATGGCTGTTTTTTTAATTATACGGTCTAAAATTTAGAAAAAAAAAATAGCCAAACCGTGGCTATAGTGAACCAAAAGCTCTGTCCCATTAGGGTTCACTATAGAGGGGTTTTACTGTATATATTAATGCCATTTTGTTCCTGATACTAAAAGTTAATCATGAAAATAAAAAAAATAATACTTTTTTGTACACACACAATGGTTTCAATTAATATCAATAATTTATATTACAAAGCTATTTAAAAAAAAAATTATTTTAGCAAGTTAGATGATTAGCTAATCATCTGAATAACTTTAATTCAACACTTCCTTTAATTCATCCGAAAGCTCTGATCCCTTGGGGTGTTGAATTAAAGAGGTCCAACTGTATATTAAGAATTGTACTCCCCACAGGTCTATGAAGCACCATTTATATTACAAAGCTATTTTTAAAAAATATTATTTTAGCAAGTTAGATGATTAGCTAATCATCTGAATAACTTTAATTCAACCGAAAGCTCTGATCCCTTGGGGTGTTGAATTAAAGAGGTTCAACTGTATATTAAGAATTGTACTCCCCACAAGTCTATCAAGCACCATACACCTATGCAGAGATGAATGGGAGGAAACCATCGGTCAAACACATTCGAATATTCGGAAGATTCTGATTTGACACATTGGCTTGAGAGCAAATCAAGAAGAAACAAGTTTTCGCCCAAGGGTAGAAAGGGAATATTTATCGGTTATTCCATTAAAATAAAACCTACAGACAAAGAGAATTCACGAAGTCAGATCACAGTAAAATTTAGTGAAGAGAGGAATTGATTATGCAAATGATATTCAGGAAGATACTAATTGTGATAATTTGACCTATAAAGGAAATTATGAAAAAATAGTTGCTGAAAACTTTCTTATCTTGAAAAAAAGACAATCCTGTCACAGAGAGTGAAATGAAGTCTCAGGAGGATACTTCAGTAAAACCAGGTGGTGACACTGAAAATGATTCATCACAAACTGAACTGATAGAGGAAAGATGCATAAAAGGTGGAAGAAATAAAGGAGAAACAATGAGCATCTTAGAAGAGCGGCACAAAACAAGACTTGATGAACAAGAAAGGAAAACAAGAAGGAGTTCGACGCTCACAAAGAATAAAGGATAGGAATGAGGCGAATTCAATTATGGAAATAGATCATTATATTCCGGAGAACTTTAAAGAAGCAGTGGATAGTGGAGAAAGAAATGAATGGCTCAAAGCAATGGAAGAAGAGCTCAGTGAGATAGAGAAACATAAAGTATGAACACTAGTACCAAGGGAAAATGGTATGAAAGTCATTAATAGTAAATGGGTCTACAGTACGAAAAAAACATCAAATGACGACATATATAAAAGAAAGACCAGACTGGTTGCTGTTGGATGCAATCAAAGATATGGTGTGGACTATATGGAATCTTTTTCACCTGTACTCAAAAGTAAAGCTTGCGATCAA
>CP092864.1:164055532-164123281 GCA_030710605.1 Cordylochernes scorpioides
ACGAACTTTTGATACAGCCTGGTATTAATTCAACAAATGATAGTTTGGAATTTGAAAGTAGATTGTCCGTAATTGTAAGAGAAGCGACTGATGTGATGGTTCATCTGTCGACAAAAAAAAAAAACTAGGAGTCACAAATATGTTAAATATATTCAGTTCAGTAAGAAAGACTCATAATTGTAAAATTTAGAAAACCTGCCTAAAATCTGGGCAACAACCGGCTCAGAGCAATAAAGTTGTCATACTTTTGACAAATCTCTTTATTATATATATATATGGAAATTTTTTCGGGAGGATATTGATCTAAAGAGACAAAGGTCGCCTCCCCCGTCAAAATAGACGTCAAAACCAGACGCAATCTTTTGACCGTTGCCGCAAAACTAGCGGGCTTTGTCACCAACCCGAGGCCGCTAGTTTTGCGGCGACGGTCAATAGATGGCGTCTAGTTTTGACGTCTATTTTGACGGGAGAGGCGACCTTTGTCTCTTTAAATATATATATATATATATATATATAAATATATGTGGTAACCGAGAGGGACAGTCAGGGCGTGGAGAGTTTTCCAGTACCTCTCTGCACCTTGTAGGACCTTTAACAGTTCTCACAGAGTACAGGCAGTCGCGGTCGAGGCAGAGTGGAAAGCTTGGGAATGTCCACACACACAAAAAAACGAAGAGACACAGTTGTAGTAGGAAAATTCCATGAACAGATAGAAGTCGAGCTAAGAGCAAGATGGAGAGAGAAGGTTTCTTACTGTTCTACATGGTCGATGAGGTGGACCTGGCTGCAACCAACAAGGGCTCACGCCGACGGTGAAGTGACTGTCTGTTGGGCTAAAACCGAGGTTTTATATCTTTGCCGAAGGGGGGAGGGGAGACATGTGAGAATTTGAACTTTGAACGTCTGCGGCATTCTGCACCCTTTGACCTTGATGGCAACGGGCTGCCAAATTCTTTTTTAGGGTTGTTTTCTATCTCGATTTTAGACGTTTTTGAACTTCTCAATCTTGCTTCAACTCAGCTCTTAATCTATTACATAGTTTTATTTATTCATCCTCAGTTTGTACAAAGTACATTACATATGGTGATGCAATGACACATGTCAATCATGCGTATAATTATTTATAGATGTGTTTCTATATACAACATGACAATCTTGTTATAAGTACTATACAATATAGGGTTGTTGGTTTAAATTACCATAGATGAGCCCCGGGAGTGAAAGGGTTTATCTGGGTTTAAGCGGGTAAAGCCTCTCTAGCACAGGTAAGTAATTGAAATTTCTTTTAATTAATTTAAACTGTGAGGGTTAAAAAGGGCTATAACAAGATGTTTTGTTGGATATATCTGCAAATTATGAAAAATAAAACTTATGTTTAATTTAAAAGTTATGATACTCAATATAAAAGAGAAATTTAGATAAAACCTTTGTTTGATAAAAAATAATGATGATAAAAATAAAATGATGTTCTAAGAGATTGTTGGCGGGCGTTGGAAAGGTTTAGGGATTAAAGAATATGCAATTGTAAGTATTATACAGGCAATCAAATACTTAGATCCAGGTGCAAAGCGAGGATATGGACTTGTGCGTCTTCCTAAGCAATGTTTCACCTGTGATCCTGTATAAGGTTACATTGCTTTGTTACAATTGTAGGGTTATTGGGTTGAAAAGTTGTTAAAGAAAATGTTGTTCATTAATATGATTGAAAGGGGTGAAATGGAGAACCATGCTATAAGTAGAATTGTTGTTTCGACAGTAGGTGATCTGACTTGATTTAAAATCAAAGATTGATTGTGGTCCGCTAGAGCTAAAAAAAAATTGAGAGTTGTGAACGTTTTGTGCATGCGTGGGTGATTGTGCTCTGCGGGTGATTGAAATAAACTTTTGGAAGGTGTTCAAGCCAGAAGTTGGGATTTTTAAATCTGGGGAATTGTGTTCAAATAGTTTGTTGAAATTATGAAATCAAAAAAATTGTCAAGCAGTACTGTCGTTTTTCTACGTTGATGTGAAGCATTAGCTGAGAAAGATAGTAGTGTAAAGTACACTGAAGTGGTTAGAGAAATGATTATTGTATGCCCGATAGTTAATGATATTATTTGTCCTATTATAAAGGTATAAAAACAAATATAAAATTAATAAAAATATAGAAATATCATTGTGATTGAATAAAGTTTAAGAGAACAAAATCAAACAATCAATATATAATGGTAATAATATTGAAGAATTGAAGTGATTTTTTACAACAAATAAATGTTTTGTAATACTAAAATAATATTATGAAAAATAAAAGTAGAATTGTATTTTTTTTTAAAATAATGTTGGATTAGAAACTTGTGATTATATATTTGAAAGGTAAAAAATAAAAAAATAAATATTTCATACAAAAAACAGAATATAATTGAAGATTATTACAATGAGTGGATGAAGGTTTAGTATTTCTTCTAAAAAGAAGTTACAAATGTGGTTTTATAAATCGAAAATTGAGAAGCGCAATTTATTGCTTGGATTGGCTACTAAAATGTTGTGTATTGTGATCTCAATTTCACATGGAAAATGTTTGATGTGTAGAAAAATTAGAGATTTACACAGAATTAAAATATCAAAATGTTCAATTTAAGGTAGGTCTTGTTCAAATTCAAATTCCCAAATGTTTTAAAAAGTTAGGTTAAGATATCGACTGTTAATGTAGTAAAAGGTGTGGAATTAAAAGGAATGCGGGACACGCTCCAAATTTTCTGGAGGCGAGTAAGGGGTAGGTTGGCGATGGATTTAGGTGACGCTGGAATGGTGTCTCGAGATAGTCTATCGTTACTGGGGCCTCTGGTATGTTAACTAGCTGTGTCCATTTTTACGACCGTGGTGCGATGTGTATTGTTTTTGAAGGGGGAGATATGGGGCTTGTCTACAGCACACTGGCTTAAATTCTTTCTCTTCTAGTTTGGATCTGGTCTTGTGTGAAAGAGAGTGAGTAAGTAAGTAATCAGATCCAAATGGCTTGGTGTAGAGTATGTAGGTAGAATAGGTCTTTGAATTTAACGGGAAATTTTCTGGTCGCTACTTGAGGTTTGTTTTAAAACGATCGATATTAAATATATCTGGATTTAAATGTAGGAATGGCTGGGAAGTTTGAGGCGGTTTAATTCAGAATAGTTACGTCTCGAAGATATCTGGAGTCAAATGTTTGAATTCACTGAGATATATGTCATAATTTGTATATAATTGTATGCACCCCCGACCCACTATGCATGTACAACGTATGATTTTCAAAGATTTAATAAAGAATAAGGTAACTGGAGGAAAGAAAGTAGCAACAAGACATAGGAAGCAGGCAGTAAAGCGGGCACAAGTATAAATAACTTGTACAGTCAATACTTCCTGACAGAGACCGGACGTATCTGGTGACCGCAAAAGTTATAAAAGTAGAGAGACGCCCAATATTTCCGGACAGGACCAGAGGTATTTGATAACCGCGGAAGTAAATAGAGTCGAACTAACACCCAATACTTCCTGACAGAGGCCGGGCGTATCTTCCACCAAAGAAAGCCGCCCGTCCAATTAGGAAGCAATAACTAAGTAGGTCAACCAATAGAAAAACGGGCACGTTCCATCCTTCGACCAATGGGAAGGAAGACAACTCGTGGTGTTAAATCAAGAAGCAAGAATGGTCAGTAGTGATTTCGCTCCCATAGGAACAACACCTACAGTTGCTCCTTCGCTCCCAACGAGGTGACATCGGCTCTGGACCTCTCTCCCTCTGCTCATCCCGTAGCTAAGTACAATCACCACCATGTGATCAGATAATTAACAATCAAAACCCGCTCCGCCTTCTCAAGCTTTCTTTCCTCCAACCCAGTTGCCTTTTATTTTCAAACCCCATCACGTGTCCTGATTATTCCTAACTGTATGCTTCACTTGCCACTCAACGACTGCGTTTCAACCAATCCTCACCATTCAAATCGAACAACAAGAAATTCCGCAACGATATTGTCACATATACATCTTTAGACATTCGCTGTGGGTTTTGAATAAATCGGGTTTGTGGAGGTGTAATGTACATTACATTCTCTGTGTAATATTTTAATTTATTGACATGTATGGTGTCACTGACTCTATTGAGAGGTTGATTGGGGCGATCTATTCGAACGACATTGGGTGAGATTATTTCAATTATTGTGTATGGTCCAGTAAAATATGGTGCTAATTTACCTCTGTCGGGATGTCTATAATTTTTGACCAAACCAAGATCATTCACTTCGAAATGTGGTGTTCTGTGCTGCTTAACAAATGTTTCTTTATCTTTTTTATGCTTATTTTGGGTACGAGAGCGTGCTATCTCTCTAGCTCTAGTTATTTCGGGGTATGGGTTAAGATGAGTTCTTAGATCTGGGGGGACAACATTGAACATTAAGTAGGTGGGTGGAAAACTTGTGACAGAATGGAGTGTGTTATTATATGTTTGAGTAATGCGTTTAACTAGTTGAGTCCAGGAGGCATTCGGATTTTCTAGATAAGCTAGTCTGAGTTTGCCTGTAATGGTCGCACTTAAGCGTTCTAGTAAACCGTTAGCTTGTGGGTTATTGCGTGTGGTGAGTAGGGGTTGTATACCATGTGTTATTAGAAATTTACGGAATTTTTCTGAGGTAAAAGCGGGCACTCTGTCAGATAACAGACGTTTTGGAAATCCTTGTTGTAGTACAGTCTTTAGGGTTTGAATGTACGTTAGGGTACTGGTTTACTGGTTAAACTCCCTTTGAGAGTGGTGAAAGCTTGTTGGCAGTTTTATGGTTTATTTGAAAGATGTAGTTTTCTCGGTGTTCGTAAGTGTGGTGTTTCGACGTTGTTGCGGACTTAGTAAAAATGTTATTCAATGATGTCTGGTTTAGATGTGAGTAAAAGTGCGACTTTCGACGTGAACACGTTTTGGGGTGAGTAGTGTCACAGGCATGAAGGCGTCTTTGTGGCCTGTTAAGTGAGAAAAATTGTTGTGATGCGCTGTGACACGAGTGAGTGAATTGAATGGAAAGGTGTCACGTGAAGACTTTGTTTTTAGTACAGCATCTAACTTGTTTCACCATGATAACAAATTTACTAGTCATGGGTGGTGGTTGTACAAAACACATCGAGATATTTTGGCTGTTAGTGAATGTGGCACGTTTAGTGGCGACGATATGGAGCTTGTGTGGCTCGAGATTAATTTTTTGCTAAGTCGCGCGCTAATAGATGGTGGCCAATTGGAGAAAGTGATGGGGGAGTGTATTGAAGTTTGTTGAGAGAGATGTGTGGGTGATTAATAATTATGCATGTAAAAAGAAAGGACGAGGGAGTGAAACTGCGTTGGATTTTTAACTTGTTTTGGGGAAGGACAGTTACTTTTCTAGTTGTGATTTTGAATATATTGTATCTTTCGATTTTTGCAAATAAAAAAAAATGCGTTTCACCTCTGTTTATTAAAATTCTAATATATTTTTAAATCGCTGATTATGGTAGTGCGAAAATTATCCTTGTAAAAGGGCAACGGCGTGAAAGTGACTTATAATTTGAATGGGGCGTTTACATAAAATAGTGAAAATAACAATGATTTTTTGAAAAGTTTTGAGTATTTGATTAAGAAATTGGTGTTTTGGTATAAAAATAAGATATTAAGAAAACACAAATAATTTTAGAATTATTAATCGAGTAATTGAAAAATAATGAGTTTTTTAATGTAAATTTGAAAGTAATGGATTAAAATTTATAGGTTGCTTAAAATAAAGTAAAAATTGATAAATGAGGGTGTAAAAAAATTAAAATTTGATTTGAAATTATATAAAAATTGTAAAAATTGATTTAAAATGATTAAAATGAAAATAAACATTAAATTTATGGAGAATCAAGTTGCGAGCATGATGAAAAGTTTTTAAAAACTCACAGTTTTGAGGATTGTTCATTCAGGAGACTTGGTCTTTGGTTGTTGTCCTGCTGTCGTGGAAGACGTTTCATGTAGGACTTGTAGAAGCATGTAACTTCTGTTTGGTGACGGCGGCATGTTGCCTGGAAGGTGGTTGCGTTGTAAGGTCGAAGGTGGAGAACGTCTCACCGGCTTATTTTGCGGGATCTTCGGCTGTGTCGTTGGGGTGTTGACAGCTTGCTCCTGAAATATAGTCTCTCGTTGGGGGAGAGATTGCTCGGTCGCTTGGGTGGAATGGCGGGTTGATTCCTCCATCTTTGCTCTTCCTCGCTTCCATCTGGACAGACTTCCTACCTTCGTTGTGGTCTCCTTCGTTGTGGTCATCCTGTCGGCTATTTTGAGATAAAGGTCCTGTCGACCTATTTGTGATGAGGTATCCTTTCGACTCTCGCTATAGTTGTGGTAACCGAGGTTCAAACCTGTAGTAACCGAGAGGGACAGTCAGGGCGTGGAGAGTTTTCCAGTACCTCTCTGCACTTTGGAAGACCTTTAACAGTTTTCACAGAGTACAGGCAGTCGTGGTCGAGGCAGAGTGGAAAGCTTGGGAATGTCCACACACAAAAAACGAAGAGACACAGTTGTAGTAGGAAAGTTGCGTGAACAGATAAAAGTCGAGCTAAGAGCAAGATGGAGTTAAACGAGATCTTACTGTTTTACATGGCGATGAGGTGGTCCTGGCTACAACCAACAAGGGCTCACGCCGACGGTGAAGTGACTGTCTGAGTTCGGCTAAAACCGAGGTTTTTATATCTTTGTCGAGGGGGGGGGGGGGAGGATTTGGACTTTGAACGTCTGCGGCATTCTGCACCCTTTGACCTTGATGGCAACGGGCTGCCAAATTCCTTTTTAAGGTTGATTTCTATTTCTTTCTCGATCTCCTGCTTAGCTCAGCTCTTAATCTATTACATGGTTTTATTTATTCATCCTCAGTTTGTTCAAAGTACATTACATATGGTGATGCAATGACACATGTCAATCATGCGTATAATTAATTATAGATGTGTTTCTATATACAACATGACAATCTTTTTATAAGTATTATACAATATAGGATTGTTGGTTTAAATTACCATATATATATATATATATATATACTAGCCGAATGACCCGGGCGACGCCCGGGTTTTACCCGATTAATTGTGTTTATTCAAATAATATTCGTAACAATTATAATTTGGCGCCCTTGATGTCACTCTTGTGAAACGTCCCGCTCCAAACTTTGTGTGTTTTTAAAATATAAAAATCTAAATTTCAAAAACGATATTTGAAAATTATATTATTTTGATTTTCAAATACTATTCGTTACAATTATAAATTGGCGCCGTCAATGTTACTTTTGTAAAACGTCCCGCTCCAGACTTTGTGTGTTTTTAAAATAAAAAATGTAAATTTTCACAACGATATTTAAAATTTATATCATTTTTATTTTTAAATACTATTCGTTACGATTATAAATTGGCGCCGTGGATGTCACTCTTGTGAAACGTCCCGCTCCAAACTTTGTGTCTGAGAAGCGATATTTTTATAGAAAGATGATCTGGATTTGTGTCTTCTGCTCTAATGAATGTTTTTCTGTTATAATTGGCTTCACCCGTGGTCTCTGCTTTTTGGATTTTTTCCCGATATATTTCTGCATCTGATAATCAAACATGATACAGCAATATTGTCATCATTTTCTGACTAAAAAAAAAAAACAACTATTTTTGCCCAGAACCTGTCAATTTCAATTTTTATTGGCTAAAAACCGATAAATATCTCTTCCAGATTTTTCTCTATGCCCTGTTAAAACACGTTTTACATGTACATTAGGTCAGCTGATATTACCTCCCATCTTCACCGCTAGAGGCGCTGCTTACGAGTGAAAGGGAAAATTTGCGTTGCAAATTTGCAAATAACTCGAAGAATATTTCAGATAGAAACCTGACATTTTCTCTATTAGTTTTTCCATAATCTAATATATATATTGTTGAAATTTCAGTTAGATTAGTAACGTATTGTGGACGTGTATAGCCGACATTCACAAATACATACATATATACATACATACATACATACACTGACTTTTATATATTTAGGGATATCAAATTGTACAAAGGTCAAGTTTCATTTGGGGCTTTGAAAGGGGCGAAAATGGGTCGACGAAGCGTTGGACAGTGAAATTTTTAGGGTTGGTGGGTCTCCATCTCTAATTAATATATATATATAGAGAGAGAGAGGCATGAATTATTTTTCTACGTGTTAAGTATTGTCTGTTTAATTCAAATTTCTGCTAAAAAACAGAGAGACGTTGGATTTCCATTAAAACTTACCATCGCTCTGTAGGATCGCACCCACAATGCTCAAAGAATATAATATATCAATAATTTAAAATAAATTTTATACACAAAAATGTTTGGGTGATTTAACTCAAATTGTCGCCTTTGTTCTTGCATGCGAGGAAGTTAAAATTATTATTGTTGATGCTTTTATTTTATAAAATATCGTTTGTGTACCTAGGTATACATATATACTTTTATTAAATAATATTAATAATAGCTTTTCTTAGACTAATATTATTTATTTAATCAAAAGAGTTTCTTGCCTGTTGCGCAATTATGTTATGCTAAAGTTTGTTATTATATTTTGGAAAATTGGCCAAACACACAATACATTCTGAATATTAAATTTTATTTATAAACAAAATTTTGCCACTACCCGTTGTTTCAACAATAAAGAAATACCATTGATCTAAGATAGCTCTTTTATTAATCAATGTATTAAAAATGGATTGTTATTTATTTTCAATATACGTTCATACACACCTGTAAAATGTAGGCTAATATATCTAGGTAGTTATAGATGTGTTTGTGTTCAGACATCGTTCTACTGGACCAGCCGATCCGCGGCCTGGACATCCTGGACGCCATCTTCCTCATGGACCTTCTTCGGCGCTGGGCCTCCCGGGGCCGTACCATAGTGATGACCATCCAGCCCCCAACTTACGAGATCTTCAACATGCTCTCGCGAGGTAGGTCATCTCCCTGCAGAGAGAGAAAGAGAGAGAGCTTGAGATTGAAACAACTTTTATTGATCGCCCTATAAAATTATATAGTACCAGTAACGAGTGTTAGTGTAGTCATACTAGCCACGCCTGTGGAAGAACCGAAAGGTTCGAAAGCTAGCAAAAGTATAATAAAAGAGGCTCCTCCGCAAAACTTTGGATTCGTTGTGCGTTTATATATATAAATTGATAAATATTTACATCAGCCTTCTCTGAAGGGATGTCTAGACTATGTCAAATGTTCAAGGCCGCCCTGAGTTCGGAAAGGCCCGTGCTTATGGAGGGGTTTTTGTACCCAACGTGCTCAATTGCATCGCCGAGGAATTCGTGCAGAATTTCCCTTTTTTCATAGCAGAGTGCACCGAGGAGTGCTTCTCTGTCAGAGCGGTGTATAACCGCGGCTACTACTTCATCATCATCAACCTCATCATAGAGAGGGGCCAAAATAAAGTCAGCGTTTAGCTCTATGAACATATTCTCAACCTGATCAGTCATGGTTTGGTTCTCCTCTTCAGGAGCCACAGATGGCTCAGTATTGGTCTAGGAGATTCTGATCGTGACGGCAACTGGCTGGTGCTCGGCGCCGGAACAGGAGGTTCAGGAGTTGTAGTCTCCTGCTGATGGACAGGGTTGTTCGCCTCGGGCGAAGGCGCGGCAGCGCTGGAGGGTGTTGGAGGTAGGGCTGGTTCCACAGCAGCAGTATGTGAGGTCTGTTCAGCTGGAGTTGGTGCTGCAGCCGGCATGGTGTTCGAGGTGGAGAGCGGCTTGGTCCAGTCTCGCGTGCTTGCAGCAGGAGCATCTACAAGGAGCACCAGCTTGTCCTCCTTGAGACCAGTCTTGCGAGGACAATTTGCACGTTTTTGCCCCTGCTTATGGCACAGGGAGCACTTGATGCCGTAAGTCACATAGACGTGTGTGGCCACTCCCTTGGATTTGACATCCAGTCGGGCAGGTATTTGGGAGAGCTTTACCCCGTCTCTCAGAGTGATGAAGGCCTCCCGACGAGCATTAGCCCAGCAGTAGTCCTCGAGCTGCATCATTTTTTGGATCATGGACGTGACCTGTCCGTATGGCCGCAGCGCAGCGACGAGGTCGGCGTCCTCCACGAAAAGAGCACATTGCCGACCACTATTCGCTCAGCCATTTTTCTTAGAGGGAAGGCCCTCAGGGTGGCGTCCTCGATGTCGAGGCCTTCCTCTATTAGCTTGTCGGCGAGTTGCACGCTGGAGAGGCCGGCCAGGATGTGTCCCTCCATCTTTGTCAGCTGGTAGAAGGTTCCCTTGTCCAGCTTCGCTTCCAACGCCCGGAAGTATTGTTCTTATGTGAAGTCTGGGCAGAATTCCAGGTAGACACACTGGTCCGCCTGCCCCGCTGCCGACCTTGCTCGAAAGGTAGCCTACTTCTGCCTGGTGGTCTGGCACTCGTGCACCTTGCTGGGTCTTGGTGTTGCTTGTGGCCTGCTGCTGTTCAGAGGCATTCCTGGTGCCTGAACGCAGCCCTTTTTGGCCCCCGACTTGACGTGGTCGGGATCATGCGGCCTCTTCTTGGAGCCGCCCACTTTGGTGAAGATCACATCTTGTCTTTCGATAAGCTGGTCTTCTTGTTCCGGGCAATCAGCCCAATTGCGGCAAAAATTTGCATGTCCTCCGTCCGCCGTCGGCTTGGTATTTGCATCTTTGCCGTTAGTTAATTCTGAATGACTTTCAGTCATTTCAGAATATTTTGGCGATTTTTCGGCAAAGACTTGGCCGTTTTGGACAATTTTATATGAGCTTGCAGCCAATTGGTTTGGCTTTCAGTCAATACCCCATAGGGGTAACAAATCTCCATTTTCGCAATCTCTATCCCATAAGAACGCGGAGCTCGCGCGCCGCGTGGCCGCACGGCCGAGAGAGAGAGAGAGATTGAGATTGAAACTACTTTGTTACAACGTCTATATAAAGGTAAGTAAGGTTGAATACACACACAAAATTGAATAATAAATAAATATTATATTATACTTGTAAAACTAATTTCTGCTGTCGCAGAATTTCGTCGCAGTAAGGACAGCATAAAAAGGTTGTTTTATGTATAAAATAAACGTGGCTTTCATGGCATAGATGGCACGTTATATCTTTATATTAATTTATGCCTAACTGGCTTTCTCTTTATTATTTGCGGAAGAGCATTACTTGATGCACAAATATTTATATGTAATTCTACTGTCCTAAAGGCTCATGTCCATAGTATACTTGAATACCATTTCTGAGATTCAACCCTTCAGTGCAGCGTATATAAGTAGAATCGTCTAATACAATATTAGAGCTATGAGAAGCGGTCTGGTAGATTAAATAGGCGAAACCACTGGGAAGGTTCACCACTGATGAGCCTAGCCCTCTCAATATATTTTTTCATCGCAGTAAGGACAGTAGAAGTTCGTTTTATGTATAAAATAAAAATTTCTGCTTTAATGTTTTCATTTCGTGTGTTTATATGGCGCGTTATAGCTTTATATTAAAATATACATATGTCATAATTTGTATATAACTGGATGTAACCCCACCACAATATGTATGCAATGTATGATCTAAAGATTTTAATAAAAGCTAGGCTTAGCGAATCTGGGAGAAAGGCCATCAGAGAAGAAACGATCATTAGCAGGTTTTCATTATCCAGGAAGCAAAAGTTATTACCCAGGAACTCATAAAACTGAGTTCAAGAACCTCTTCTTCTGGGAGCATGTTAAAACAAGACAAAGACAAAGGAATAGCTAAGATCCAATCAGAGTTCAGGAGTACTAGCTAAGATCCAATGAGAAGTCGCCACTGGAGGAGAATCCTCCAATGAGAGCATTGAAGAGTTAACGAGTTAAATCTCGGACTCAGGTTAATCAGTTAAGAGCTGGACACCGCAGCAAGCAGTACGCTTCAAGCCCTTCTCATCACCCAGTCAGGACCTCGGCACCATCGCAACAAGTCCGGAGCTCGCCACCATCTTTCTCAGCACCCAGATAGGTCCAATGTTCAATATGTGAACAGCCATAGCCATTAATCAAACACGCCAATAGTCTCACTCTTTCTCCCTTGATCGCTAGCCTATTTCTTAATCCAATCCTGTGTCCTCGTTATTTTTCCCCTGTGAGAAAACCTTACTAATTCAGCCAAACGACTGCGCCCACATCAACCACCAAGTAAGTCAACAGGGTCTACTTACTGCTATTACAACAATCATCAATTAAAAAACTCAATCAACCACCAAAAAAGCCCCGTATATTACAGCGAGTCGACGGGATATAATGGAAAACGAACGAGACCAACAGAACGGCAGCTGGATAGGGGAGAGAAGGAAGATCGCACGACGCACCCTGGCGGAAGTTTTATTCCAGTTGACGGCTGCCCTCCAGGAAGTAAATTTGACCCGATGCGCGGGGACGTACCGGGGCCCCGCCGACGTGATATACGCCGCCCGCCGACTCCTCCGAGCGACCGACCGGGAGATGGACGGAGCTACCGCCGCCATGTGGCCGGACTACCGGACGCGCCACCCCGAGGAGCCACCACCCCCCAAGCCGGACCCATACGCCAACGACCAAGGAAAAACAAGTATGTGGACTGGCCCATCCCAAAAAACTCAACACGCGAACGCACGTGCAGTGCAAACAGCCCAACTCAACACGCTAACGCGCGGGCAGTGCAAACAGCCCCAACTCAACACGCGAGCGCACGGGCAGTGCAAACAGCCCCCACTCAGCAGCACGCCCGGCGTCCCACACCTCCACAACACGCCCGAGACGTACAAGCCGCCCAAGCCTTTCGTCACTAAGGTAGGAAGGCATCAACCCTTTGTCGTCAACCAATTGACGATGAAACTGTCCCTAACCCCTGAACTGTCACCCCTTTCCTAATTGATACAGGCGCAAGTTTGAACATAGTGCCCCATAATCTCTATAAAATTTTAAAAACTAACCTCCCTAAATTAAAATTAAAAAACAGTCTATAGACCTACAGGGCGTAAACGGTCTTGTATCAACAATAGGTAAAATAATCCTCCCCCTGACAAGAGGTAAACTAACTAAAAAGGAGAATTTCCATGTGGTGGAAGCACCTCTGCCATTTGGAATTCTCAGTATAAATACCCTCCGAAAATTTAAAATAACAATAGATTTCAACCTAGGCACTATGTTCCAACTTGACGCTCCATTGTCTACCCTTACCTACCATTTCAACCATGTACCCAATGAATGCACGTATTGGGATTGCCAAGCGGTGTCACAAAGGACTCACCATGCACACAAACCTTCCGCACATGGCACCCAATGCGCGCATCCATTGGTCAAAACCCAATCACCAACAGGCCAATCTAGTCACGCGCACGCACAACACAATTTTTTCACTAAGGCCAATTGCCTTTTTTATATGCCCCCAATGCACAAGGCCACAACGGCCTCAAATCACAACGACAAGGCACAAAATGTGTCCCTCCAACAGGGCAACTCTCACACTAAACACACGCGTGACCACACGTCACCACACAACCTCACGCACGTGTACATCGCAACAAACACGACACTCACAACAACAATGCCCAGACAGTGTCCATCCAACAGGACAGCTCACACAACAAGCACACACGTGTACATCGCAACAAGCGCGACACTCGCACCAAAAGGCGACGACGACACCACGCAAACACATGCACAACCACTACCAATACAACCACACCATCTACACGAAACATAGATACAATCCACGCCATCCAACAACCACACAATCGCAAAACATTGCGATCTTTCTTAAGCGCTGTGAACGCTTATAAAAAGTTCATTCCGGACTACGCCCGCTTGCAGACGCCACTTGTCAACCTTCTTAAAAGGGATGTCATGTGGGTCTGGGATGACAAATGCCAGAAAGCGTTCACTAGCCTGAAAGAAAGCCTTGCAACACACCCCATTTTACACCTTTACAAAGAAGGTCTGCCATGGCAGGTGTACTGTAACGCCTCAACACTCGGCATCGCCGGCGTTCTCAAACAGGTCCACCCTGATGGGAAGACCTACACAGTCCAGAATTTCAGCCGCTCCCTGCGTTCCATATCTGAACTCGAGTGCTTAGCAATCGTTGAGAGTGTGGATAAGTTCCGCGTCTGTTTGATGGACAGAAAATTTACTATATTTTCTGACCATCCCGCATTGCAGTGGCTGAAAAAGATCAAAAACCCGTCAGGCAGATTATTTCGATGGAGATTAAGGCTATCGAGATACGAATATGAGATTCGTTACATAAATGGAGTACAACAATATGAAACGGACCTCATAGCTCGTAACCCGTTCTGTGGCTTCTTAGACACCTCCCTCATTAAGAGCCATCAGCCTTCCCCATCGGGAAATTCTAGCTTGACCATTGATCACAATGGACTGCATACCGTTTCCCGAAAAGGTGTAACTAAAATTATAATTCCAACCACACTCACAAACAAGCTACTTAAATCAGTACACACACAGTACAACCATCCAAACATCTCAAAGATGACGAGACTCATCTCCGCTCAATATTATTGGCAGAACATGACACAAGACATTGCACAACAGGTAAAAACCTGTCCCGCCTGCCAATTAACAAAAAGTATCGATGAATCCAACCAACCTCTCCAAAGAGACACCGATACAATCCACATAAACAAACTAAATCCGTACACAAAAAAATACCACACACACAATACCAACAATACCAAAAATACACGATCTACGACAGAGGAACGATTACACGTTTTCACTTAAAACTCCTACACCCGACACTTTTTCAACAGAACCATTGACAACCAAACTGGCGAACAGCGAATCTGACATTCACTTAGATCCTACCATTTTTTCCAAAAACCGATTTACACAACTCACCCATAGTCACAAAGAACGCGACATAGCCCATCCACAAATACATCCAATTTCAAGTTCGCCACAAGTAATAGAATTACAACTCGATAATCAAAAAACCCAATTCATGGAGAAGACATGGGAGAAAATGTGCCAATATCCCATATTTCACTTAATATGTGTTATCTGTCTTCTAATTATGCCCTACAAACTCGCTCCATTTACAATAATAGTTTACATTGGAATATATACCCTACAACCCCAACAGCTTTACCAGTTACAGGAAGCAGTCTTCCATATAGGCAATGCAATTTTAGAATTTCTAAATCTTATATGGGAGATAATGGAAGAAAACTTAGAGCAATTCAGAGGGCCTCGACCCAACTAATTAAACGGCGTCCAGAGGGAGAAACACAATCTAAATCAATTAGACGACAGGAAGTTTCAATTATACAAGAGGGGAATAGATTTAGAACACCCCCGAATCAATTAGGAACCTGGAAGTAAGATGGAGGCCATTTTCTTCCCGCGCGACAAAGACGCCGACATCTACATGTCACCAAATTGCAGCTTCGCTCAGGGAGGGTCGACAATTTAGAAATCTCCCCCACACGTCCGGCAATAAAATTGAGTTCGCCGCGTTCCCCCGTCCGCCATTTTTAACGGTCACCAAACTGGATCCACTTTACAACGAGCTTACATATCGACTTTTACGAAAACACAATTTAATTATATTAATATCATTATATTAATATTATTAACAAACAACATCCAAATGAATTTCACCCTCTCTATTATTTTTATTCTTCTTCTTCCAAAAACTTTCACATTTACCCACACTAAGCACAATAGACTTTAGGATTTTGACAACACATAAAATTCATTTTTACATTTCTCACAAAAACTTATAACATGCCCAAACAACACTCCAATGAATTGCCGACCAAATTCGACTTTTAATAACATTTTTAAAACAATATCACATGGCAACACATAAAAAACTCACGACCAATGCACAACACGCAGATCTCAAGGTTAAATACGAACAAAAACACGCACATTACCACTTAAAGGATAGGAAAAATTAGGTAGCAAAGCTTTCGAGCTTACGTTTCTTCCGAAAGGAATAAACAACCACTTTAGAAGGGTCGAGGACTTTCCTCGAACCCTGTATTCAAAGATCCGACTCCGGTTACGACCTCCCGATAAAAAAAGTGGATATCGGGCGAGCATATCTTAAGTGCCCTAGGGAATTGCATAAAAATCCCTAGAACGCATTAAGGCTCGGGACATATTAACATAATACACTCGGCCTTGAGATCTGGAAGACAAAAAAAAAAACACAAAACAACATACACACGTAAGGTTATTAAGATTCCTCTGTCTCCTGTATACATAATATAAAACACAATTGGGAAAGATCATGTTTCTACCCATGAGTCGCACAGGAAAACCAAAAAATCTACGAGGCAAATAAAGAGAGTTGATTGCGCCGTGTGACATAGATTTTGGCATGTAATTTTATCACAAAGAGAGTTTGTGAACCTCTCGCTCTACATTTTACTTATCCCATTCATTTACATTTTTTTTATTTTTAAAATCAAAATTCTTAATCAAATTTACCATTTATCTTAATCAAATATTTACCACTAGACGAATGGCCCGGGCAACGCCCGGGTTTTACCCGAGTGCGTATATATTTTAAAAACGTTTTAATTCAAATACTATTCGTTACAATTATAAATTGGCGCCATGGATGTCACTCTTGTGAAACGTCCCGTTCCAAACTGTGTGTTTTTAAAATGTTTTAATTAAAATACTATTCGTTACAATTATAAATTGGCGCCGTGGATGTCTCTCTTGTGAAACGTCCCGCCCCAAACTGTGTGTGTCTTGAAAATATAAAAATAAAAATGTGAATTTTCATAAAGATTTCATCATGTCGATTTTTTTTTTTTTGCATTTCACCTACTAAATCGATAGAGATAATTACATTTGCAACATGAACTTAGGTATATTGACTAAATAGAAAACTGCATAGTAATAAAGATCATTTTTAAAGGCACCATATCGTTTTTTTTTTCAATAAAATCGAAACAAAAATTAACGATAAATAACGATAATTGCCTTAAAAAGAAATTGCCTTAAAAAAAGAAACATTCGCGGTGATTTTGTCTTGCATTCGTTTATACAATTATTATATATGAATGACCCGGGCAACGCCCGGGTTTTACCCGATTAAATGCTTTTATTCAAATACTATTCGTTACAATTATAAATTGGCGCCGTGGATGTCATTCTTGTATAATATATAAATGAGTTTTAAAAATTGTAAAAAAAAAATGCATCGGTCGGGAATCGAACCCGGGCCGCCCGCGTGGCAGGCGAGCATTCTACCACTGAACCACCGATGGTTATGAAAAATCCCATCCGTGAGCTTCAAACAGACAAACAGACAAACAGACAGAATAAGGCAAATATATAAGTAGATTTATATAACAACTTCTTTTATTTTTCATAAACCAATTACTCTCAACTACTAAATAAATTTTTCTCAACGAAAACTCACTGGTTTTCTTTTAATATTAGATATTTTATCTTTTTTTTTTTTTTTAATCTCCAAAAACCTTTTTCTTTTTTTTTTCACTATGCACCAAGGCATTCACTTTGATTTCTCACAACAAATTTTATTTTGATTTCTCAAAAGCCCTAATTGAAAAAAATCCCCTCGATTTTTGTTCCCCATCTCGAGTAGAATATTGTTTAGGCACCTTGTTCTTTTTTTTTTCACTATGCACCAAGGCATTCACTTTGATTTCTACCAACTTATTTTAATTTTGATTTCTCAAAAGCCCTAATAGAAAAAATTCCCTCGAATTTTGTTCCCCATCTCGAGTAGAATATTGTTTAGGCACCTTTTAAATTTTTTTCTCAACAATGAACCATAGATTCATTTTGATTTCTTATAATTAAATATTCTGATTTCTCTTACTTATACTCAACCAATATCTCACCAACACCATATTCTTTTATCTCTTATGTCACCACCAATGCTTGTATATAGCCTCTCAATAACCATAATTAATTTTCCCACAAAATTATTTTTTTTCCTTTCAGAATTCACTTTAGGTTACCCCTTCTTGAATTCTTCACATGCAGGGGGCGCATCTGTCATAATTTGTATATAACTGGATGTAACCCCACCACAATATGTATGCAATGTATGATCTAAAGATATCAATAAAAGCTAGGCTTAGCGAATCTGGGAGAAAGGCCATCAGAGAAGAAACGATCATTAGCAGGTTTTCATTATCCAGGAAGCAAAAGTTATTACCCAGGAACTCATAAAACTGAGTTCAAGAACCTCTTCTTCCGGGAGCATGTTAAAACAAGACAAAGGCAAAGGAATAGCTAAGATCCAATCAGAGTTCAGGAGTACTAGCTAAGATCCAATGAGAAGTCGCCACGGGAGGAGAATCCTCCAATGAAAGCATTGAAGAGTTAACGAGTTAAATCTCGGACTCAGGTCAATCAGTTAGGAGCTGGACACCGCAGCAAGCATTACGCTTCAAGCCCTTCTCATCACCCATTCAGGAGCTCGGCACCATCGCAACAAGTCCGGAGCTCGCCACCATCTTTCTCAGCACCCAGATAAGTCCAATGTTCAATATGTGAACAGCCATAGCCATTAATCAAACACGCCAATAGTCTCACCCCTTTCTCCCTTGATCGCTGGCCTATTTCTTAATCCAATCCTGTGTCCTCGTTATTTTTCCCCTGTGAGAAAACCTTACTAATTCAGCCAAACGACTGCGCCCACTTCAACCACCAAGTAAGTCAACAGGGTCTACTTTACTGCTACTACAACAATCATCAATTAAACAACTCAATCAACCACCAAAAAAGCCCCGTATATTACACATATATAATATATATTTTTGTATAAAGATCATCGATTCTCCGCTAGGAGGCGGTACGAATAGGCAGCACGCAACGTCGCTCTCGGTAAGTGAACTGTCTGATTTAAATATTTTCTCTATTTTTACTAAAGTGCAAATTCAATCTATCTGAAATGAAACCTACATATCCAATATATTTTACCATCATAATTTTATGTCTATTAGACAAGAATTCTGAGCCAAATCTACATACTTTCAAGCCGGATACATACGACGGCAAAGAGATTTGCTTATCACGTGTGAATTCTTCACTCTCAAAATATTTCCAAAACTTTCACCTTATATGTGTAGTTTTGATGCTCTTAATATTAGCCGGCATTGAACAAAACCCAGGCCCTAAGATGTCCAAACAAACGACTTGGAAACAAGCTTAGATAGGGATAAAGAGATCAAAGATCTAATAAATGCACTCTCCAAAAGGCTGGATAGCTGGGGTGAGAGGCTGGAATTCCGGATTTCGGCAATCGACAATAGAGTAGAAAATATAAACCAAAGACTGCAACAACTAGAGGAATCTTCTGCCGTTACAAAGGTAGCACTCTCTCAAAACTAAAAAAATAATAATAATAATAAAAGACTTAGAAGACCAACTTGAACACTTGGATGCAAAGAGCAGAGAAAGGAACCTCATTTTTTACGGAATAGAACAAGATCATAACGAGGACTGCCGAGAACGGATACGGAAGGTTATCGAAGAAAATATGCAAACAACGGAGAAGATAAACATCATGCGATGCCACCGTTTATCCAGAAAACCCGGTGCACCGATCCTGATTGAAGTCCCAGAACAAAACGATAGATCAACTCTATTTAAAGCTGCTTTCAATTTAAGAGGAACTAAGATATCACTATCGAAAGACTATAGCGTGAAGATGAGAGAACAACGTTGCGTTTTGAATGTTAAAAGAAGAGAACTCGCCGAAAAAGGTATTCTAGCTAAGCTAAGAGACAACAAATTAATAATTAATGACATAGCATATAAGGTCTGTGATGGACAAATTGTAGATGCCAATGGACATTCATTTTAGCAAGCAGCTAGGAAACAATAACTTGTAAATAGTCAACCCAACGATACCTTTTCACTGACCTGCTGGAACGTCAACGGGCTGTATAGACTCAATTCAGTTTTTCTTCTTCTTTATAGTTTCCTCTTCTTAGAGAGATACGAAATATTTGCTTTGACCGAAACCTGGTGTGACCATCACTTAAAAAACGGCCCCAGAGGATTCCACTTATTCGAATCACTGGCAACTAGAAGCACCAAACTGGGATGAGGCTCGGGTGAAATAATATTAGGAATCAAAAATAAACTAAAAACTATGTTGGGGAAGGTCGTTGCAGAGCATAATTGGATATCTATACCTTTCAAACGTTGTTTCAATATACAAATTTGTTATATATTTACATATCTTTCTCCAAACGAATCTCAACTGTCAAACTTCATTACTTTATCCAAACATGTCGAAGATAGGTTGGCTAACGGCTATGAAATAGTTCTAGCGGGTGACATAAACATCCGTACCGGCACCTATGGATACTTACACAACCCGTTGGAACGTCCCTTACTTCTTTCACCTGAACGCAAATCTAGGGACCCAGTGATTTCCAAACATTGGGAACAACTCATAAACTTCCTAGATAATAATCTACTGACAATAATTAATGGCAGAACTATAAGTGACAAAACTGGAAACTGTACATTTATCTCAAGTCGTGGCTCATCTGTTGTCGATTATTTTATTATCTCATATTCCCTTCTGGAGCACGTTGTTGACCTTAAAGTAGATAATAGCCCATACTCGGACCACCTTCCACTAACAATAAACATGTCTAACGTATCTAATCTCAAACGAACGAAAGAAACCGTCTTTCCCTGCTTTGAAAGATACAGATGGGCACCTGATAACACATCCCTCTTTTCACAGAATCTTGACAACAATCAAGTCTCTACCGACCAGAATCTTGACAGCCTAGTTAATACATTTTCTAAACAAATACAAAACGCAATGCTTGCTGCAGATATGCGCATTAAGGTCAGACCTGGCCGCTCAAAACCGAAACCCTGGTATAACAGGGAATGCTATTTAGCCAAAAAACCTGCTAAGGCAAGCCTCACAACCTTTAAGGAAACGAACACCGACGTAGACCGCAATATTTATGTCTCAAATAGGAAAAGATACACGACCTTAATAAACTTCAACAAGAAAAAATATTTTCCGGAAAAACGAGAAATTCTTAAAAATGCCCGTGACTCAGCAAACTTTTGGAAAACTATAGCTACCTTGAAAGACAAAAGTATATACAAGGAAATATAACAATTCTAGAGTGGCAGTGCTTTTACAACAAACTGCTCTCTGCTGAGACGACGATAGGAAGCGACCTATCTACTCTCTCACCAATTGATCCTGAACTCTACTGTGAAATCTTCATAACAGAAATAACTAGAGAAATCTCCAGTCTGTCAAATGAAAAAGCTTGTGGCGCTGACGAAATTCCGAATGAAGCATTAAAGACCCTACCTTTCGAACACCTTGTTACTCTAAAAAATATATTCAATAGAATCATTAATTCTGGTTCATATCCCTTAATATGGTCTTAATCTATCGTCCATCCAATTTTTAAAAGAGGTGACCGGGATAATCCATCAAACTACCGCGGAATTGCCTTTATTAGTAATCTGTAAAAAATTTTCACATCATTACTAAAATCGCGATTACGCAACTGGATTGGAGGTAGATCAATTATTCCAGAGAACCAGGCCGGATTCAGAAAAGGCTACTCCTGTCAAGATCACATATTCACACTGTTGTCCTTGATATAGCTGACTCTCAGACGTAAAAGAAGAAAACTTTATGCTTTTTTTTGTAGACCTAAAAAAGGCTTTTGACACTGTTCCCCACTCACTTCTGTGGTCAAAATTGGGTGAATTAGGTCTGAATTTCCGCTTTGTTAACCTTATTAGGAACTACTTCGAACAAATGACAACGACGGTGAGATGGAATGGGCTATTTACTGAACCCATCAAAATCCGATCGGGAGTGTTACAAGGAGAACCCTTATCACCCTATCTATTTATACTCTTTGTAACTGATTTAATCAACATTTTTAATGATTCTACTCTACCAGGCATATACCTCCCTAATTTTGGAACGGTCCACCTTTTGATGTATGCCGACGACATTATTCTCATAGGAGAATCAAAGATCAATCTACAAATAAGAATTAACATGTTGAAAAAATACTTCGAAACAAATCATCTAACCTTGAACGAATCAAAATCCAAGATAATAGTTTTCCGAAACGGTGGCCGCCCTGCAAAATCGGACAAATGGTTCTGGGGAGACCAACTGTTGACAGTGACATTGAAATATCTCTATCTTGGCTATCCCCTTACAACAAAAATCTCGTTTAGTCAAGTGGCTTCATACTTCAAAAGCAAAGCGCTTGCAGCTACCGGCGAAGTATGGAAAATTATGGAGAAATCCAGGTTGAATTCATTTGGTTCATCAATGAAACTATTATACTCGATTATACTGTCAACTCTGCTGTATTCTGCTCCAATTTGGGCGAACGAAAAGAACAAAATCTTGGACCAAATTCAGAATAACTACCTCCGACTATTATTGAACTTGCCGAGTAACACACCAGGCTACATACTACGCATGGAAACCGGACGCTTCTCACTAGGAGTCACAGCAACCAAACTAATTCTAAAGTTCTGGTTAAGAATATTAAAAATGGAAAAATCCAGATTGCCCGCAATCTGTCTAGCCCAATTATGGGAAACGTCCACTCTAACGAATACCTTTATAGGTTTTACAGAAAAATTTAATGAATATCCTAAACTCAACTGGATTCATGTGGTTAAAGAACTGTTCAGACCCCAATATTCTACAGAAAGCAATACCTCAAATTATCAGAATCACTATAGAACAGTCTATTCAAACCGATCAATCAAGAATAACCAATTCGAAGCTGCACATACACTACAAATATTTACATAAAACATTCGCAGAAGAGAACTATCTACTAAGTGAACTCCCACTGCCGACTAAACGCCTCATTGCGCAATTGAGAATTCTATTTGTTTTATATCGAGAAGACCATATAAAATATCTAAAGACAGAAGACTAGTATTACCAACTATGCAAAAATAGAACCGAAAATGAATTAGAACAATATATATTTGAATGCATGCCTCTTGACACGGAAAGAAAAATACTTTTCTCTAAGATAGGCCATTCACACCTCACACTATATTCTTTATTATCCAACTTTATAGACAATAGTTCAGTAGCTTTGAATCTATATAACTTCCATAAAAATGCTGTAAAAAAGAAAGACTTAACCGAACATCCGAACATACCAAAAATTTCTGTTCGATGAGGAGGACAAAGCCAATTTCCTATTATTTGTTTGGGCAGGTACGATAAGCTAACCCCCCACACCGATAAAACGGTGTTTACCTTACAACTCCGAACACTCGGATTTTCGTGGAAAATCTTTTAAAGATTTCCTGAAAAAAGCCATGGTCCACCTGTGCTCCAAATCCATATTCTTATTTTCCATAGGATCATTCAAAAATAATCTGTATATATTTATCATGTGTATATAATCTTTCTCCATTTTTACCCCCTTGTATATTTCCCACTTTCATAGGTTTCTCCGTCTTGTAACCCCAAGGAGAATCCTCTGTAAGACCTGTGTGTCTTAATAAAGGTTTTTTTGTGTGTATGTGTGTATAAAGATCATCTTTATGTTGTACATAAAAGTATTTGTTCGTTGAAGAGTAGAAATTTTGCTCGAAAGCTTGCAAAATCCAAAAATTAAAAGAAACTATTTACCTTGACTTTATTTATTCTTCCTTTCTCAAATAATATATTATAATTGGTAGCGCTAACTGCCACCGTTGGACTACGAAAGTTCTCTCCCACAAATTAAGCAGGTCGATGTGATGTTTGGCGTTGCCAATCTCAAGACCAATATGGTACTTGTAGATGGTAGCCATCGCCACACTTGTCAAGTTCATTGCTTTGGGATAGAGGATGACACCGAAAGGCCAAGCCTGCCGATCCAGCGGCATGTCACAGGAGACGAATACCTCCCGAAGCAGGAATCGCACGGCTCAGGAACTCCAATATCTGTGGGTCAGTGTCCCATCGTTGGACCCACAGACGACACAGGTGGCACGCCTCGAAGCAGGATGGTCAGGATGGGGTAGTGCATGGAGGGCCAGCCGCAGGGCAATTTCTGCGTCTTGTCCCGAGAAGCAATTGCGGCGCAGTCAGTCCATGAGATGGAGAGGGGCACATCTACGGTGGGGTCCACCGCGCAACCAGCTCTACAACAGGATGTTCCTGCAGACGTGCCGAGTCCAGTGTCTGGCGCGCCCTATGACTAGTAAGGCGGGTAATGGGTGTCGCAGATACCCGCCTCTTACTCCATATAATAGCTGGAGATGGCGTTTTGTTACGGTAGACTCTGGCTCTCTGGAGTGGTATGGCTGTATTTTTTTCTGATGATGGTAACAACGCTGTTACCGAAACATTTCACACTACTTATTTAGATTTAAAAATTGTATACATATATTACTTTTGATTATAAAACCAAATACCTTCTGGCATTATTTTCATTTCTTCTGCCGGCCTAAATGGTGTAACCTCCTTTTGTTAAATATGGGAAGCCGTAATTGAGGTGCTCTACCAATGCTCTTTTTGTAACTAACATACTCGAGAGAATCCTAAGGTTATACCTAGATGTTAAATGTCGATGGCATCAATATGCTAAGTTAGGTTAGTTAAGTTAAATTGTTTAAAATGGAACTATTTTCGTGCGTTGGCCAATCAGGCATGTATCTCGGCACAATCTTAGGATTCTCTCATATATGCTCAACAGAACTCGTATGAAACAAATAGCTGGTGTATAAATAAACCTCGTTCACAGTTGCTTTGGTGTCCACTGGCCGGATGCTCTACTTTGGCCGGAGGCGGGAGATGCTCACCTATTTCTCCTACCTCAACTACCCCTGTCCCTCGTACAAGAACCCTGCGGACTATTACCGTAAGTCTTATCTCTCTATCTCTCTCTTGTCACCCCCCTTTCTATTTATTATATTCGGAAATTCTGAGCTTAGTATTATTCCACAACTTCCGTCATTAGGATCTCCCTTTAGAGATATGTTATTTAATGAAATGCAAGGTCAAACTATTTGCACTTCACAAAATGTATACAATCTTCTTATATATAAAATTCAATGTCTTTTTCGCGATAAACTCAAAAACTACTGAACCAATTAGTACCAAATTTTGCATGTCGCTTTTTATAAACCTGAGGAAAGTTTTCGGCTACATTTTGATTTGTATTTTGGCTTTTTATTTTTTTTTTTATTTGAAGAACTTTTTTTACGTTGAGTAAATACGAGGCAAAGTAACAATACCGGGCCAATTAAGCGACCAATGAGCATTCGACTTTTTTTTTTCAAGTAGCTTGCGTGCTTTTTTTAAATATCTTTTTATACGAATGTTACTTTTTTTGCAAAAGTATTGAGTATTGAGAGAGAAATTATATTACTAACTAAGTTACGGTAAGTGCACACAATGCAATTTAAAAAAAAAAACTTTACAAAATTAGCGTTACTTGTATGTGAATAATGGCTTTCGTATTTTTATTAATTTTTGTTCTGGCCTTTGTGTTTTATCTCTCTAAAAATCATTTAAAATGTAGTCGCAGTCATTAGAAAGCACATATGTTTGCCCATGTGCTATTTTACAGAAAAATATTTACCTGCCAGTATTTTGAATAATTTTTTATAAGCCTATTTTTTCTTATTCATACTGAGAAGATAGGCATCGCAGTCAAGATCCATCGCAGTCACTCACTCAACTCAGGTAACTTCAAGGGTTAATGCGCTGGGGCGGGTACCTCGGGGGTTGGGTGGAAAAGCTGCCATCTATTTAATTGATATTTAATTGATTTTGAAATAACTAAATGGATTGCAAAAAAAAAATAATTAAATCAAATGCCTAAACACTAATATAATACAATTTTTGCCATCACACACACTTTTGCCTGTGGTTTATGTGTTACTTCCGTATTGCTATTCTATGGCACTTCTACTATTTATTATTGATGTACTTTCAGTATGAAGGAAATTGCACTCGGGGAATTCTCGCCGGGTCATTCGTCTAGTTTTTTTTTTTTGTAAATTTATAATTTTAAAAGACTTTTTTTACAAACCTTATATTGCAATTAATAGGAAGGCGAATATTTTTATACTGAAATGATAGAAAAAAATTAAACAGGGAAGGGATGGCTAAAATCAATGTTGTACACTTCCAGCAGATTCCCCAGTTTGGGAGGTTCCACCACTGATAAGCTATGCGCTCCTAAAGTTTTATCTCTCTTTTCTCTTCTCTCTTTCTCACTAATTTTTGAAATCTGCATAAATAGTTTTAATTACAAAAAAAAGTATATAATGTAATTTTTTCATCAATTTTCAGCAATAAATGGTGATTAAAAAATGATATTTGATCTGTAAATTTGTAGTAATTTTTACAGCCAAACAAACAAACTAAAAAGGAGGTCAGGTCTATCCCCACTAATCCTTCAGAGTAGTTCATCTAAACCACTTTACTATATCTTGAGTATATTTTTCAGTGCCCTTATGGAAAGTGTCACAGATGGTTCCCAATGATACTTTAGGATATAAATCTTGTTATATATATTTAATATATATAGTTTAGCTAATATCAATATTATTTTCAAAATAAAATATTTGAGGTGTTTAATTATTCTCAATAATAAAAATTTTAATAATAAAAGGGGTAGGGTTATTAAAAACTTTTATTTAACTTGCCTCCATGTCTGTCTGTCTGGATGTCTGTCGCCAAATCTTGTAATCAATTTTTAATATACGTACTTCTAGGACACCTAGAAATATGAAATTTGGTACACATGTTCAAACCTGATGACAAAGCTAGCTGACCAAATTTCAGACTTGTGGGTTGTCAGGTTGGCCAAGAACGGACAAATTTATAAATTTCCTTTCAAATTTTGTATATTTAATTTTATTTATTTTGTTTTTCCAATATCTCGCGAACCGTTCGTTTTTAGCGATTTTCCTTCGATTTCTCCTTTTTGGGTTAAGCTTTCTTGGTATACTTTTTACGCTCTTTCTAATGGTACCATTTTCATTGAGATGGGTCCACTTTTTATTTAAAAGCTTTTATTTAACTTACCTCCATGTCTGTCTGTCTGGATGTCTGTCGCCAAATCTTGTAATCAATTTTTAATATATTTATAGGGCACCTAGAAATATGAAATTTGGTACACATGTTCAAACCTGATGACAATGCTAGCTGACCAATTTTTAGACTTCTGGGTTGTCAGGTTGGCCAAGAGAACGGACAAATTTCCAAATGTCCTTTCAAATTTTGTAAATTTAATTTTAATATGCTTCCAGACCATATAGAATAATGAAACTCACAATACTCGCTCAGTCCAATTAACAATGCAAGTGTACTAATTATCAGACTTCTGGGTGGTCGGGAAGGCGGGAAATGAACCATTATCTATATTTCTTTTTTAATATTATGTGTTGCATTATATCTACTCGGAAAATGCTAAAGGTTGCGAAAGGATTTTTTCAATAAATGTTCAAGACATGGAAGGAATTAGAAATCCAAATATTCAGATTCCTATCTAAAACGTCCTTGGAATTACAAGCAAATAAATGAGAAAAGCCAACAAATATATTAAGTTTACCTGTTATAATTTAGTCATCTTATTCCAATATCATCACGCATATATTTATATTCATTATATATATATATATATATAGGTGTGTGTGTAACAATATACCATCATACATTTCACGACACCTTTTTAAATAGTTCCCCTTTTTGAATTAGTATGTTGTTACTTTTAACTATTTAATCAATTGTGTAATTATAATTCAAATATTATATGTACCAATTATCCCCTAACAATAATCCACTGGGTGTCTCTAACTTTGTAATATAATTAAATAAATTTAGGGTTCCCAAAAGCAAAGAGACGCAGTTCTGTTAGTAACGGATTTTGCTTACGTCAACTTCCGACCTCCAACGAGGAATTGACCAATCTGCTGCGAGCAGGCTTGCAGCTATTTAAGGCCAACGTGGTCTCAGTGATAAGGCTTTTATTTTTTTTATTTATTTTTTGCTCGTATACGACTAAAAATAGCGTGAATAATTAATTATAAAAAAACACTTTAAAAAAAAGCTTTATTTAAAATGCACTAAAAATGACAAAATAAATATTTCTGAAGTATTGCTTTTTTTTTTCTGCAGGTACTATTTAACAAATAAAATAATAGACTTAGAAATAAAAGCGGTGAGGTACAATAATAATAAATTTGAGATCAATGTGATTTTATATGAAACAAATGATTAGCAAGATTATGCCTTTCATTAAATTTATACCTATTTGCTGCATAAATGATTATCATCCCCCACCGCTTTTATTTCTAAGTCTATTATTTTAATTGTTAAATGGTACCTTCAGAAAAAAAGCAATACTTCAGAAATATTTATTTTGTTATTTTTAGTGCATTTTAAATAAAAGCTTTTTTTAAAAGTGTTTTTTATAATTAATTTTTAATATTAGCTGGTTTTCCAAAAAAAGCTCAAATTCCTCTATCTGCTTGATTACCAGCCGCTATAAAGCAGAACTTTCCACCGTTTCTTCTTTAGTTATTTTTTCTACATTTCTCACTGCGGGTTATATTAATTACTAGCCGAATCACCCGGGCAACGCCCGGGTTTTGCCCGATTAAATGTTTTTATTCAAATTTTATTCGTTACAAATATAAATTGGCCCCGTGGATGTCACCCTTGTGAAACGTCCCGCTCCAAATTTTGTGTCTGAGAAGCGATATTTTTATAGAGAGGCGATCTGTATTTGTGTCTTCTGCTCGATTGAATGCTTTTCTGTTAGAATTTTGTTCCTGCATGCTAAAAATGAACTGGTTTCACCCGTGATCTCTGATTTTTAGAATTTTTCCCGATATAATTTTGAATCTGATAATCAAGCATGATACAGCAATATTGTCATTATTATTTTCTGACTAAAAAACAACTATTTTTGCCCAGAACCTGTCAATTTAAATTTTTCTTGGCTAAAAATCCGATAAATATCACTTCCAAATTTTTCTCTGTGCCCTGTTAAAACACGCTTTACATGTACATTAGGTCAGCTGATATTACCTCCCATCTTCACCGCTAGAGGCGCTGCTTGCGAGCGAAAGGGCAAAATTGCAACGCAATTTGCGAATAACTCGAAAAATATTCGGGATAGAGACCTGAATTTTTCACTATAAGTTTTTCCAGATTCTAATATATATTCTGTTGAAAAATCAGTCAGATTAGTTACGTATTGTGGACGTGTATAACCGACAAACATACGCACATACATACATAAATATACTGACTTTTATATATATAGGGATAGAAAAAGCCTTTTATATGAAATATTTGAGGGATATTTTTCTCTTGTAATCCTTTTGGGGGAAGACTAGCCACAATTTACGAAATCGATTCTTAAAAAGTAATTGCTATATCTCTCTCGTCTATATTATTTTGTTTTTCTCACAGAGCAGATGATAATTGTGCTACATACATATGCTTCTCCATGCATTATTTAAGACTTTTTTTTATTTATATGTGCTGGGGCTTTTATTGTTTATATTTCAACTCAGGATTGTCGTTTATATGGGGATATATTTATTTTCTATTCTATGATCGCTATTGTATATAATATTAGTAATTTTATCTTTTAATAGCTCTTCCAATTTTAAGGGTTTTTTTTTAATACTTAGGAGCTGGTTTGTTCAGTAATTACTAAAGGCTTGAAAATTATATTTAATGTAATAATATTTTTTCTCCATTCTTTTAACTGTAATATATTATTTTCGATTAAGGAAAATATTTTTTTGTCAAAATAATAGAAGAGAGAGTTATAGAGTTTCTTTAAAAGAGAGTACTATAGAGAGATACCTTCAGTATTAATAAGGGTGGTGGTATTTTTTTTTTCATTTTAATTAGTTATTTAATAGAGGAAAATATCTGTTTATCTGTTTAGAGTATTTTCTCAAGGAAAAAATCTTTTATTACTGTCCTTAGCATGGATAAGAATTTTAATATAAGTATGTATTTTATGTAATAGGATAATACTGTCGGGGAGAAGCTTCATATTTGTGCTTTATTTTTTATCAGGAAATTCTTTAGTTCAAGGTTTACTAGAAGAATTTAAAATAATGAATTTAGCTCTTTAGAAATTTTGGGGGTTACGGGTTGCATAATTTATTTTCCGAATGACCCAGGAAACGCCAGGGTTTTACCCGAGAGCATTTTTCTCCCGAGTGGGTATGTATATTGTCAAGAAGCTCCATCCAGATGGGACGCCTGTCATTCATCTCTGGACCCCGGGGGGGGGGGCCACAGGTGTGAGGGGTTCTCGGAATCTTATCTGCAAATAAGGAAAACGGGACGCCTCGGTGGCTGACGACGCTCATTATTATTATCTTTACCTTGGAATAAGTTGTTATATTATCTGACTCTCTCTACCTATAAATACCTCTAGTATATAATTTTATTGGAGAACTAGAAGTAAATACCCTTTATAATAAATGAATTATTCCCAAATTTGCCCTTGCTTTATTTATCTCCGCGACAATATAAAAAATACTTTTATTCAAATACTATTTGTTATAATTATAAATTATGACCCGGCTTCATCCGGGGTCTCCCCAAGTGGTTGGTTGACCAAAGAATAACAGATAAATTAAAATATTTATTGACTTTTGGGAGTTTTTTACTTGTCAAAATAAAAATGTGAAAAATATGTGTAACAAAATTATACTCATAATTATAATGAAAGTGATTAACAATTAAATTAGGAACACTAAATAACTACTCTCTCTATCTTTTTCTCTCTATTATAAATTAATAAAAAAATACAATATCACAAACGCATATATTCCAAAGCAAAGCAATTTAGTAATTATAAATAAATAAAGTAAAATTTGAAAGCAAAAAATCTAAGATTGGAAAATTAAATAAATAAAAAGTATATATATATACCTACTAATATATATATTTAGAGAATAAAAAAATGAATTTAAAAAAAAAAACAGTTTTGAAAAATATTTTATTTAAATGCACTAAAAAGGAAAAAACATATTTTAGTATGGCCTATACTACGTGTACCACCACTATTCATATATAATAGTAGTGTAGTATTCATAAATTGGACACGATCATGAAAATAAAGGCTATTCCCAGTGGTCACTTATGGATGTGAGAGCTGGACTCTCAGAACGGAAGAAAGAAAAAGAATTGAAGACTTTGAAATGTGGACATGGAGAAAGCTACTCAAAGTGCCATGGACAGATAAAAGGTCAAATTTTACAATAATAAATGACATTAATCCTGTTATATCCCTAGAATCCAAAATATGCAAACAAAGACTGACCTACTTCGGACATATAATGAGAACAAATGGTTTAGAAAATACGATATTGGGAAAATTTTGACCTGAAATGAGCTGCCTAGAAGGGGTCAATAAAACTACCGGAAGGTCACTAGACTATCCATGAGTCACTAACAGATCAAATTGGAGATTATTTGTTCATCTAGACACCAAAAGTCTAACTCGACTTGATGGACGCTAACAACAACAGTATTCATAACACAAGTCTTTTTTTTTATGATTGATTTCCTTCTGAACTAAATTTTCATCACTGAGGTATGTGGCAGTGGACCTGGTGACACTGGACACGCTGTCAGCTGAGGCCCTTCTGGAGAGCACACAGCGAGTAGAGGAGCTGGTGGCCACATTCCGGCAGCAGCCCTGCCGACTGTCTGACCCCGGGCCACCCGCTGTACCCTTGGCTGCTGTGAGGAAGGCCGGACTGCTGAGTCAGGTCTTGGCCCTCTGGATGTAAGTGCACAACCATTATTTACCTATATAATATGGCTTCTTCTTTAATGGTTTTATTCATGTTATCTTTGCATAGTGTTTATCAAAATTTAAATTTGAACTTTCATATAAAAATATTGTTTTCTCAAGTGAAATTCCTTTAATATATACCTATAATTTATTAAACGGCTTATATCCAGATGCAGAACACCACTACAAGGCGATATCAGGGAAATTTTATTTATTGAAAACTACAAGCATTATTTACAAAAACTGTATGTTTTAAGGGATATTTACACAAGGATTGACATTTCTTTTTAATAATAGTCTCGAAATATTTTGATTATACTTTTATTTCACTGTTGTTTTTTTTTTTTTTTTGTAAAGTCAATGATGATTAAATCAATTTAAAATAATTTTAAAAAGTAACGTCTATCTTGGCTGCTACCTTTGTATCTTTTCTACTCCCATGTCCAATTGTATAAGACCCCCACCACACAGGTCTAGTGAGATTTGAAGGCATTGGATTTGACCTAGTAGTGAAGTATGCCTTGCTTTCTCAGCCACCATCTCATGTGACACAGAGTTATGGTGGCTATTTTTATTATTTGCAGTTAGGTGTTCTCCATAAATAATTTTGAAATTCCATTTCTTCTATGTGATATATTTAGGACTTCAGTGTATGAAACCTCATAACACAGCAATTGATTATAATATATATATTTTTGTTTATCCCTAGTACACGTGGTACAGGCCATGGTAATCGTAGGCGACTGCTTTTACTGTAAGTGCACCACATGTCTACACATGTGAAAAGCAGTTCGACTTTGCACTTACAAATGTGCCAGAAGCCCGTTTGGTTACTTGCACTCGCTGGTGGGGTTGGACTTTTGCAAGAATCGGGAATCATTGGAGCATTTTTTAAAATATATATATCCGAAAAAAGTGCCCAATGCGGGAATCGAACCCGGGTCGTAGCGGTTGAAAACCAACGGTTTAGACCATTCTTCCACCCAGTCGCTGACTGACCTGGGCTGCACGATCACCGCCGAGAATACCTTCGCCTCCCAAGCCTCCCACATGATGGGGCTGTTGAAGTGAGCCATCGTGAGGTGATCACCCTTCACCCGCGACCTGTCGCTGGTGGGTGGTACCCGCGTGGCCAACAGCCTGGTCTTGGGTGGCACCCTGCACCACCTCCACGGCTACCTTCCACCTGAAACGACCATCGACCTGCTACAGGCGCGGCAGGCGCGGTTCGTGTGGGGTACGGGCCGAGTTTCGTGTCTCCCTAGGCGCACCTTGGCTTATCCAAACTCCGAGGCTGGCGTCGGCCTGCTCGACATCTCGGGCCAGCTTCGGCTCGCCTGCCTGAAAGGGTCTAGGCTTCACTGCGCGGTGCCGCTAGCGGTTACTCTTGGATACTTTTGGTCCCAGAGCTTTTTTTAAATTACTTTTTTCACATTTTCAGCGTATTTACGCAAGTTTGGTCTTTATACCTATTTCTTGATTTCTCAAGAAGCCTCTGGGACCTAAACATTTTTGTTCATAGAGGTACAGCCTGCACCACGCTGACGAAGCTAACAGCCCGAAACGCGTTCGTGGTTGGCTGTTCTTGATTTATCAAGAAAATGGGTTGGCCAAATATCAAGGAATAGGCTAAATCAACGTTTATTTGATTTCTGTTCCACTAGATGGCGCTCTGCCATTTATAAAGCTCATGTTCTCGTGTTCAAGATATGCCTTCTTTGATTTTAATACAAATATCTGACCTTTTATTATTTTTTTAACGTGTATATTTATCTATATATATTCTTATTTATTCATATATAATGAAGTGATGATGTATATATATATTATTTCACAAATTATATTTCATAGATTAAACTATTCTGATAAGTCTGCCACCAGATGTCGCGACTTCCCTTTATATAACCTATTGTTGTTGTTTCCCGTTGACCGGCTCAAACCTTTTGTAATTGTAAAATCTTTGTTTACGTTATATAATTAAAAAACGTATTATAAGATATATTTGTTTGGGTATTATATGATTTATTTACTTACAGGTTGTTGTAAGTGATAGATAACGTAGGTTCTATTGTTTACATTCTATGTACAGAACTGAACTGTGTTGCTGAGTTAAAATATAATTTCAATTATATTACATCTTTCCTTTTTTACAAATCCAGTCTTTTCGGTGGCTTCACCAGGCGACCGCTTCTCGTGAACTTGTGCTCCTCCCCTGGTCTCTTCCTCTTTAGCTGAACTATCAGTTTTTGACTGCAGCTCCATCCTGTCAGAACCTTTAGGCTGAGTTTCTTGATCTTTATCTTGCTCCATAGTTAAACATGCACTTCCACTAGGTTCTTGCTCAACGATGCTTTCATGGTCCTTTTGGGATTTGTTAGTTGTAATATGTGATTGGTTTCTTCTGTAGAGTCCTTTGTTGTTCTGGACTGTATAGGACCTTGGACCATCTTCTCGAACTATTGTTTTCAATTTCTTCTGTTTTCTCTTAGATAAACTTCTTGTCCGATCTTGAAAGTTGGTTCGTCTCTTGATCCTTTGTAAGGGTAAAATTTCTGCTTGTTTCTGGATCTTCTTAGCTTTAAAGTGACATATTTTTTAATGAAAGTTCTTAGCACTTCTTTGCTAATTGGCAAGATTGTCTTTGTTCTTGAAAATAGTCTTTGTGCTGGTGATCCCATGTCTTCTCTTGGAGTGTTTCTAAAGTTGGTAATGCAATCTGGATATCGTCTCCACTTTGTTCGCATTTCCTGAGAATGTTCTTTGCTATTTTCAAAGCTCTTTCGGTCAGTCCATTTGATTTAGAGTATTGTGGACTTGAATTCTTGTGAATAAACTTCCATTTGTTGCTGAGTTCATTAAACTCTCTTGAAGCATAATTTCTTCCATTATCTGTCTCCAGAACTTTAGGAATTCCATATATGCTAAAGTTTCTTTTAAGAAATTCAATGGTATCTTTTGAATTTATGGTGCTAATAGGTTCAAAGTTTATGAATCCAGAATAACTGTCTATAATCACAATGTAGTCATTCCCTTCAAATTGAAAGATATCTGTTGAGAAAATTTCCTATAGTAGCTCGGGAATTTCTTTTAGCATTAAGGGTTGTTTTGTTTGTCTCTTTGTGTAGCAATGCATGTCTTTCAATTTTCTACCATGTGAGAGATATATTTGGACATCCCTGCATAATAAATGGAGTCTTTGGCTCTTTTGGTAACACCAGTAATGCCTAGGTGGCCTTCATGTATCTGTTTGAGAACTTGTTTTTTTTTTTTATTGATTCTGGTATTATTATTTTGGTTCCCCTCAGAACTAGGTCTTCGTGAATGGAAAGTTCATCTATATATTCCAATATATTCTGCAAGATAGAGGAACTAGTGATCTTTGGTCTGACCATCCTTGGATTATTGTTTATTTTAGCTCTTGCAATTAAAAGGATTTCTATTGGATTTTCTTCTAGAATCTCATATGATTTGCAATCTCGACTCAGTAAGTCTGAAATCAAGAGCTCCTTTCCACTCTTGTATTTAATAGTTGGTCCATATTGATTAATTTCCATGAATAAATTTTGAAGTCTTGGTGGCATTTTATCCATTGGTTTTTTGTAAATGGATTCTAACGGTCGATGGTCTGTTTCTATTAAAAGATATTTACCATATATATAGGTATGGAATTTCTTGCAACCAAATTTAATTGCCAAAGCTTCCTTTTCTATTTGAGGGTAATGCCTCTGAGCATCATTTAATGCAAAAGAAGCATACGCAATTGGTCGATCTTCTTGGAGTAAGACTGCTCCAATGGCATGTTGGCTTGCATCGACCGAAAGTACCACATCTTTGTTAGGATCATAATACTTTAGGGTTGGCGCTTGTTTTAATAAGTATTTTATTCTTTCCATATCCTTGTCCCTCAATCTGTCTCATTGCCATTCTGTGTTTTTCTTTAGAAGCAATCTCATTCTGTATGTTATCTCTGAGAGATTTGAGATGAATTTATGTAAGTATTGAACCATTCCCAAAAGTATTTGTAGTTCTTTTTTGTTTGATGGTGACTTGATATTGTCAATGGCTTTGACATTTTCTTCATCTGTTTTTATTCCATCACTGGTGAAGATATGTCTTAAGAACTTTATTTTTGTTTTTTCAAATTCACAATTATCCTTATTAAGTCTTGCTCTAGCTTGCTGAAGAGTAGTCATGAATATTTTAGTTCTTTCTGTCAATGTTTGGATGTCTTCAGCATGGGTGAGTATGTCGTCCATTGAGTTTTCTACACCAGGTATATCCTCTACAATCTTGGATATCGTATTCTGTAAAATCTCCGGGGCAGTTTTATTTCCAAATCGGACCCTAAGGAAAGCATAACGCCCCTAAGGTGTGCTGAAGGTCATGTAAGGTTGTGTTTCCGCAGCGACCTTCAATTACCAAAAGCCTTTTAAGAAGTCAATCTTTGTGAAATAATTTGATTTTTTTTATATTAGAAGCTATGTCCTCTATTGTTATTAGTGGGTAGTGTCTTCTTGTTTAAATCTGATGGATCAATACAAATTCTATATTCCCCGCCTTGTTTCACTACCACCATGTGGCTTGAGACAGGTGTCGGTTCTCCATTCTTTTTATCACCCTACTTTTCTCCATTAAGTCTAGCTGTTTCTTGACCTCATCCTTTATTTTTAGGGGTATTCTCCTGGGGGGGTTTTATTTCCAACTTGTGGTCCCATTTTATGAATTCTGCTCTGTATTCAAAATTCTTTATGCAACCATCTCCTTTGAACAACTGGTGAAGCTCTTGTTCTACTGGTTTTATTTCATTTATTCTCTTGAGTAGTTCTAGCATAGAGCAAGATTCACTGCCCAGTATTGGTGTGGTCCCTGTTTTGGTGACAATGAACTTAATGTCTGTCTTGATGTTGTACGAGGCAATAATTTATCCTTCCACCTTAATTTTGTGGCCTGAGAATGATTTTAAAATTTTCACTGAACTTCAGTTAAGTTTTGAATTTATTTTCTTGAAAATGTTCCAAGGCAAGACATTGCACTGAGCTCCAGTGTCCAATTTTATTTTGAAAGGTTCAGGTTGTTTATTTGGATTTTTTCCATCGGTTCACTAGCGAATTCCGACAATGAATTAATTTGAAGACTAAATTCATCATTTTCTGTTCCTTCTTCTTCTTCTAAGGTATTGATTTTCTTTTTATACCTGAAATTTGATCTGCAATATTTTGCAAAATGATTTGCTTTTTTACATTTTTTGCAAATTTTTCCATATGCGGGACATCTTCTAATTGGATGTGTGCTGCTACATTTTTTGCAATTGTCTATTAATTTTGTAATTTCTTCCATTGTTACATTCTGTTTTGGCCTTAATTTCTTTTTAACGACTGATACTTCTTAATCCGAACATTGTTGCATGACCCTTATATCTTTGTTTGTCCTTTCTGCAGTCATACATATTTGTAAATTAAATTTTATTGCCCTCTATCGTTAAAATTTTACACAAATAAATTTACTGGCAATGCGTATCTTTTTTAAATCTCTACAGACCTTACTGCAATGATATGATTTAATGAATGAGAGGGCTTGGCTCATCAGTAGTGAACCCTCTCAGCGGTTTCGCCAAATTTAATCTCTATGGCGAAACCGCTGAGAGGGTTCACTACTGATGAGCCAAGCCCTCTCATTCATTAAATCATATCATTGCAGTAAGGTCTGTAGAGATTTAAAAAAGATACGCATTGCCAGTAAATTTATTTGTGTAAAATTTTATACATATTTGTATTGCCTTATCCAGGTCTAAATCAGGATCACTTAGAAGCGTTTCTCTTGTGTTGTCATCATGAATACCAACAACAACCCTGTCTTTGATTAGTTCATCTTCCAAACTTTCAAACTTGAACTTTGATGCTTGCAGGCGCAATCTTGTGATAAATTATGTAATTGTTTCTACCATGCTTTGTTGTAATTTGCTAAAGTTATAACGTTTCATGGTATAATTCTTTTTTGGAAAAAAGTAGTTGGTGAAACTTTTTTGATTTCTTCAACTTTTTCAGTTTCTTCTGGAGATACTACAAATGTACGGTAAATTTTTTTGGGAATCGCTTCCTATTATTGTCATGAACGACGTGACTTGAACTTCTGGTTCTTTCTTCTTCATCTCCATAGCAGTTTCATACCAAGAATATTGTTGAAGCCAATTTTCCCACCTTTCTTTATTAGGATCAAAATGTTTTGGTGCCTCCATGGTTAGTTATTTAAATATTATTCTCAAAGCTATTTATTTTCGCTTATTTTTAAGTTTGGAACTTATATTTTGTTAACCTTTCAGTTTAGAACTAGGGGTTTTCGCTACCTTTATTTATTTTATATTTTAAACTTCTGACACCATGTAAAATCTTTGTTTACGTAATATAATTAGCAAACGTATTATAAGATATATTTGTTCGGATATTAGATGATTTATTTACTTACATGTTGTTGTTAGTGATAGATATCGTAAGTTCTATTGTTTACATTCTATGTACAGAACTGAACTGTGTTGCCGAGTTAAAATATAATTTCAATTATATTACAGTAATTATGTAATTAAGTCTTTCATTTGTTTCATTCCTTACGCCTCAAATCAGGTATTTATTCCTTAATTAAGTTAAATTAGCACAATTAAAGAAAATTGTGATTCAAAGTTAATTTTATTTAATTATTACCACGACTGCAAAACACTATCGTAAAATACTCATGTATACCAAAATCAAGCAACAGCCAATAATTCTTAATAAATAATATTCAAAAAGCAGCAAAAAAACTTTTATATAATATATATATACGTGGGAATTTAAAGAATCATTATATTTTTTCAATTTAACCTTGAAGAAGTAACACAACCAAACTGACTGAATAGTCTGGTCTGTCAAATTTTGTAATTAATAATTGAATCTGCGTATATAGAACGTTTTTTTTTTTTCAATTAAAACCATCATACCTAATTTCTCATATTCTAAAAATGATGGTAAAAAAAAACAACAAACTTTAAATACTTAAACGAAACTCTCATTACATACGTAACCTATATCGCATAAATAATCCTAGAGTGAGTAGTGAAATTTTTCTTGATGCAAGATACAAATATGTAGTAGCTATTAAAAAAGCAAAATACAACAGCTGGAGAGACTACATTGAGGAACTAACTAATCACTTCCCCTTTCAGCGATCTTCATAAATTAACAAAATAAATTTTGGGAAAAAAATATTATAAATTTATTAATTATCGATAAGTCTTCAATTCAATGTACAATAGCTTTGTCAGAACATCTTAATAATTTGTTTCCGAACGATACTCAATTTACTGATTTGCAGCGCAAAACATATTTACTCGATATTATTTCCCTAATTACGATAACACAAAACAGACCATTTTGATAGAAACTGATCTTGATACAATGATCTCACAGCAACACACGCAAAAAAAATCTAGAATTGATCAATTATCGAATAATATGATAAAATGGCCATATGATAAACTGAATCCTCTTCTATTCACGACCTTTAACAAATTTATACAAACTGGTCACTTCCCTCGTCCTTACAAAAACTCCACAGTTCATATTTTCAACAAACCCAAAAGTCTAACAATATGAGTTATAAAGCCTCTCGTCCCTTAATGCCTCCTTCCCAACTTAGTCAAATTCTTTGTGAAATTTATATCCAGAAAAACAATGATCACTTAACTCTCCTACTAAACAAGGTTTCTTCAAAAATCAGTCAACGATCTCTGCTCTTTAAAAATGATAAGAAGCATCATTGAATTTTACAAAACCAACTAGTGACTCTACTTACAGTAGATTTTACTGTGGTGTTTGACAACTATCATTCAGTACAATTAAATCCCTTGATTAGTTGAACACTCCATTTAAATAACCAAGAATACTATAATTATACTTTTAAGATTGTAATGTCTTCTTTGAATACGCTGGATTTCTTCTGTCAAAACAACTAAACAAAGGATGCCCTCAGGGAGGAGCGCTGTGTCTCCATTACTTTAGAACGTCATCCTCAATGGCCTCCTCTCTCGTCCGCCTTACTCAAATTTCAAACATCAGTCCTGTAGCATATGCCGGTGATGTGAACATCTTTCTCTGGGCCACAAATAAAATATATTTGAGAAATTTAATCCAAACAGTTCTTCTTGTGATAGATATTTGGTGTGATGAAAAGAAACTATCTTTATTAACCGAAAAAACAAATTAACTTATTTTCATAATCAGCCTCATCTAACAATTAAACACAAAAAGAAGCAAGACTGAAAATTTCCAATCAAATAAAAATTATCTTTCTCCGATAACAAAAGAAACACAAAAATAAGCTCAATTTTTCAAGTCACATAGAGGATATCGTAGCTCAAAATGTAACAAAATAAAGATAATTATTTTTCAATTTATAAAAAAATCTTGGGGGGTTTGACTATAAGAAAATAAGTACACTCTATAAATCACTCATGCGATTGAGGGCTACTTATGCTAACGAAATTTGGTATCTATATATTTCTATACAGAAACTTCATTCACAGCAACATTATATTCTTACCTCAGTGGTATACGGATATCAAACCATATCATATGAATGCTTTCACCTCCTTTCTCATACACCTTATACCACATATGAACTGAAAAAAAAACGAAATTTACCAAGAGAAATACTTGTACATTCAACAAATTTGTGGGCGAATAAAAGGTTATTATGAATCATTTGTTTCAATCTATTTATAATGCTAACATACACTATTTTGCTTCTCATGCTATATGCCGCACCTTTTTGGGCACTGGGCCAAATCAAAGTAGTCGACCAAGTCCATAATATTCTAACTGAATACCAAAATACACGCCGGGCTATATGCTGAGAATGGAGTGTGAACGAGTATCATTGGAGGCTGTCATCATTAAACATATTTTGAGATTTTGGGTGAGGATCATGAAAATGGAATAGAGAAGGATACCTCGCGTATATTTGGCACACCTCTGGACATTGCACAACTATCAAAGATTAGGTTGCAAATTTGTTGAAAACCTGTCAATTATTTTAGACTCAAAGGGCTTCTCGTTCTTAAAGGGTTGTACAGACTATACTGTTATACAGATCGAAATCCCTGGTATTATTCGAATAGAAACTGAACAAAGCATTCAAAAAGACAAAGCGCAAATCTTAAATACATCTCATTACAGTCACTTCAAACACTTTAAAATTTAATAACAGCGAAAATATATGTACTCACAAATACTTCTCTGTTAATTAAAATAATTTTTGTAAAACTTAGATTCCTATGGGTGCTCTTTCCAGAACATCGTTCAAAGCGCTGGAAGACTGATTGTCCTTTAACTTATGATTTATGTAATATCAGAATACAATATGAAATCATGCATATATTATTTGGTTGCTTTTTCTTTGAGAAACAGAGAAAATAACTCTTGGGTGACTTATCCTTGTCTCATCCGATAGTCAACAAATATATAACTGGATGAATACAATGATATTTGATCAAAGTCTTCTCTTTGGTTTATATAAATACTATAAGGCCGCAGTCACCGTTCAGAGGAGATTAATGGATTCGTCTAATGTCGTGGTCCATTTGGATAAGAAAAGCGAATACTTGAACGCGGCTGATTCCACACTCGCCTTTTCAGTGATACGCTAAACTTGACGTGTGCACGGTGGCCACTGGACAGGCAACGGACCTGGAGGCTGTTGTTGGGTTCTGTGCTGCCTGGAGTATAGGAGCTCCATCTATGCTTCCTTCCTGCGGTGAATCTGTATAAGACTGGTGGTCTTAATAAAGCTGTTTGTGTGTTTTTTTTTCAAACGGCATTCCTATGCAGTTCCATCCCAATTGTATCGTCATTCAATTTGTCTCGTTACACGGAAATTCCAGCACTACTTACATAAAAGAGGTCTATCGGAAACCTCTGCGGAGAAACTGAGCAAAGTGCTCTCTACCTTATCTATAACTGTCCGAACTTTGAAGAAGTGAGACATCGATTGTTCCTAGATCTAAATGATTTAACTCTCTTACACAAACCACTTTTTAAATAAAAATTTCATGATCTCCTTGGCTAGAGATACATATAAATCTGTAAATATTTAATCCTAAGTTTTAGTTTGTTTGTTTCTTCTGTAATATGTCAAATACTTCAATATCATGCCTTGTTGTGGATAAATAAAAAAAAAAAGGTAATTAAAAAATGAATACATAGAATTTTTCTCTAGTGATATTGTTATAGTGAGGGTCAACTGTACTTTCTGAATCATTGATTGTTTTTAGTTTTCACCAATTACCAATCTTTATTAAATACTAGCGGATGTACCCGGCTTCGCCCGGGGTTTTACCGGAGTAAAGGTTTGTCTAACGAACATTTTTTAAAACAATTATCTATAAACTTATTAAAAAAATAATAGATATATTTTGATAATTTGAAACTCGTAAATTTGAAGCTCTCGATAAAGTGAACATTTTTCCCGGTCCCTGTGTGCTGTGTCATCCTGAATTTTGTCTTTCCTAATTTTCTACATTACAAAATCATCGTTTTATCTAGTGAACATTTTTCCCGGTCCCTTGAAAAATACTCGATAAGTTGAATAAAATCAATATTAATTGGTTCCCTCGGTAATTGGAAGTTAAAGGAATAATATCTTGCCTTGAAATTGTATAATTTTTCTTGTCTCAAATAAATTGCCGTGTCATCCTGAATTTTGTCTTTCCTAATTTTCTATATTACAAAATCATCATTTTATCTATTCTCCCAATATATATGTTGTAGATAAATGATAAAACTAACTTTGACTTGTGCGCAATTAATAGGTAGAAAATCTTACTTTTAATAAATAATTTTTAAGATAATAAACTCATAGATAAAAAAAAAACTTGTTATCATCATCGCAATGAGGGCGCTGCTTGCGAGTTAAATCTACAAATCTGCAAATAACTCTAAGGATATTCAAGATATTATTTTTCTAAAACCTTCCCGGGGATATACCTAATAATATCCCAAAATTTCACGGCGATTGGATGTATGGTTTTTGAATCTATAGAGTACAGACAAACAGACAGACATTCAATTTTATATATATAGATGTGATTTATTGTTGAAAGAGATTTTAACTTATTTGTCCTAAAATCTTTAGAGTTGGGGGATTTTCTCTAGTAACTAAGATTTTAAACGATGTTTGAGCATCACAAAACTTTTTATGTTGAAGGAGGGTAACATTTTATCTAGGCCTAAACCTTATGCCACACAGACATTATTTTTATTTTTATTTGAATTTTATCTTCTGAACAATGTATTTCATCTTCTTCACATCTTTTTTTGAATAACGAATAGTCCTCGTTAAAGAAAGCAAAAATGTATATATAATTTCGAAAAACGTATTTTAAACATAATTATTAAACCTTTTTTCTGCTAAACATATGATTTTGAGCCCTTCCTCAGGAGCCACTCCCACGCCAACTGTTACGCAAACTTTGACTTTAATCATTATAGATGCTGACGTCACTAATATGGCGTAACTTCCAACTTCTACCTTCAACCTTTCTGTTATGTTTATCGCTAGCTTGTTTTAACAATATATGTAATGGAACAAGTCGTTCCTTAAATAAATATATATTTGTTTTTATCAAAAGGGATGTCCTCGTAACTACAACATTACGTGAGTACAAAAACAACTCGAAATCCTTAGAAAGAAACATCGTATTTTTGCTTAAGCCTATATCAATTTGGTAGCAGAGCGTGGTTTGGGCGCTTGAATTGGACTAACCGCCAATTTAGAAAGAAAAAGTTGAATGAAAATGGATACATATAACTTAGCAAAAATCGAACAGTTAACAGAAAACAACTATACAACGTGGTCCATGAAAATGGAAGCAATTCTAGATTCAAAAGATCTCTTCGAGGACGTAATTGTTAATGACGAGCCAGACTTTACAAAAAATAAACTAGAATATGATATTTGGAAGAAAAAGAATCGGGAAGCATACAGCCTAATAATATTGTCACTTTCGGATGACTTAACAATCATCTTTCGAGGCGATAAAAGGGCCAAAAGAATTTGGTACGACATAAAGAAAAGGTTTGAAGGATCTCTAGAAAATAAAAGGATAGACCTAATGTTGGATCTAGCCAGACTAAAATTGAACCCAAATGAAAATGTTAACATGTATATTGTACGAGCACAGAAACTTGCACAAGAGATCACCCAGCTAGGAAAGACTGTAACAGAAAGAGAACTTGTACGATACATTGTTGAAGGACTTGCACCTAACTTTGACACGATCGCAGCAGCACTGTGAATAAACAGAGAAATCTCCTTACCAGACTTGAGACAAGCTCTACTGGATTTCGAGAAGAAAAGACAGGACAGAAGCAAAAATCATGAAAATGCTTTCAGATCATCAGGCAACCAATTCAAAGAAAAGTCATGCTTCGTTTGCAAAAGAAAAGTACATTTCAAGAAAGACTGTTGGTTCAACCCTAACAACAAAGGAAATCAAAAGAATAGAACAAACAAAAATAACATGGCCAGTACAAGGAACTACCATAAAGGACCAAAACAAAACAAAGACACAGATAGATCAGCAATCCAAGAACGAACGGAGGAACCATCCCAACGAAGAGACTCCACTTCAGAATACGCACTACATGCAAGCACAAGGGAGGAACGCCCGACAACTCAGGACGTGTGGATAATTGATTCTGCGTGCACAAGCCACATGACTTCCCATGGTGAATGGATCGAGCACAAGACGGAGGAGAGAAGAAGCATACAAGTGGCGGAAGAAGGGAGACACATCGAATCTACCTCATCAGGATCAATCCAAGCTACTGTACAAGGTAAGGACAAACTTAACAACGCTGTAACCCTGCATAATGTCCTCCTTGTACCACACCTGAAAGGAAATCTAATGTCCATTCCAAGCGTAGTAAGAAGAGGGAACTCTGTTCTTTTGAATTCTGAAGGAGCATACATATACTCTTCTGATGACAAGCTAATAGGAACAGGTGACTTTGATGGTAACATGTACACATTGAACCTATCACGTTTATCTGAAGCAACTCATGTTCCAAATGAACATTGCTTGATTTCAAAGGACAATTCTAGGACTGCATGGCACAGAAGGCTAGGACATCCTAGTGACAACAAATTAGACCTGATTTAGAAGAACAATCTTCTAAAAGGCTTGGACTCTATAAATGGTACCCTTAATCAATGTGATGCTTGCTCCTTGGGAAAAATGACCAAAGTACCCTATGTTCACACAGATAGCAATCAGGAAAGCTACCCCTTTGAAGCCATTTATGTCGATCTCTGTGGTCCAATGAGAATAAACCCCTTGGGCGGAAGTAAATATTTCTTGACCATCGTAGATTAATTTTCTAGGAAAATATTTGTAGAATTTCTCAAAAATAAACTCTCAGCAGCAGAAGTTTTGAAGAAGTTTATTGTAAAGAGAGAAAACGAGCTAAATTCAAAACTAAAACGACTTAGAACAGATAACGGAACAGAATTTATCAATAAAAACCTTGAAACCTTCATAGAATCCAAAGGAATTAAACATGAACTAACTACACCGTACACCCCAAGAAGCAATGGGAGAGTTGAAAGAGCTAACAGAACACTATTAGACAAAGGCCGAACACTTCTGGCAGACTCCTAATTACCCCTACACTTCTGGGCAGAAGCTGTGAATACAGCTGCATATCTGTACAATCTAACTCCCACAACCAATGACCCAGACACTACCCCTATGGAAAAATGGAAAGGTAAAAAGCCATCCGTCTCTCACATAATGAGATTTGGTTGTGAAGTCTTCTATAAACTCGAGAATCATCAAAGACACAAAAAAGAAGCTAAATCTAAGAGAGGAATATTTGTAGCTATTCAAGATGCAGAAGAGCTTATCGAGTATTTGATATCACAGCGAGAGTTATTCTTGAAACCGCAGACATTCACTTCAGAGAGAACAATAATGTCATCTCGGAAGAAAAACAAAGTGATAATAATACGGACACTGACACATATTTCTTCATTCAGGAGGATGAACAACTGGACAATCATGTTCTATCAGATGTTGATATTGAAGAGCCAGCACCAGATACCATGATCAACAGACAGACAGAGTCAAGTGGATCAGACAGACCACAAAGAACTCGAACAATACCTAAAAGATTCGATGACTACGTTCTGGCTACTACGAACGAAACCATTCCGAAAGACTATGATGAAGCCATCGCATGCGAAGACAAGAAACATTGGGAGAACGCAATGCTTGAGGAAATACAGAACATGTACTCGCATCAAGTATGGGAACTGGTACCTAGACCTGTAAACGCTAAAGTTGTCAAAAGTAAATGGGTGTTCAAAATATCTAAAGACCAAGAAAACAAAACTTACAAAGCTAGACTTGTTGCAATGGGATACAACCAAATCCCAGGAAGAGATTACAACGAAAGTTTCAGCCCTGTAATTAAAAATGCCACCCTCAGGACTGTTTTGTCAATGGCAGCAACAAAAGATCCAGTCATTAAACTATTTGATGTGAAAGCAGCCTATCTAAATGGAAACATTGAAAACACAATATTCGTGGAACAACCTGCTGGATTTGTTCAAGACAGAAACAAAGTTTGCAAACTCAACAAAAATATTTACGGTCTACCTCAATCCGGAAGATCGTGGTATGAAAAATTCAGTCAAGTACTTCATGACTGTGGACTGGAAAAACTTAAATATGATCCTTGCCTATTTAAATGGAAGAATGAAGACAAATACTTCTATGTAGGGATATATGTTGATGACTTTATCACTGTCTCAGATTCTGAAGATACCTCAAACAGATTCATCAATAAATTGAGACATCACCTGGAAATAGAGGAAGTAACATTTGATGTATATTCATAATATTTATTGTTTAATTGTTTGTGACCATTGACCGGAATGCAGAATTTGCATAGGTGGTTATTATTATTTATTATTAGAATGTAGCTTGTGCTGTAACGACTATTAAATCTTTAGTAGCTTAAATAAATGTCTGATCCTTAAATTTTAAATACACCACAGTTGGCGACGAGGATAAAAAAGTAAGTTTAACTATGTCAAATATAGTGCCATTTCCAGTTTTCACGCCAGATCAAGACTTCGAAATTTTCGTGAAATGTTTACGTTTTGCGTTTGCTGCGAATGATACTTCGTTAGCTAAACAAGTACCAGTTTTACTGGCGGTGATAGGCCCAAAGTTATTTAAATTGGCCGAAGATTTAGTAGCGCCTGAAAAGCTGGAAACCAAATCATTTGATGAAATAGTCTCACTTCTAAATAGACATCTCGCACCTACACCTAGAGTGATACCAGCTGGATATAATTTTTTTAAATCAAGCCAAGAAGATGAAACTATATCTCAATTTATGGCAACATTGAGGGGTCTAGCAGAGACTTGTAAATTCGGAAGCATGTTAAACGAAATGCTACGAGATAAATTGGTGGTTGGCGTTAGATCCGAAAATCTACAGAAACGCCTATTGCAAGAAGGCGATGACGCAACATTAGACAAAATTTACGAAATAGCATTATCATACGAAGCCGCAGAACGATATTTATTAGCAATGAAAAAGGTAGATTATGCAGATGCGAATGTTCATGATGTTAAGAAATTAAATGGTGCATGTTCTCATTGTGGCAGAGATAATCATCTATCAAATAAATGCTTTTTTAAAAATGCAAAATGTCATGAATGTGGAAAAACTGGACATATAAAGCCGGCTTGTAAAAATAGAAAAACTAAATATGCAAAAATACAGCATGGATCAAAAGCTACTGGAAAAATTAATGTGGTTGAAGCAAGTGAAAATGGAAAATATTTTATTACGTTAAATGTTGACAACAAAAATGTACAGTTTGAATTTGATACAGGTAGTTGTCACACGTTAATGCCAATAAATTTGTATAAGAAATTGTGGAATAAGAAAATAACTCCAATAAATTTACATCTTAAATCATATTCAAATACGAAGATTGATGTTATTGGCAAAAGAGAAGTGTTCGTAGCAGAGGCCAACAAAAGTCTTCCATTGATTATAACTGAAGCAAATAGGCCTGTATTGCTTGGCACTACTTGGATTAAGTGCTTGCCTGCTAAATTTTTAAAATTCTCGGACATAAATTTAGTCCAGGAAACAACATGTTCCTTTTTGGTAAATAAATTTGCAGAAGTTTTTGACACTACAAATGTAGGTGTAATTAAGGATCATAAGGCGCATCTAATTCTTAGAAAAGATGCTAATCCTAGATTTTTCAGGGCGAGAAATGTTCCTTATGTAATGAGAAACGCCATTGAAAAAGAATTGGAAAATCTTGAGGCCCAAGGAGTAATCACAAAAATAGAAAGAAGCGATTGGGCTACGCCTATAGTGCCTATAATGAAAAAGAATGGCCATGTCCGTATTTGCGGAGATTTTAAAATAACACTAAATCCTGTCCTTAAAATTGATCAATATCCACTACCTAAAATAGAGGGCATTTTTGCCATTCTCGGAAGAGGAATAAATTTTAGTAAAATAGATTTGTCCCAGGCATATTTGCAATTAGAATTGGACGAAAAATCAAAAGAAATGGCTGTAATAAATACCCATAAAGGACTCTATAGATATAATAGACTTCCTTTTGGCATTGCTTCTGCACCAGCAATATGGCAGCGAATAATTGAACAAATATTGTCCGGCATACCAGGAACTCTTGTCTATCTAGATGATATACTAATTACCGGAGAGTCAGAGGCTGACCATCTTAGAAATTTGGAGGCAGTCTTAAATAGATTAAATGAATATGGCCTCAAGGCTAACAGAGACAAATGCAAATTTTTTCAAGAAAGTCTTGAATATTGCAGTCATGTGATCGATAAAATGGGTTTGCATAAAACAAATGATAAGATAAGGGCTGTTTTGGATGCTCCAAAACCACTAAATGTAACCCTGTTACGAGCGTTTTTGGGATTAGTTACCTATTATCACAAATTCATCAGAAACGCTGCAGATGTTTTATCGCCCTTATATGCTCTTCTAAAAAAGGGAACAAAATGGCATTGGTCAACAGAATGCCGAAAGGCTTTTAGGGAAATCAAAGAAATCATCTCTTCAGATCAAATATTGATCGCTTACGACCCTAAATTACATATCCGTCTGTCGTGTGACTCAAGCAGCTACGGACTCGGTGCTGTGTTGTCTCAAATTGATGTCGACGGAAATGAACGCCCTATATATTTTATCTCGAGGACCTTATCTCAGGCTGAAAAGAAATATTCACAGATTGATAAGGAATGTTTGAGTATAATTTGGGCTTTAAATAAATTTAACAATTACCTTTTTGGAAGAAAATTTGAATTAATAACTGATAACAAACCCTTGCACCACATACTAAACCCCAAGCGGGAAATATCATCGAACATGTCTGCACGACTACAGCGATGGGCATTGATCTTGTCTTCATATAACTTCACAATTGAGTGCAGGAAAACTGGAGACCACGGCAATGCCGATGGCCTTTCTAGATTGCCACTGAAACAATATGAAGAAATGGAAGAAGATGCTGTAAATACAGTTCACATGATTAAACAATGTGAAGAATTGCCGCTCACATCGAGTCACATTAGGCGAGAATCTTGCAAGGACTCAATCTTGAAAATAGTATACCAGAACACATTGTATGGTTGGAAAGATAAGCCATCAAATACCGAATTGCTCTCGTTTTATTTGCGAAGAGAAGAGTTAACTGTAGAGCAAGGAATCCTACTTTTGGGAACACGAGTAGTTATTCCAAGGAAATTCAGAGCGAAAATTAAAGCTGAGTTGCACCAAGGACATCTAGGTGTTGTAAAAATGAAAGCACTAGCGCGAAATTTTATTTGGTGGCCTGGAATAGATCGTGAAATAGAGGAAATTACTAGAGTCAGCAGAGAGTGTAATATAAATAGCCATACGTTAAAGCAAGAAAGTGTTCACAGGTGGGAATCTGCTCCTACACCATGGTATCGAATTCACTTGGATTTCGCGGGTCCATTCATGAACAGAATGTTCTTAATTGTCATTGACAGTTATTCAAAGTGGCCGGAAGTTATTATAATGAATTCCACGACCGCGGGAAATACTATCCGAGTTCTGAGAGACTTATTCTCGCGCTATGGTATTCCTGACCAAGTGGTCACGGATAACGGCCCTCAATTCGTTTCGGAAGAAATGAAATATTTTTTTAAATCAAATGGAGTTCATCATTTGAGGTCTGCTCCTTATTTTCCAGCTACAAATGGTTTGGCAGAACGTTTTGTACAAACTCTGAAAAGAGGCTTAAAGAATATGAGAAATGAAGAATTAAATAAGAGTTTGGCAAATTTTCTGTTCACATATAGAACAGTACCACATTCGAGCACTAGGGAAGCCCCAGCAGTCCTTTTTTTAAAGCGGATGCTTAAATGTAAGTGGAACCTATTGAAGCCAAAATTGGAAGTCAAACCAGGATTTAAAAAGGGATATTCCCCTGATTTTGAGGAGGACGAGAATATCTTGGTCAGAGACTTTCTGGGTCCAAACAAATGGAAGGAGGGAAAAATTATAAAGAGACTGGGGAAGTGTTTTTATACGGTTAAACTAAATGACGGCAGATTATGGAGACGGCACGTATGCCAATTGAGAAAGAATTACATCGTGCCTAGTCCGGCTCCCGAGATATTTCTGCCGGAGCAACTGATAAAGTGTCCAAGTGATGAGAGCCGTGCAGAGGATGTTTCTGTGGAGATCCACAGTAAAGAGAACATTCCCTCCTCTTCAGGAATCTCTGCACCAGAGGAGCCCGGTTCCGCAGCTTCAGCGTCGGACCAGGATAGGACGCCCCAGCGGCGGTATCCTATGAGGGACAGGAGACCTCCCGAGAGATTTGGATATTGAAGGAGGGAAAGGAGCTGATGTATATTCATAATATTTATTGTTTAATTGTTTGTGACCATTGACCGGAATGCAGAATTTGCATAGGTGGTTATTATTATTTATTATTAGAATGTAGCTTGTGCTGTAACGACTATTAAATCTTTAGTAGCTTAAATAAATGTCTGATCCTTAAATTTTAAATACACCACAACATGTAAAGGCATGTTTTTGGGAATCAAGATCATACAAGACAAGGAGGGAATTTCGCTACAGCAAAGCCACTATGTACAACAAATATTGCAGAAATATGGAATGGAAAATTGTAAGGAAGTTCCAACACCAGGTTCCAAAGAAATCAATTTGGACAATCATATTGAAGATGACAATTGTGATCAGCACACTTACCAAGAAGCCCTTGGAATGCTAATGTTTCTAGCTGTTAACACCAGACCCGACATCGCTTACATCACTAGCAAACTTTCACAGTACTCCAGACAACCAAAACAGATGCACTGGACAGCAATCAAAAGAGTGATGAGATACCTTCGAGGAACAATTGACCTAGGAGTGAAATTTGAAAGAGGAAAGACTGGAATCCTGAAGTCCTACACCGATGCCAGCTGGTCGACCACCCATGATGGAAAATCCTACGACGGATATGTATTGAAGCTCGGCGAAGCAACTATAGACTGGAAAAGTAGTAAACAACCACTCGTTGCCCTCTCCACAATGGAAGCGGAAATGATAGCTGCTTGTGAAAGCTGCTGTCAAATCAAGTGGATAATAAACCTGTTACGAGAGCTGGAAGAATGGAATTTCATGGAAAAACCAACTGCGATCTATACAGACAATCAGTCATTGATCAACTGGATCTCCAGCCCTAAACAAAGCAGTCGCTGTAGACATATCAACAGAAAGTACCACTTCTTGAGAGACTGTTATGAATCCAGAGACATCTGCCTTCTGTACAAGCCATCCCAGGACCTGGAGGCGGATATCTTCACAAAGGACCTATCCCGAGACCAGATGAAGAAACACCTTGAGAACCTCAGCATCGTGGGAATAAAGACAAAGTAAGGAGGGAATTGTTACGCAAACATTGACTTTAATCATCATAGATGCTGACGTCACTAATATGACGTAACTTCCAACTTCTACCTTCAACCTTTCTGTTATGTTTATCGCTAGCTTGTTTTAACAATATATGTAATGGAACAAGTCGTTCCTTAAATAAATATATATTTGTTTTTATCAAAAGGGATGTCCTCGTAACTACAACATTACGTGAGTACAAAAACAACTCGAAATCCTTAGAAAGAAACATCGTATTTTTGCTTAAGCCTATATCACCAACATGTGATTATGAGCCTTTCTTAAGGAGCCTATAACAAGCTTTGTGTGATCTAGATCCAGCATTTTCAATCTTCTGGTTCAATCTGCGCTACCTTCTGACTATGATTGTAATAGGGGAAATAAATGTTGTTATCTAGTTATATATAACTATAGGTTCGGCCTTTTTTTTTTCAAATTCACATATATATAGTATTTTATTTATTGGGCATAAACTGTGTGTTAAATGTTAGGAAAGTCTACTCCTATGATTTCAGCACTGGCTTATCAACTTGTTCTAGCGCATCCAGCAGTGAAAAGGTTAAATACTATTTGATTTATTTATTGTATTTAATAACAAAGTATTCATTCGTATTCATTTATAGTTAAAAGTAATGTTTTAATACTCTATGGTTTTAAAAATAATCTACTTAAAAAAAAAACATTCCCTTTTCCTTGAAACAGAGTCTTTGTAGTAATTATTTTTCAAACTTTCTTTGAGCAGATATCAGGGGCTCTAGTAATTTTATTAAGATGGGAACAGAATATGGAGATTGATATCCAGCGGCTGCTCATCATCTAGGTTGAAAACATTGCCTCTTTTCCGGATGTTTTCACCATTATAGTTATCTCTTGTATCATTTCTCTGTTGTTTTTCAGAATATAACTCTTTACTTAACCCCAGGGAGATCATGTCATTCTATAATTTTGTTTCTGTAGAGCATAATATTGTCTTCTGCTTGTTTTGATGTCATTTTTCTATATATATATATATATATATATATATATATATGTGTCATATATTAAGAATTCGCGAACATTCATTAAATTGGTCCCCTCTAAATTAATTGATTCCGGGCCTCTCTGGGGAATATATTAAAAACCCGGGAATTGATCATTTGCAACCAGATTTCTTCAACACCATATCCACCTCATTCCTCGCTCTACCAAACCTCAAGATGTAGATAACATTATCACCAAGATAAACCACGCGTCAACCATCGAAGATATTGACAACATTGTAAAGACTCTCACACAAATAATTAGAGAGGCAGCTTATCTGTCCCTAAATGTCAAGACAAGAAGCGGAAATCATAAAACAAAGACATACTGGTGGGATGGGAAGTTGGAGAAATTGAAAAAAGATTTCCACTATATTAGAAATTTGTACCATCGGCATGGAGCGATCTCTCTATGAAAAGACCTATAAATCAATGAGAAATAAATATTTAAATAAAATTAAAAAGGCAAAAAGAGCGAGTTGGAGAAATTTTTATAGAAGAAAGTCATTCAACTAACGCATTTGGTAATGCTTATAGGATTTACAAGTCATTGAGATCAAAAAATAGAAATTTAGGATTACCTCTGATAATTTACCAGATCATTTAAAGATCGACAAAATAAAAAGTTTAATGAACGATCTATTTCCGGATGATATTGTAGGTTTGGATAAAGATGATCATATTTTGATTAGAAATTATACTCCTAAATATAAAAATAAAAGTAGTGTTCATATCGAATCTAAGGAAATAGAGGAAACAATTTTAAAAACTAATATTAAAAAAGCACCGGGCCCTGATTACATTAGTAACAATATGATCAGACAAGCTAAAATAAAAATAATCCCAATTCTGCATCAATTATTCAATAAATGTATAGAAATGGGATACTATCCGGATGAATGGAAAATATCATTTTTAAAAATAATTCCAAAACCAGGCAAAACGAGTTATGAAGTAAATAAAAGTTATAGACCTATATCATTGACATCTAATCTATCTAAAACATTTGAGAATTAAATAAAAAATAAATTAAGTAACTATTATTTAGAAAATAATCTAATGAGCTCAAGGCAGCATGGCTTTATGAAATCTAGATCAACTATTACTGGAATGGAAAAAATTATAGAAACTATATTGAAACATAAACAAAAAGAATTGACTTCCTTGATAGCTATAGATATAGCTGGTGCATTCGACAATGCATGGTGGCCTGCGATTATAAAACGAATGGATAATGACAACGTTCCCTCAGATTTAATACGGATCATAAAATCTTATTTGAATAAAGAAAGGGAGGTGAAATTTACATACGAATCAGAAACTTTTTATAAGAAAATAACTAAAGGATGTCCACAGGGTGGACCTTTATCACCACTTCTGTGGAATATTTTGCTAAATGATTTGTTGATAAATTTCGAATCAATTAATGCAGATATTATATGTTATGCAGACGATGCTACAATAATTTGCTGGAATAAGACTATTGAAGGACTAAAAACCGCAAGTGAACACACCTTAAATTATGTGATCCAATGGTGTAATAGAAATAAATTAACGATCAGTACAGAGAAAACTAATTTGCTATACCTGCATAACAGAGAAAAAATACCTATCGAGGTTAATAACAATATAATCAGGCCGGTCAAGCAAGTAAAAATTCTGGGAATGAAATTTTCAAATCACAAATGGAAAAATAAAGTTAACTTTACTCCACATGTAAATGATATTCTGTGTAAGGCAGGGCGTATGAAAAATTTATTATGTTCACTAAGCGGCAACGTGTGGGGTTTAGATACACAAAAGAGGTTAACTTTATATAAAACTATAATAAGGCCTGTACTTACATACGGATCAGAAATTTGGCTTAAATATTTAAACAATCGTTCTAAACAAAAACTGAATTCCATGCAGTACCAGATCATTTTATGGGCAGTTAGAGCTTATAAAACCACATCATCTAACTGTGTGCATAGTTTGGCAAAAATTCCACTCCTAATAGACTATATAGAATCTAGAATAATCAAATTTGATCTAACTCATCTGTCCACTGAAGATATAATTACTTATGAACCCCATGCTCCAAGTATAGTCAAATCATTCTTACACGCAAAAATGAAGGAAAATTTTGACAATACTAATGAAATTTTCAGAAGCTTTTTCGTGTCTGGAATCCCAAGATTTTTCCGTCCAAATTTTTATAATATCCAATTCATTACAGATCATGGTAATTTTGGGAAATTTTTGGCAACTATCGGCGCGGTGAAGGAACCAGGATGCTTCTGCGGAGGTGAAATTCAGGACTCGAAACATCTACTTATGAATTGCCCAATTTTCCGGGTTTATAGAGAAGACAAATTTGGTCGTATTGGACGGCTTGATGAATTTGTAGGCAATAAAGAGAGGTGCAAAAGTTTTGATCAATTTTGCAAATTTATTTACAACTTTCTTTTAAATCGGAAAAGGGAGAGGGAAAATTAGAAGGAAAAGAATTGCGATGCCTGCTTTGTGTGTTTTGCTTTGTTGTTTGTTTTTCTCTTCGGACAATTTTCTTTGTTAATTATGTAAAATAGTGAATTGAACAGGATTGTATATAGCCGATTTGTTGTGATGTAGAGAGAGGTCTCGACGCAAATATCCCTGAGTTTGGGATATCGCGTTTCATGATGTTAATAAAGTAAAGTAAAACCTCAGAAATCTCTCGAAACCTTGACGGTCCTTTCTTCTGCCGCCTATGTGTATCCTTTGCCACTTCTATCTTGACTGCATCTCAAATTGTTACATATATATATGTGTGGTGCAGCCGTGTGCTGATCTACATGTTCCCCTTCAATGTGATCAGCTTCTGTCTGGAAGTATTCCTGGCCTCTCTCTTCAGTGTGATGGTGGGGACGGCCTACTGGAACCTGAGGGCCGGCCGGGACCAGGCTGATGCTATGGATCGTGTGGCCTTCTACTATGTCATGGTGGCCCTGGCTCCCTGGCCTAGTCTGCTGCTGGCCCTTAGCCATGGTGAGTTGTCACTGCAGCATGATCACTCACTGGTTGTGTGTGTTTGTTTTCCCTTTAAAACTTGTCACAGTTAATTCTAGTCTCTTGATACATCTATGATGTACCACACTGGTAGTAGAAACAGGATTTTTACCATCCAGGACCTGGAATTGAATTCCGCATTAGGCACTTTTTTTTTGCTTCAATGGCCCCCAATTCTTGCACAAGTCTAATCCCACCAGTGCAGCATCACACTATTGCGATTTCACCGGCCCTCTGTGTTGTGACGTTATCTAAGTTTTATAGAGGGAATCGCTCACCTCTATTCTTGGTCGGCGGGGTTGAAGGTTCAAAATTGAGGTGTCGCTGCTTATAGCACTTTTAAAATATACGACGAAAACAGGAGGCAAAATTATATTTATTATAAATTAAGAAAAATAGTAAAGGATCATTTAATTAATTATATATTTAAACATTTACACTAAAAGAATCGGGGATCAGGGCAAATCTTCCCGTTCGAAATTTGTTTACAGGTTCTTCTGTTTTTGTTTTTCTCATTTCAGCCGCTGCATCCCCGTAGCCCCCTCCGTCGGCCTCCCATTGGCTGCTTCGAACTCCTTCTTTTCCAACAACACAGAATTTAAATTCACAATATTGTAACATTTAATTTATTCATCACGTGTGCGTGCCTTGGTGCGCGGGTTGCGAGGTTAAGACTTCTTCTATATATTTGTTTTGTTTTGGTAAATTAATGTGAATAGCCTTTCTTTCAGATTTTGATCTTTAGATTCATAAAATGAAATATTTCATCTTATCGTATCGATAAATTTAATTTGTCTAATTAATTACCTTACAATCTGGTGGGGATGCCGCGGTAGCATCCCATCGAGAATTATAACCTGGGCGAACTAAGAAAAAGCCTAAGACTTCGAGGATTACCGCCGACTGACACCAAAGAAGAAGCCATGTCTATTAATACTGAGCAAGAAGGACTACAGGCGAGGACATCCATCACTTGTCTCCAGCAACAAAAAAACCTGCCCATATTTAATTGTAAGTCTCTGATTGCCCCCAACAATGCTTCTAATAGAGTAGCCAAATACAATGGTTGGGATGGACTTACTGTGCCTTTCGAACGTTATTTTCTTCCTTGATGGAACTGCTAAATGCTGGTTCGAAAATGTGAAAGAATATTTACCGTCATGGGTTAAGTTTAAAAATGAATTCCTGGAAATTTTTGGCGATAATGAACAGTTTGTTCGGAAGGCTGAAGCCAAACTAAAATCTCGTGCCAAAGAATTGATGAGCCGTTATATTCTTAAATCCAAGATGTACTCAACCTCTGTCGTCATGTAAATCGAGATATGGAGAAAGCGGAAAAAGTCGCACACCTCATGAAAGGAGTTGCAGAAAAGCTATACCAAGCCCTTATCCCTATAGAAATTGCCATAGTTGGCGCGTTTTGCAGACACTGTCGCAGGCTTGAGACATTGTTTAAGAAAAGGATCGGAAAGCCTCAGTTTGAAAGACTTTCCGAATGAGAGCTTCAATATCTATATCGCTGTCCGCTGAGAGAGTTGTGAAAGAGGAAATTAACAACGTTGTCGCTGGAAGGAATTATCCCGTCTCAACAGAAAATATGGAAGAGGGGGTAATCCAGAGAATAGAGGAGACAATAGCTGCTATTCTCAAGCGCCTGAAAGTCCAAACAGGTAGCCACAAAATTTGGCAAAGTGTAGAAGAGCGGGAGTATAAACCTCGTGTAAATAGAAAACCCGATCAATTCCGTACCCACGATAACATTCCAATCTGTTTCCATTGCAACAGACCCGGACATGTGGTACGATATTGTAGAGAACGTCGCCGACAGTACTAGGAAAATAATTTAAATGGCCCAGCCCAATATTTCAACCATAATCGAACTTGCTACAATAAAAATAGTCCTTACCCCGCCAAATACACACATAACCCTGAAGTTTAAGAAGAACAACCGTTCTTTAACAAACGACGCAATTATCCCTGAAGTCCATCACCATACTTACCCTCCAACATCACAGTAGCTATTCTTCTTGTAAGTCTCTTGTGTCCCCCCCCCCCCCCCATCAGTGGTAAGGTCGCGAGATACTGCCAGAGGAAAAGGAGATCCACGTGAATAGTGGTTTTCAGAAAGGCTTTGGGCTATCTGCAGGGTAGGTCTGCAGAGATGAAGCAACGAGCCAGATTTAGGTGATCCATGGCGAAAGAAGCGGCGTCGTCGCGAAGGACCAGAGGGGAATCACTCGACACTATATTATAGAGCCAACCTGGACAATGGTTTTTTCCATAGAAGGTTTACTTATTAATCCTATATAGGTTACATCAGTGTCGGGCAACCTTTTTCGAGTTGCGGCGCACTAAGCTTAATTTCTTTTTTTCGCGGCGCACCTGTGAGAATTTGGTAACAAAAATATTTTTTTCCTTTTTTGACCAACAGATTTTACGGTGTACAAAACTTATTGTGTGAATGTGTGTGTTTTACAACATGCAAAAAAATGAAGAATTACTACAGCAATACTTTGACGAAAACTCCGAATAAATTTTTAAAATAAATTTATATTTTTTTTTTGTTTTCTTTTTTTTAAGCTTTGTAGCTTTGAGTCTCTATTAATAAACAGCTGTGACAAAGATTGTAAATGACGGTTAAGTTTGGACATATTATTTTAAAAATTAGGTATTTTCCCGCAGTATGTATTCAACTTTATTAAATAAAGTTGTTTTCGCGGATTGTTTTTTTTTAACTTATGATTTTAAATAGGTACGTACCTATTTGCATTTTTATTTTTTAATAATGGCACGTGCCAGTTATGTACGTCAAGATTATGTACATACGTTATATGAAATATAAAATTATGCAAACTGTTGTAATTATAATACCAAAATAAGTTTTATATAAAATGAAATTTGCTTTTTTTAATTTCATTTTTTATATGAAAATTTTTGAAAAAAATTATTAAAATTGAATAAAAATTATAAAAAATATTTTTTTAAACATTATTTTTAAATTTAACTAAAAGTTCTAAATACCTACAAAAATGTTCGCGGCACACCTAGAATTCTTCGCGGCACACCAGTGTGCCACGGCACACCGGTTGCCCGACACTGGGTTACATAAATACTAAAGTAAAACACCTATTTTTGCGTTGAATCTATCATAACTCATCATGAATGACTCTTCTAGGAGAGACCGCGGTTGCCGTGTTTTTTGGGCGGTCTTTCATGGGAGACTACTGTATTATATATTTTTTAATATCATCACCTGACCTTTTTCTTTTTTTACTTTCACTAATTTTATATATAATGTTGTATTTTATATTTTAAAATTGGTTCAGTTTTTATTCTAATTATTTAAAATGATTATATTTTTCTCTGGCAATATTCTCGCAAATATTTATAGCTCTAGTTTTATTTTATTTGACATATTGGACGCGATATCCTAACTTGGGATACTTGCACCTAAATAAATTTTAGCAACCTATATACAAATCAATAACAGGACTAATAACAAAATTAAAACTGAAAGGTTGGTTTTCTCAAAAAGAGAAGAAAATCTAAAATGAATTTACAAAAATTATTGAATTTTACATAGGTGTCTTTGTTATATACAAATTCGCCCATTGATTCGATGGGATAAAAAAATGATTATTTCTGTAGCTGTGAAAGTGTTGTATATATATTAATTAATTGTTCCCACAGAGTGCGTGTAAGATCTCAAGTTAATAGGCGCTGTAGTATTCTGTGTTTAAAAATATATAATATCATCATCATAAACAATAATATACGATGTATAATGTAAACAACGTGTTGTTGTAAAAATATAAATATAAAGTGTAATAAATAATTTGTAATAATAATTTCATCTGGTGAGTAATGTTTAATTAAATAATCTATACAACAATAACTATACAACATAAATTGGCGACGAGAATTTGAAAATATAACTGTAGCCCTAAAAAAAAAAACAAGTATGGCAGCCAACCTGACGCCACCTTTACCAATGAATATGAATGCAAGCAATTTATTTGCGGAATATAAGCAATGGATGGAATCCTATGCCATTTTTGAAATAGCATCTGGAATTTTAAAAAAATCGGATGAAATTAAGAGAGCAACTCTATTGCATTGTTTAGGGCCAAATGTACAGCGTATATTTTTCAACTTGCCAGATGAAAAGGAAAATTATGAACAAACTAAAATGGCTTTAGATAAATATTTCACACCTCATAAAAATGTGGTCACTGAGAGATTTAAATTTGGACAAAGAGTCCAGAAAGATGATGAATCGATCGACAACTACCTAATTTCTTTAAGAGAGCTTTCTAAATCTTGTGAATTTGGGAATTTAGAAGCTGATATGATAAGAGACCAAATAATTGAAAAATGTAACAACAAAAAACTTAAAGAAAAATTGTTGCAACAAGAAAATTTGACACTGTCAAAAACCATTGATATTGCTAGAATGTTAGAAATTTCTAGAAAAGAAATTAGACTTCTTGAACCTCAAAATGATCAAACACTAAATAGAGTTCAAAATAAACCTAAAAAGCACTATAATGCTAATAATTTCAACAAAGGTAGATTCACTAATCAAGGTACCCCATCATTTTCAGGTGCCTCAAAGCCTAAATGTTATCGCTGTGGATTAGATACACATTCAGCACAAGAATGTGGTGCTAAAAAAATGACTTGTTCATATTGCAATAAATTAGGACATCTTTTTAGAGCTTGCAGGAACCGCCCAAATCAAAATAATAATAGAAACCACAAAAGTTTCAATCAAACTAAAGTTAAGACCATACAAGAAGAAAATAAGACTGAAGTAGGTGAAAGTTCAGATGAATATACCTACTATACAGGTGCTGAAAATAAAGAAAAAGTGCAAATAGATGGTAGTGAAATAAATATGATAATTGATACAGGGAGTGATAGAACTTTCATATGCTATAATAAGATGCTTGAATTATATGGCCATAAAATTATGCCAAAATTACATGACACCACCCGAACATTTTTTGCCTATGGTCAAGATAGACCTCTTCCATGTTATGGTTATTTCAATGCTGTGATTTCTTGGAAAGAAAATTCAGTTTCAGAAGAAATTTATGTGATTGATAAAAAAATGTGAATCTTTGTTGGGAGGCAAGGCTAGTTTTGAACTAGGTATAATTAAAAGGGTAAATCATGTAAATGAATCAATGTCTACTAATATAGAAACTCTTGTTCAAGAACATGAACATCTTTTCCATGGACTTGGAACTATAAAAGGCTATAGTCATAAAGTGACATTGAAAGACAACTATAGGCCCATTGCCCAGAGATGCCGTCGTATACCTTATGCAATGGTAGAAGCAGTAAATCAAGAGCTTGATAAGATGCTAGAGAATGGAATCATTGAAGAAGTGCATCAAGGTTCTGAATGGGTTTCTAACATAATAGTTGTTCCAAAAAGGGATAGTGAGGAAATTAGACTATGCATAGACCTTCGGGAAGTGAATAAAGCAATATTGAGAGAAAGACATCCAATTCCTACAATTGACAATATGTTACATGCCCTTAAAGGTGCTAAAGTATTTGCAAAGCTGGATGCAAAAAAAGGGTTTTGGCAGGTTGACTTAGACCCTCAATCAAGACCCCTTACAACTTTCATCACGCACCATGGTTGTTACAGATTTTGTAAAGTTCCTTTTGGTCTATCAAGTGCTCCAGAGGCATATCAGAAAGGAATGGATTCAATTTTGCTTGATTTGAAAGGTGTAATTTGTTACTTGGACGATGTCGTAGTTTACGCCAAAGATAGACAAGAACTAGAAGAAAGGCTTAGAAAAATCTTACAAAGATTTGATAAAGTAGGCATTAGGCTCAACAGGAATAAGTGCAAATTTGCCATGGAAGAATTGGATATTTTAGGTCACATTGTTAGTAGTGAAGGTATTAAACCTGATAATAGGAAAATAGAAGCAGTCTTAAATTTTCCAATACCAAAAAATATTGAGATGTTAAGGTCATTCTTAGGAACTTGTGGGTTTTTAAGAAAATTCATACCTAATTTTTCTAAATTGGCAGAACCTTTAAATAATTTGACTAGAAAAAATGTTAGGTGGAATTGGGATTTGAAAACAAATAAAGCATTTCAGGATCTTAAAGAGTCACTAACAAAAGAGCCATGCTTGGCATATTACAACTTGAACTCACCAACTGAATTAATCACAGATGCAAGCCCTATTGGTCTTGGAGCAGTATTAATACAAACACAACAAAATGGCATTAAAAGACCCATTGCATATGCCAGCAGATCCTTAACTGATACTGAAAAAAGATATTCACAAATAGAAAAAGAGACATTGGGATGTGTATGGGCAATTGAACATTTTAACACCTATATTTGGGGAAGGAAATTTGTGTTAAAAACAGATCACAAACCTCTAATCTATATGCTGAATCCTAAAAATGGAGCTGTTTTGCCTCCAAGAATTCAAAGATTGAGTTGGAGATTACAACCATATATGACTTTGAAATTGAATTAATTCAAGGAAAGCAAAATATTGCAGATATATTTTCAAGACAACCTCTTTCTAACACAAGTGATGAAAAATGGCTGGAGGACTATTTTCATAAAGTCTTATCCATCACTTCTGAAGAGCTTCAAGCACTGTCTTTGAAAGAGATAAAAGTTTGTACAGATCAAGATCCTTTGTTTCAAAAACTGAAAGATATGGTTCAAAAGGGAGTTTGGCCATATCCTTTGAATGAAGAATTCAAATGTTTTTATAAGTTTAAAGATGAACTCTCAATTTTTGATAATCTTATCTTAAAAGGAAGTAGAATTTTGCTACCTTCAAAACTAATAAAGAGAGTCTTGAGAATTGCACATGAAACACATCAAGGAATGACAAGAACCAAACAACTGTTAAGAGAAAAATATTTTTGGATAAACATGGACTTTGACATTGAAAATTTGATTTGAAACTGTCCAATTTGTGTAAGGAATCAACCATTGATAAATGATCAACCATTGCAAATAGTTCCGTTACCATCAAAACCTTGGATGAAACTTGGAATTGACATAGTTGGTCCAATTGGCCATCATTATGTTTTAACAGTGATCGACTACTATTCTTCATATCCTGAAGCAATGATAATAGAAGACATTTCCAGCAAGACAATTATTAAAAAATTGATGGAGATTTTTGCAAGACATGGTTATCCACATGAAGTTGTAACAGATAATGGCTTACAGTTTGTAAGTACATCAATGGAAAGATTTTTAAAAGAATGTGGAATCAGGCACATCAAAGCCTCACCCTATTACCCAAAAAGTAATGGGAAGATAGAAAGATTCCATAGATTTCTAAAGAAACAATTTAATTCAAGTTCTGAAGAAGGGAAAGATTGGAAAGAAGATTTATCCAGAATTTTAATGTCTTACCGAACTACTCCAAACAGATCTACAGGAAAGACTCCAGCATTCCTATTATTTTCAAGAGAAATCAAAACTAAATTAAGCTCACTTGTTAATGATGCAGAAGAAGATGAATCCAACATCAAAGAATTCAATATGGTCAACAAAGAAAAAATGAAAACATATAATGATATAATTCGGAAAGCTAGTCCTCATAATTTTGAAATTGGAAATTTAGTTTATGTGGCAAATCCAAATAATGGAAAACTTGATTCAAATTTCAGATCAGAACATCATGTCATTCTTGAAAACACTTCAATAAATTATTTAAATTAGTCAACACTAAAAATGGGAAAATAATTCATAGAAATGCTAAACATTTGAAACATGTTCCTACTCAAGAGACCAATCAAGACATTTCTGACTTGATTCCAGAAGAGAGCCAGTAAAATCTTAGTTCAGATTCGACAAGAATTGAACACCTCAACTCTTCTGATGTACAAATACCAGATGATAATTCCTCAAACCAAGGCAAGGACACTTCTTTAAACCGACCAAGTTCAAGTAGAACAGGGTCTACATTTAACCCAGTTGTTTCAGATAGACTTGATGCCGAGGCTCTTCACCAGTTGCCACCAGAGGTTTCTCCACCCTTGCCGACTACCAAGGAACCCGTGATCACCAGGAGTGGAAGAGTCGTCAAGCCATCATCAAGATATAAAGACATGATTCCTTTCATCTAAAGGAAGGAGGGAATGTAGTATTCTGTGTTTAAAAATATATAATATCATCATCATAAACAATAATATACGATGTATAATGTAAACAACGTGTTGTTGTAAAAATATAAATATAAAGTGTAATAAATAATTTGTAATAATAATTTCATCTGGTGAGTAATGTTTAATTAAATAATCTATACAACAATAACTATACAACAGGCGCTAACCGAAAAAAAAGTTCCTTTGTTTTAATATTAGTTTCTCCTTTATATTTTGTTCTTTCTCTTGTAAATCAATAAATATAATGTTTGATTAATATTCTTGGAACCAGTTTCGTTAAAAATTCTAAGCAAAGTCTACAATTGGTTGCAGAGCGTGGTTGTTTGATATAAAGTTCAAAAGCGAAAACATTTAATCGGAAGATTAAGAAAGAAGTTTATCTGATCGGTAAACAGAAGCACTTCTGAAAAGATTTAAGGTATTTATATAGATTAATTTAAATTATATCTATATATTGCATGTTTATAAAAGCTACCCAATATTCAAATAAATTTATAATATATATTTTATATTTCAATTATATTGGTTTGTTCATATTAGTTCAAAAGGCGAAAAAGTCTGATTATAATTTTTTATCCCAAACGAAAATTGAACTATTTACAGGAACAAACTATCAAATTGAAAATCGCGCAGTTCTGAGAGGAAGGAAATTATTTAAATGTGTAATTTCCGATCCAGAACTCCATATGGAAGACAAAAGTTCTTGGGAGATTTGGAGTGAGAAAATGATGAAGCATTTGGGATAATCATCACTACGTTGACAAATGAACAAGCTGGAATGTTCATAGGAGAAACAAATACAAAGAAAGTCTGGGACTCGCTAAGAAAAACATACACAGGCAATTTGGAAGATAAAATTATTGTTATAGGCTTAGAATTAAAGAACATTAGAATTAAAAATAAAAGGAAACTGTAGATGAATATATAATGAGGGCAAAAAATATTGCTGCTAGAAGTTCAAGAGAACTCAAGAGAAGTTCAAGAGAAGTTCAAGAGAACTTTCATTTCATATTGTCAGAGGCATACATCCAAGGTATGAAAATATTGCTATTGTCTTACAATCTAAGAGAGAGGCAACAATAGAAGAGATTCAACAAACTCTAAAAGAAGAAGAGTCAAGAAGAAATATTAGACTAAATCAATCGGTTGAGAATGGGCATGAACAAGCTTACAGAATTAAAGATAGAGAAGTTAAACGATTTCAGCCAAAAAGATGTTTTGTTTGTAATAAAAAGGGACATCTAGCTAATGATTGCTGCTTTCGAGATAAAGAGAAACAAGGATATCAAAAGAAATGGACTCCTGATTATAGAAATCAGAAATACAGTAGAGAACATTCTAATAACCTAGTGGATACTGTGAAAAGTGGAATTAACGAGCAAGCATTTGAAAGATATGTAAAAGAATTTGAAGATTCACCAGATGGGAGAGAAATGATAGGCAACTATGGTGTATAGATTCAGGATGTACTGTACACTTAACACCAAACCTAACTTTGATGGAAAATGTGACAGAGTACAAAAGTGAAATCAACCTAGCTGAGAAGGGCAAAACTACTAAAGCCATAGCCAAAGGAGATATGAGACTTACTACATGCACAAGTGAAGGCAAAGCAAATATTCGCATCAAAGATATCTTATATGTACCAAATTTAAGGAATAATTTTTTGTCTGTATTTGAATTAGTCAACAAGGGAAATTCAGTTATTTTCAATAAGGATGGAGCAAAAATTTATAATGAAGGGAATGATTTAGTTGCTGAGGCATATATTAAAGATAGAATGTTTATGATGGAAACAAAGCTAATAAATGTACCAATAGCAAAAAATAAAAACATATGGTTATAAATACACATTTATCAAATAAAAATAGCAATATAAGTTTATGGCATTAAAGATTAAACCATTTAAAAGAAGAATACATGAAAAAAATGATTCAAGGACATATTATAAGAGGATTGGATTAAATTCGAAAGGTTACCAGAATGCGAAGCATGCATATTGGGAAAACTGCTTCAGAAGCCATATAATATTACGGAAAATTATTCAGTTAAGCCCCTGCAATTGATTCATATTAATTTATGTGGACCAATGCCATGTTAATCTTTAGGAGGGTCTAAGTATTTTATTTTCATAGTATATGATTACAGTAGAAGAATCTTTGCATATTTCCCGAGATCAAAATATACAGTAAAACCCCTCTATAGTGAACCCCATTGGGACGGGACTTTTGGTTCACTATAGCCACGGTTCACTATAGCCACGGTTTGGGTATTTAAATTTTTTTTGAGGATATAATTAAAGGGCATGCGCAAAAAAAAAAAAAAAAAGGCTACCTTTTAATATTGGCTGCTTATTTCCCCCTAAAAATTAACCTATTTCTATATATTAAAGCTGTATATTAAAATAAAAACAAAATCATGTGAAAATATTGCCTTTTTGATCAGTTCCTCTGATAATTTAATTAGTATAAATGCAACCTGCCCCCCATATGTCAAAAAAATCCAAGAAAAGTATACCTTATATATAAAAATTAAATAAAAACTTTATTAATAACATTTTAAAAGGTATAAAAATATATTTTATATAAATAAATATTATATTACAATATAGGATACAAAGGCTTACTTGAAGAAGTCTGTTATTTTTTTCTGCTTTAACATATTCCTCAAAAATTTGGTTTCATATCTAGCAAAGAAATCTTCATTTTTTAAAATGAATCCTAGCTTGTACTAACCACGTATACAAGGCTTCTAAAAGTGGATAATGACACTGACGATAGCGGCAATAGTTGGGATTGATTCCTCTTTGTAGCATTTTTTTTTTATAGTCTTCTTTTTTGCCCCATATCGTAGAAATGCTACTTTTGCTCATTTTCATTTTCTTCCGAAGTTCCGCTTGCGATGTACCACTCTCAATAGCTTTTATGATGGTTAATTTCTTTTCAAGTGATATCTTGGTACGAGCGACTTTTTCTTTGGTACTTCCATTATCTTTTAACACTGGTTTTAATAATTTAAATCATGTTTTAAGGAATTTTCCTAATGTAGAGTTAAGAAATTTAGTTTTCAATAAGGCATGAAAAATTTATAAAAGTGCGCAGTATAAAAATAGAACGTGAATAAAAACACCCAATGTCGCTAAATTCTTTGTTTTGAATTGCGATCTGTGAGCTAGAGCTCACACAAAATTTAATTAGTTTTGAAAATTATAATTTTGGAATTTTAGAATTAAAATTAAAAGTTCGTTATAAGCATGGTATTTTTGATAGAATTTAATATTTTGGGACCAAAATTGGGTTCGTTATAGCGATAGTTCGCTAGTTTGAAAAGTGAAAAGTTTGTTATAACGATGGTAATTTTAATGGAATGGAATTGGGATTTTCGATGGGTTCGTTATAAGGAAAGGTTCGTTATATCCATGGTTCGTCTTAGCGGGGTTTTACTGTATTTGAAGGATTTGAAAGATCTCTATATTTGAAGGATTTGAAAGAGAAATGGGATCCATCACCAAATTACCACCACATACTCACCACAAAGTAATGGAGTCGCAGAGAGAGTGAATAGGACTCTTATAGATACAGCGAGAACCTTACTAATTGACTCAAAATTACCATTGAAGTGTTGGGCAGAGGCAATTGCTACATCTGTATACAGTAGAACCTCGTTAATTCGACACACACCAATTTGACACTATACGATAATTCGACCATGTTT
>CP092864.1:164123381-164255215 GCA_030710605.1 Cordylochernes scorpioides
AGATGTCCCGACCTCCGGCCTATCAAATAAAAAACCGTAATTCAACAATATCGATAATACGACATTTCCGATAGTTCGACCATTTTAAAATAGAATTTCGACAGTTGAATTTTTTTTTACATTCAACTTTACCACATAAAAGGTGCAGTGCCGTTGCGAAATGTAGCGAGTGTTATTTTTTTTTTTTTACGCGGGAATTTAGGCATCGTGCGCTAATTAATAATATTATTTTCTTTTAAATTTCAGCATTAAAATATTTTAGCTATTTTAAAATTTACAAATAATTTCCTTTTAAATAAATAATTGTTATAAAATGTAGCCACAATGATAATAACATTTTATTTCAATATTCCATTTCCTTGTTATTATAAAAGATTTAAACACAAAATCAATCTTCATGATTCTTTTTAAATAAAATTTTAAAAATTTCTTTTTATTTTTCATTTACTTTCAACTACTATATTCTTCAATTAGAATAAAATTTTATTTGTAAATATTTGTTTAAAAAATACAGTAAAACCCCGCTAATACGAACCCTGGATATAATGAACCTTCCCTTATAACGAACCTACGGTGATTCCCGATTCCATTCCATTGAAAAAACCATCGATATAACAAACTTTGCGATTTTTAAAATAATGAACTATCCTTATAACAAACCTATTTTCAGTCCCAAAATTATAAAATCTATTTAAAATACTATATGCTTATAACAAACTTAAAATTGTGATTAAAAAAAAAAATTTAAAACAACAAAATTTTGAGCATGTTTCAGCTCACGGATTGCGATTTCAAAACAAAAAATTAGCGGCATTGTTGGTTTTCATTTCCATTCTATTTTTGCTGTATGTTGTATAAATTTTACACATTATACTTTAATAGAATATCTTTGCATTCGACAATTTTGAAATATAAAAAAAAAAAATGGCTTCCAAAATAATGAAAAGAAACAAAGAATGGCGTTCTAAAAAAACAGTGGTAGCATGCCCTTTTAGAAGCGTTCTATATCAAGTTTAACCTAGGCTAAAAAATAAATCCAAATAATTTTAAAGCCATAAATGGTTTGAATAACAGGTTAAAAACAAAATTTAATCTATACTTCAGAAGAATATGTAGAAACTGGAATTGGAAGAAAAAATATATATTGTCTCACAGGCCACAAACAACTCGACTTTTTTTTTTTTTATAAATTCTCAAAAACTACCACTATAGTTCTATTTTTAGAACGGAAGCCTTGTTAGGTATATGACTCATTCAGGGTTCGCAGATATTCCCCCTGGCCGGCCGTTTTACTACCTATTTTTGTCTTTGCAAATTTGCATTTTTATTTGCAATTTTACTGATCGCGCTATCGTATCAACATGTTTCGCGCCCGATTTTTCTGAATCGGATACTTTTGATTCATCTTCAATTGATTCAGAACACATGGAGGTTTATTCCTTTGATGGAAAAAACAATATTTTATGACAATTCTGATTATCAAATTTTACTTTTCACTTTTAAATAACAAGGTATTAGAGGCATTTTTTCAAATAAATATATTTATTATTATATTATTTGACAAAGATGTTCTAAAATACTCTTATACCTTTTAAATATATAATCAATAAAGCTTTGCCTAGGGGATTTGGCTTAATTTTTAAATTATACATAGAGGTATATATATAAACATGTATGCTAATGATAAGAAGAGCCTATTATCAAATACTTCTTTTGATATTCAGCATTAATTTAAAGAAATAGGTCAATTTAGGGTATTAAAACAAAGTGACCGTATTTAAGTGGCTGCCTTTTCCTGTGTGTATGGCTGTTTTTTAATTATACGGTCTAAAATTTAGAAAAAAAAAAATAGCCAAACCGTGGCTATAGTGAACCAAAAGCTCTGTCCCATTAGGGTTCACTATAGAGGGGTTTTACTGTATATATTAATGCCATTTTGTTCCTGATACTAAAAGTTAATCATGAAAATAAAAAAATAAAAACTTTTTTGTACACACACAATGGTTTCAATTAATATCAATAATTTATATTACAAAGCTATTCTTAAAAAAAAATATTTTAGCAAGTTAGATGATTAGCTAATCATCTGAATAACTTTAATTCAACACTTCCTTTAATTCATCCGAAAGCTCTGATCCCTTGGGGTGTTGAATTAAAGAGGTCCAACTGTATATTAAGAATTGTACTCCCCACAGGTCTATGAAGCACCATTTATATTACAAAGCTATTTTTAAAAAATATTATTTTAGCAAGTTAGATGATTAGCTAATCATCTGAATAACTTTAATTCAGCCGAAAGCTCTGATCCCTTGGGGTGTTGAATTAAAGAGGTTCAACTGTATATTAAGAATTGTACTCCCCACAAGTCTATCAAGCACCATACACCTATGCAGAGATGAATGGGAGAAAACCATCGGTCAAACACATTCGAATATTCGGAAGATTCTGATTTGACACATTGGCTTGAGAGCAAATCAAGAAGAAACAAGTTTTCACCCAAGGGTAGAAAGGGAATATTTATCGGTTATTCCATTAAAATAAAACCTACAGAATATATGATATAATGACAAAGAGAATTCACGAAGTCAGATCACAGTAAAATTTAGTGAAGAGAGGAATTGATTATGCAAATGATATTCAGGAAGATACTAATTGTGATAATTTGACCTATAAAGGAAATTATGAAAAAATAGTTGCTGAAAACTTTCTTATCTTGAAAAAAGACAATCCTGTCACAGAGAGTGAAATGAAGTCTCAGGAGGATACTTCAGTAAAACCAGGTGGTGACACTGAAAATGATTCATCACAAACTGAACTGATAGAGGAAAGATGCATAAAAGGTAGAAGAAATAAAGGAGAAACAATGAGCATCTTAGAAGAGCGGCACAAAACAAGACTTGATGAACAAGAAAGGAAAACAAGAAGGAGTTCGACGCTCACAAAGAATAAAGGATAGGAATGAGGCGAATTCAATTATGGAAATAGATCATTATATTCCGGAGAACTTTAAAGAAGCAGTGGATAGTGGAGAAAGAAATGAATGGCTCAAAGCAATGGAAGAAGAGCTCAGTGAGATAGAGAAACATAAAGTATGAACACTAGTACCAAGGGAAAATGGTATGAAAGTCATTAATAGTAGATGGGTCTACAGTACGAAAAAAAAATATCAAATGACGACATATATAAAAGAAAGACCAGACTGGTTGCTGTTGGATGCAATCAAAGATATGGTGTGGACTATATGGAATCTTTTTCACCTGTACTCAAAAAGTAAAGCTTGCGATCAATAGTAGCTCTTGTAACGCAACAGAATTTAATCATAAAGACTTATGATGTGAAGACAGCTTATCTCTATGGCGAGGTAAAAGAGACAGTATACATGAGACAACCAGATAGTTTTATGCAACAAAGTGTGTAAATTGGAAAAAAGCCTGTATGGTCTGCCCCAATCAGGAAAATGTTGGAACAAAGGATCAATGAAATTTTATACCAGTTGGGAATGATTAGAACCAAATGTGATCTATGTGTCTATAAACTCCAGAGAGGAGAAGGGTAGGCAATACTGGGTCTATATGTATATGATAACCTCATTGCTGGAACCAGTAAGAAAATTAATGACAACCTATCCTCAGAAATAGAAAAATATGTTACTCTCTAACAGAAAAGAAAGATAGCGAACCATTTATTGGAATTGAAATAAAAAGGGCAGACGATGGATTTATCTATCTCAGACTCATTATATTGATACAATTCTTCACAGATTTGGACTGGAAGAATGCAACAGTGTGCAGACACCTGGAGATCAAAATTAAAATTTGGATGAATATTTGGACTCTAAGCCAATAGATAAAACTATACCAGGAAATGATTGGATCACTTATGTACCTTTCTACGGGTACTCGACCGGAAATATCCTTCAACGTCGGCAATTTATCTCAGTATAGTAATGATCCAAGAGAAATACACTTAACTGGAGTTAAAAGGATTTATAGATATCTGGGAAGGGAACAAGAGATAACATGTTGGCATATAAGTCAAAGGACAACAATATCACAATAAGTACTGATGCGTGCTGGTGCACAACCTGAGATGCAAAATACAGTCAAACTTGGCGACAACTTAATAAACTGAAGAAGTAGAAGCAAAATTTAGTAGCCTTGTCTACGTGTTAAGAAGAACTTATTTCATTATGTGAAGGAATTCCTGAAGTATTATGGTTAAAATGATTACTAGAAGAACTTTGTGAGAATGCAACTTTCCCAATTACCTTGAAAAGTGACAGCCAAGGCTGCAGTAAACTGGATACAATCTGACAAAATTACTTCATGAACAAAGTACATAAACCGAAAGTATTATTTCGTGAAAGAGGAAATACAAATTGGAATCAAACTGGAATACACTAAAAGTGAAGACATGGAGGCGAATATACTAACGAAGAATCTCCCTAAGGACAAACTACGAAAATGTGCAGATAGCCTTGGACTTGCTGATTAGGGCTTACACACAGGGGAGTGTGTGTTGTATATACATATATTAATTAATTGTTCCCACTGAGTGTGTGTAAGATCTCAAGTTAATAGGCGCCAACCGAAAAAAAAAAGTTCTTTTGTTTTAATATTAGTTTCACTTTCATATTTTGTTCTCTCTCTTGTAAATCAATAAATATAATTTGAGTCAAAAGGCGATCCATTAATTAAGATTATATAAAATCTCTCGAAATATTTTAAGAAAAAAAAATTTTTTTTTTCTTTACAAATCCAGGTACGCCCTTTTATATAATAAATATAATGTTTGATTAATATTCTTGGAATCAGTTTCATTAAAATTCTAAGCAAAGTCAACAGAAAGATTGGACATTCTATTAATAAATGTATTGAGTTTTGGTTTTCTTTTCCACAGAAGCTGCTAGGGTCATTCGTTGCACCGATTTTCGTCAGAAATTCTCCAAAATTGCCATGATTTGTGATAAATTGTGAGGTATAAAAATTTGGACGAAAATAAAAAGGAATTCCAAATGGGAAAATTTCCGGAATGTTTCATTAGTTCGCTATAGTTTCAGCCATTCTTGATTCTATGAAGTTGTGAATTATAGTTAGGGCATGCGGTCTAAATAAATTAATTTCTTCTTTTGATAGATTGGCCAATTCATATTTTATTATCAACGATTCTATGTTATCTTTGAGAATATGTATTTTTGCCAAACTATGTATGCAATTTGATGTGGTCTAGTTCACACTACCGATTTATTTTCATGGAATTCCAGACATTCATTACGCCACAAACAGCTGCACCATCTAGAAGTCTGAAATTTTGTACACTTCCAATGTTAGTAAGAATGAATATGTCTATAAAATACCAGATTTTTATGTGGCCAGGAAATATATTTAAAATGGATCACAAAATTTGAAAAGAAATATGGGAAAAAATGTCCATTACCAACCATCACAAAGTCTGAAATTTTGAGAACTTGCATTGTTAGCTGTATTGAGCAAGTTTTCAAATTTTCAGGCTTCTGTTGTGGTCTGGGAAAGTATAAAAATTTATCTTTATATTTGAAATGGAATATAAAAATTAAAATTAGTCCATTGCCAACTACCCAGAAGTCTGAAATTTTTTTCAACTTGCATTGTCATCAGGTTTGAACAAATGTACCAAATGTCAGACTTATAGGTGCTCTGTAAGTCAATAGTAAAAATTGATTACAAATTTATGAACATACAATCAGAAAAATAGACAAACATGAAAGCAAGTTGAATATAAGCTTTTTAAAAAGAAATGAGCAGAATTCATTATAAGATTGACTCTGTAGGTTGGAGAACCTAACATTTCTAGTGCTTAAATTCCCTTTCCACTTTTGTTTGATGATTCATCATTTATTTTTATTCCATTATGCTATGCTTTAACTCAAAAATCTCCCCATATGAGGATATTCAAAGTCTTGGTGTTGTCCAGTGTGGAAGGAGAGGGAGTTTGTCCAGCCGGAGCTGGATGCTGGACTCTACTCCCGCGTCACCTTTGTCATCTGCAAGGTAGGAATGCTTTTTTTTTTTGTACCTGGTGGGATTGGGGGTAGTATTTTAAAAATAATATTTGATCCCAAAATCCTAGTTGTAGCCCACCTTCAAGTGTATCCACTGGGTGTAAAGGATTCTTTGTTGAATCTAGTTGATACTTCACATCCATTCACTCTCGATTCTTCAAATACAGTCGAACCTATTTAATTCAACACCCCAAGGGATCAGAGCTTTCGATTGAATTAAAGCAATTGTTGAATTAAAGTTATTCAGATGATTAGCTAATCATCTAACTCACTAAAATAATATCATTTTAAAATAGCCTTGTAATATTTATATAAAGTAATGATATTATTTGAAACCATTGTGTGTGTACTTTTTTTATTTTCATGTATGTGTGTGTGTTTGTGATCAACTTTTAGTACCAGGGACAAAATGGCATTAATACATATTTTCGAAACATAAATAATTACCAATAATATTTTATTCTAATTGAAGAATATAGCATTTGAAGGGAAATAAATATGGAAAATAAAAATAAACTTTAAAAGTATTTAAAATACTCATGAAGATATTTTTAAAAATTCCTTTATAGATGTCTGTTTTTGCACTGAAATCCTATTCAGGATGTATTCCAGATAGTCTATTTAAAAAAAAAAACATGCATGTCTTTCTTCTTCTGGAATGTGTTTTAAATAACAAAGAGTTTTTATTGTATTAAAGGTATCCACTGCTGCTGCAGATCTTATTGATTTTGTGTTTAAATCTTTTGTAATAACATTGGAATGGAATATTGAAATAAAATGTTATCATAATCATTGTGGCTACCTTTTATGAAGATTTATTTATTTAAAAGGAAATTATTTGTAAATTTTAAAATAACTAAAATATTTCAATGCTGAAAATTATAAAGAAAATAATATTATTAATTAGCGCACGATTCCTAAATTCCCGCGTAAAAAATAAACAACACTCGCGACATTGCGCAATGGCACTGCAAAGTGAAACTTAAACTAACAGAAACCAAAAGTGCGCAGATGCGATCCTATCGGCGACAGCCGATGCCGATCATCGCCGCCGTAATGCCGTTTATAGGCAAAGTTGTATATAAAAAAACATTCAACTGTCGAAATTCAAATTTTTAAATGGTCGAACTATCGGAACTGTCGTATTATCGATACTGTCGAATTACGGTTTGTTATTTGTTAGGCCGGAGGTCGGGACATCAGAATATGGTCGAATTAAGGTAGAGTGTCGAATTTGCGTGTGTCAAATTAACAAGGTTATACTGTATAAAGAATGGTACACATCTTAAATAAAGTTTTTAGGGTCTCCCAATTTGTTGGTATTCAAGTTGAAAGTAACCAGCTTTGCGCATTTCAGAAAATATTTTCTTGTGATTTTTTAGGAAAGCTTCAATCTTATGTTTATTCACCTTAGTGGGGGAATATTTATGTACGAATCCTAAAACAAAATCCCTCTCAATTTCCTAGTTTTTTGTATATTTTCAATCAGAACTTAGTTATCAAGATTTGATTAGACACAATTTGGATTATAGATTATAAAATGGTAATGGTTCAGTAATTTTGTCTGAAGATGGTAACAACGCTGTTACCAAAATGTCACACACTATTTATTTATTTGGATTTGGTCTTATTGCCTTGTTGTTATCAAGACTATCAACACTGAACATGAAAATTCCATGCTTCAATATGTAGAACCTATGTTAATTTTAATTCTTTTTGGTTCACTATTTTTTATTTATCAAAAATGGGTATATTCAAAAACAGCCCTTATTTAAGAGAGAGAGGGGTAACCTAATATAAACCTTATAAATAAACTTTATTTTCAAGATATGCAATAAATTTGCAGCGTACCTTCCACCTTATAAATAGAGTAAAACCTTGCTAAAACGAACTGGGAAATAGCGAAGCCTTCTCATATAATGAACCTAAAATAATCTCCAATATTAGTGATACCATATAGTGAACCAAAAGCTCAATTCCATTGAAGTTTTCTATAGTGATGTTTTACCATACTAATTAGAGCAGCATGGGCTAATGACACTGTTTTGATTTAAAGTAATTCCAGTTTTACTGCAAATGTTTCTTTTTCAAATATAATATTTTTCTACTCCCCTTACTACCATGATAAAAATATTGGGGAAGCCTGGTTCATTAGTGATGAAGCCTCCCAGTGGTTTTGCCAGTTAAATATACCATGCATCTCTTCTTCTTTCTTATTTCCACACTGGGTGAAGTAGAATGCGTCTGCCTTTGTCATTAAGACTGGGAGCACTACTCAGTGGCAGGCCGACTTAGCTCCAAAATAAATGGCCGCCTCTGACATGAGGAACAGACGCCATGTGCAGCCGCTCCTAACATGGAGCACAAATGCTGCTCATCCTGTATCCCTGGATTAGAAGCCTTAACAGGGTACTATCAGCCGGGCCAGCTGAGCCCAGGTTTTTTAGTGAGCTTGTTACTGCTCCCCCTCCTCCTTTTTCATCTGGGCTTGGGACCGGCAAGGGCGGAGTTCCATGCATCTCTAATATTGTAATGGTCTGTTTTGCAGTAGAAAATTTTATATTTGAAAAAGAAACATTCACACTAAAATATCTCATATTTCTAAATACAGATGGTATGCTAATGTATTCTAATTATTAAATCATGGCATGTCTGTGTATGCAGCTGAGCTACAGCTCCCTGGTAGCTGGGATGGTGGGGGTAGCATTGGCAGTTCCGGCTTACTCCATGGCCGGCCTCCAGACTCAGTCCAGGGTTGCTGCCTTTGGGGTTTATGTAGGTTACTTTGTGTTGTACCTGTTGACCTTGCGAGTGGGAGCCTTGGCCATTGCGTGGGGCTGCGGTGGCCTATGGCGGGTTGGGGGGGTTCTAGCCCTGCTGGCCACTGCCTCCTGTCTGCTTGCCATGCCCCCCGGCCCCCTGAGCCATGTTTCCCCTACCCGCTGGGCCCTCAGCCCCCTCCTAGCCTGGGAGTTCACCCGTGCAGCCCCCGACCGCTTCCTCTGCTCTCGTAACCCTGTGCTGAACCAGGAGAACACCATCCTGGTCAAAGCAGAATGTGGCTTCTACTCTTCAGACCAGGTGCTCCAGTTCTACGACATGCCATCCACGGAGCCAGAGGACTGGGTGCCATTGGCTGCCCTAACTATTATACATGCCATCTTTGCCATTCTGGCCATCATTGCCTTTCGCTATGGCCAGCCTTCCTGGAAAAGCAAATCCTACTGACGGTGGCCATAATTTCCTCCCATTGGCATTGTTCCTCCTCCATCTTTCCTAAATTAGCTTGTTTGTTCATTTGACCATTATATTTCTTAGTGGTGAACTTTCCAGCTCCAATGGCCAAGTTGCCACATTCCTCATTTTATCCCCTCCTCTACCTCATAATTCACTAATTTCTTTTCAAAGAATTTTTTTAAACTACTCTATAAAAACCTACATTACCAGAGAGATAAAAATAGAAGCTGTTTAATATATATATATATATATTTATTTATTTATTTTTATAAAATTAGACAAATCTTTAAATTCTAAATATTTATTGGTGAGACACTATAATGGCACATACCACCTCTCATTTTCTTCACTCCAACTAATTGCTTCCCATTCCATCGGCTCAAAGCATTGTTCCAGTAGACAACAAAAGGCCAATTCCTCCAAACTGCCAAAATGTTTAGATTTGTAGAAATATGTACAAAATTTTATATAATAAGTTTTTATTTATTTATATGTAAATAGTATTTTCCTGATATATATATATATATATAAGACCTTTCTCAGATAATGAGCTTTTATTATGTAATCAGTATTGTGAAGTATATTGTCACATTCACACAATAGCCGTTGGCCAAACTTCTCTTTTTTTTATTGTTGTTGTTAAGCCCTGTTCTTCTGAACTGTACAAAAAAAGGTTTCCATAATAAAGTATGTAAATATGGTGAATATGTTTGTTTTTTGTTGAATTATTGTTTTAAAAACTCCTTCACATTTCCTTCAATAAACCTCAACTGTGTTTTGATTATCCTATTGTTTTTAGTGTCCTCATAGTTCAACTTTTGGTGACTATATGGTCAAATATTCTTCAATTTGATCTGTTAGTGATCATCATTCACAGCTCATCTAGTGACTTACCGATAGCTTTCTTGACCCCTTCTAGCCAGATCATTGCAGGTCTTCTTCTCTTCCTTGAAATTTACCTAACATCATCTTTACAAAACCATTTGCTTTCATTATGTGTCCGAAATAAGTCAGTATTTACATATTTAGGATTCTAGATATTAATCTAATAGAATTAATTTCATTTAAGATTGAAAAGTGTTGATTGCTTTACATAAAATGAAATCTCTAATTTTAACACTCGCACTAATTTGATGAAATTTTTAAGATTCTGGCTACTTATATATACCATTAAAACTGTGAATTCAAATTTGTCAGGTAAATTTGAAAAAAAAAATCTTATTATTCAAATTAATATTTTGTAATAAAACCCAACTTTAATTTGACAATATTTTGAAGATAGAGATGACCTGCTCAGTTCTCATGTTTATTTTGAAAAAGACACTTCTTTAGCTACTGGAATATTTTATTGATGTTTTGAGACAGAAAATCTGTGTCACCAATAAAATAAATATATCATATGATGAAAATCCTTCTGAAATTATGTGTTATTTATAATTTTCAGATTTATAAATCTTGGGACCAAGATGTTATTATTATAATCATGGTTAAGACAATTGGAGCTTAAAACTAGGGACTTTAGAATTTTGATGTTCTAACCAATTTTCAGTTATAAAAGAGGCTATTATAATTAGTTCCACTGAATATATAAAAAACTAGCCGAGCGACCTGGTCAACGCCCCGGGTTTACTTGAAGGGCCTGCAGAGACATTAAGAGTATAAATAGTGGCTTAAATATTGCAATGGGTGTAATCTTATTTCCAAGAAGCAGCATTTCAAATATAAGCGTGAGAATGGAATCATATCATCCATAACACCTTATAATTAACAACATATTAGACAGCACAGTGCAAAAATGTAGGAAATGAATGTATAGAGCAGTGGGGGAATAGGTAAATAAAGAGAAGACCGATAATCAAGATAATTGATAATAAATAGTTTATTAGTGAACAAATAATTTTAAAAAAATCCTTTCAGGTGAGAAACTATAGACATTAGTGAAAAGTTTATATAAATATACGAGGGTGAGTAGAAAAGTAAGGTCTCCTATTTTTTTTTTTTCATAGAAAAACACATTTAATCACAACTTTTTATACATCATTGGAAAGGTTGGACACTTTGCTATTTTTCTACATAGTCGCCTTGATGCTCAATCACTTTTTTCATCCTGTCAACCAACTTTGTAATTCCGGTTTTGTACCACTCTCCCGCCGCCTCTTTGAGCCACTTGTCGACCTCTTCTTTCACCTCGTCGTCTGACGCAAACTTCTGTCCACCAAGGTGTTTTTTGAGAAGTGGCTGCAATCTTCATTCAGGCCATCCTCGATCTCTTCAAGGGTTATCCGCCTGTTTGCGCGCACCATTTCGTCGATTCGAGCCACGGTTGATTCCGGCAAACTCGGCCGCCCAGAACGCTGTTCATCGTTCCTGATGTATATCTATTGGCAGCGAAAACCCAATATAAAAGTGATTTAAAATAAAAGGATTTAAAAGCGCGAATGTTTCTTTTATACATAAAACGAACTTCTACTGTCCTTACTGCGATGAAAAAATATATTGGGAGGCTTGGCTCATCAGTGGTGAACCCTTCCAGCGGTTTCGCCAATTTAATCCACCAGACCGCTTCTCAGAGCTCTAATACTGTATTGGATCATTCTGCTTTTATATGCTACACTGAAGGATGGAATCTTAGGGAGGCTTCACCACTGATGAGCCAAGCCCCCCAATATATTTTTTCATCGCAGTAAGGACAGTAGAAGTTCGTTTTATGTATAAAATAAACATTCACACTTTTAAATCCTTTTATTTTATATGTATAGATGGCGCGTTATTGCTTTGTGTTAATTTATTCCTAACTGGCCTTGTCTTTATAGTTTGCTGAAGAGCATTGCTCGAAGCAAATATTTGAATGTAATTCTACTGTCCTATAAGCTTATGTCCATAGTTTACTTGAAAACCATTTCTAAGATTCCATCCTTCAGTGTAGCATATAAAAGCAGAATGATCCAATACAGTATTAGAGCTCTGAGAAGCGGTCTGGTGGATTAAATTGGCGAAACCGCTGGGAGGGTTCACCACTGATGAGCCAAGCCCTCCCAATATATTTTTTCATCGCAGTAAGGACAGTAGAAGTTCATTTTATGTATAAAAGAAACATTCGTGCGCTTTTAAATCCTTTTATTTTATATGTATATATGGCGCGTTATTGCTTTGTATAAAAGTGGATTACTCAGAGTGGGTGGACTATTAAATAATGCCTTTTTGAGTTTTGATCAAAAACATCCAATTATTTTACCTAAGGAACATTATATTACTCAAATAGTAATAAGACATTACCATGATAGACTATTACATGCAGGTGTACAATTAAATCTATCAGCCATCAGATAAAAATATTGGATACTATCCGGATGATATCTAGTAAAACAAATTCTGTTTTTAAATGCATTAAATGTGCTAGATTTAGAACAAAGCCTGTACAACAACTGATGGGCAATTTGCCAACATCGCGGGTCAATTGGACAAGACCATTCACTAAAACAGGAATTGATTTTGCTGGACCGGTGATTGTGAAAACATCGAATTTGAGAAGTGCAAGATGTGATAAGGCTTATTATGCATAATTTATCTGTATGTTCTCTAAAGCCATACACATAGAACTCGTTACCAACTTAACAACCGAGGCCTTCCTAGCTGCTCTTCGGAGATTTATTGCCCATAGAGGTCGACCGGCAGAAATAAACACTGATAATGCAACTAATTTTGTCGGAGCTTACAAAGACTCGAGAAATTTATTCAATTCAAACATTCATGACTTTGCTTCTTCAGAAGAGATCAAATGGAATTTTATACCTCCATATTCACCTCATATCAGAGTACTATGGGAGGCAGGAATAAAACCTGTAAAATATCATCTACGTAGAATCGTGGGTAAAACTAAATTAACATTTGAAGAATTAACAACTGTGCTAACCTAAATAGAGGCATGTCTAAACTCAAGTAAATGTTGTTGTTGTTTCTTATCCCCTTGTGTAAAGATTACACGAATTCCATGAGTTCATGCTCCTCGAGCTGTTTTATGATGAGCAGCGGCCTCTCCCAAAGGTCCTGTTTAGTGCATCTAATGCAAATTCAAGACCATTGTGCCTTCTAACAGATGACCCTGAAGACTTGACTGCGTTGAGGGCAGGACATTTCCTCATTGGAATGCCACTGACTGCAGTCCCATCCCTAGTTAGAGAAAGCGGTTCCAGTCTTAAAGGAAGATGGCAATTGGTTGAATAGATCAAGACAGACTTTTGAAAAAGATGGTCATGTGAGTATTTTTCCAGACTACAGAACAGACCAAAATGGCTGAAACCAGTGGACAACATCAAGATTGGAACATTGGTTTTGTTAAAAGAGGACAACCTTACTCCTCTCAATTAGAGAATGGGACGGATCAATCAGGTGTACCCGGGAGAAGATGGGTTGGTACGTGTGGTTTCAGTCAAGACGGCAGATGGAGACCTCAGAAGAGCTGTGGCCAAAGTTTGTCCTCTTCCACTTGACTGTCCAACTACCTAGGCTTGAATCTTTGTTTGCCGATTTTCTTTTCTTTCTACTCCTGTCATTATCAAATGTTGATATTGTGTTATCAAGGGAGGGAGGATGTTTGAAGTTTATATGTTAATTTTTTAATTATTCATATTTTTTAATTCATAGAAGCATTTTATGGCAGACATATTCAATTTTTTATCATCATCATTTTTGATTTTTTATTTTTTCTTAGTTAGTTATCAAATCATTTGCAATTGTAGTTTCTTTTTTGTTTTGTTGTATTCCTTTTTAAGCAATAAAATATATAGAACTAAGGTGTAATATTCAATTCAAGAATATGGAACCAACATCGATTCATTTTTAAAACAAAGCAAAATCATAAACTTTCACTTTTTCATACAGAAACTATAGGCATTGGTTGAAAAGTTTAAATAAATATATTTAGAGAGTGAAAAAGAAAATTAAACAAATCAACAAATGAAATTGCAAAAAACACAACTATATTTTCAGATAAGACAACGTATAAAAGGAAAGAATTCATTCAAAGGACCTTATTAAAAACTACACTTCTAGTTTTATATATACAGTATAACCTTGTTAATTCGACACATGATAATGCGACCATAGTTTGATGTCCTAAACTATGGCCTATTATATAACAAACTGTAATTCGACACTATCGATAATTCGACCATTTTAAAATTTAAATTAGACAGTTGATTGTTGTTTAAATACAACTTTACCGCTAAAAAGGTATTACAGAGGCGACAGTGGCAACAGAAAGTGTACAAAATTTATGTATAGAGCAGTGGAAAAAAATTAGTAAATAAAGAGAAGACCAAAATCGAAATAATTGAAAATAGTTTATTAGCTAACAAATAATTTTTAAAAAATCCTTTCAGGTGAGAAACTATAGGCATTGGTAAATTTATATAAATATATTCATAATGAAAAAAAAAAAAAAAAGGAGTCGTTTTTTTGCTTCTTCACATTCTCATGTTTGGTAAGCAATTTCTGGTGAGGAAATATAGCCATTGCTGAAAAGTTTAAATAAATACATTTAAAGTGGAAAAAAAAAAAGAAAAAAAGATTACAATTCAGAAAATAAAATTGCCATTCTAGTTTTGTATATATGTGGGTTCAACTTTACATGTATGTTATCCAAAATTTGAACTTAATAAAAAGCCACATATGTGTAAACACAGGCTCTTGTAGCAAGAAACCCACTCTAGCAAAAGTTTGGGCTTGAGCCTTTATTTACAAGGTATGTCCCATAAGTTCCCGGACTGGGTCCATAAAAAAAAAAGGTAAGATTTTTTTTTTTTAAATTTTATTAAAACTTTTCAAAGTAATCCCCCCTTGCTTCAACGCACCAGCGCCATCGTTTCTCCCAATTGTCGAAACAGTTTTTATAAGCCTCTTTTGGAATGCTCTTCAATGCTAACGGCGATTTTTCTATTATGTCATTCCTGGTGTCAAAATGTCTTCCTTTTAGAACTGCTTTAAGTTTGGGGAACAGGAAAAAGTCATTTGGTGCGATGTCTGGGAAATAGGGTGGTTGAAGTAGGATTTGTGTCCCGTTTTTCGCCAAAAAGCTAGTCATCAAGTGCGCTGTGTGAGGGCGAGCATTGTCATGGTGTAGGATCCAGCCACCATTAGTCCATTTTTCTGGCCTTTTTTTTCGAATCGCTTCCCTTAGACGGCGAAGAATGCCCAAATACATTTCCTAATAACTGTTTGGCCTGCAGGAAGATACTCGTGATGAACAATGCCCTTGTTATCCGAAAAAGCGACCAGCAACACCTTGTTTCTGGATTTTTTGGGTCTAGGCTCACCCTAACCTCTCCACTCGGCAGATTGAGGTTTGGTTTCAGGGTCATAGCCATAGACCCATGTCTCGTCGCCTGTGATTATCTTGTCTTTCCATTCTGGATCCGTTCTTGTCATTTCCATCATGTCCTTACAGGTTGCAAGCCGACACAGTGTTTGCTCATTGGTGAGGAATCTTGGGATGAATTTTGCAGGAGTCTTTTTGAGCTTCAAATCTTCGGTTACGATCCTTCCAATCGTTGTTTTAGAGATGCCTGTGTCTTGCTCTAGCTCCAACAAAGTGGTTCGAGGATTTTCTTTTATCAAATCGGTGATTTTTTGCACATTTTCATCAGTCCTTTGAAATTTTGGGCGTCCTTGACGAGGATCATCTTCAATGGAAATTCTGCCACCTTTAAATCTAGAATGCCATTCAAAAACAGTTGTTCTCTTTGGGGCGTCATTGGGGAATGCTTTATTAAGCATTTCAAAAGTTTCGGTTGCTGATATTTGAAGTTTCACACAAAATTCTATGCAAATCCTCTGCTTCAATTTTTGTTCCATCGTAAAATCGCCGCAGCGCTAGGTGTGACCTTTAAATAAATTAGAATAACCTTGGCGTGCGCACAAGTACCGCCTCGATATTGGTACCACCGTGTAGCCAGATATTTTTTCTATAATAAACAGTCAAATTTATTTCCATTTTTCATTTATTTATTTTTTTATGGACCCAGTCCGGGAACTTATGGGACATACCTTGTATATTCATAGCAAAAGCCAACCTTAGTGAAAACAGATGCCTCTTTAGAATGAAGGGAAGGTTGTTATCTGAAGGAGCTTAATAAGTAATCATACAAAAAGAATGTGTTTTAAAAACAAACAATTTAATGATGATAAATAACAAATAAAGTAAACAAATACGATAAGATAAGCAACATTTGACATCAAAAATCAACGATTGCAAAAACTAATAAATTAAAAATAAATAAATGTATTAATATTTGGAAAATAAAATAAAACTGTCATGTGAAGCAAAAAATAATGAAAATTTTGGAATATAGATCGCTATATATAGTTAAGTATCTTTGGAGGAGATAGCTTCAAACTTTACAAATAAAAACTGTTAACCTATTATCTATATAGATAATGGTAGCCCCTAACAATAATAATTGATCCAGCCATTCATCATAAAGATTCCAGGAACAGAACTATCAATTGCTACTTGTAAAATATTTTCAAGGAAGTATCATTTGCATCAATTTATAAACATATTTAAAATTTTTGTTTTGCCTTAATAGAATTTATTTCAACCTATTATTTATTAATCAATTATACAGTAGAACTTTCACGAGAGGACACTCCCGCTAGAGGACACCTCTCCACAATTTCACCGCCAAATTTACCATTTTTACTAATTATCAACTCTTCAGTAAGAGGACACCTCTCCCGAAAGGATACTTTTGTTCTGCAACTAGATGTCCTTTACAGAGTGGTTCTACTGTATTTATATAAATAGTATTTTCAAATGTTGAAATATCTCTGCAACCAAACAATACTGTATTAGGAATTGGAATGCTGTTTAGATTCACACACAAGGTAATGACAAGAAGTATTTTCTATTAATTAATTTAAAAGAGGAGAAAGAGAGAGACTCGAGTAAACTAAGATAGTTGCTGTTCACATTATAATTTATTCTTAGCATATATGTAGTAATCCCGATGTGGAATGTGCTGGGCAGTCGTGGTCGTGGGTGTGTGATGTGATTCCTGCACGGGGACAGCAAGAGACAGAGGCAGGTCTAGATGGTAACTCCAAGAAGGTAGAGGTAGACCATGGACGAAGGCAGACAGACCACGGATGCCCAAAGCCTACATCGCGGATAGAAGGGGGGGTGAGAGATCCCACTGACCGTATAACGGCGTCGCTCTGAAAACAACTAAACAACTAACTTTGTCCCATTTCTGGGCTCTTTTATATTGGCTGCCCGCATATGGCGGAGAGTCCTGATTGGTTCCTGTAAAATCACGCCACCTGTCAGGCGCCGGGTTGTTTATCACGTCTGGCCACCTGTTGACGGGGTGATTGAACTCATTATCATAAACACCTGTTTGTCTGGTCTTTGTCGTCATCTACCTCTTTGTTTTATTTGTCATTTCCATTGTTATACAAGGTCGATACATATTTTATATAGATATGGGGTTATGATAAATATTATAAGAAGGTTGTGATCTATCTAATTCAAAATATACTACAGAATGTGTCCCCGGTGATGAAGGTTTGGTTGGGGGAATGACATGTAATGAATGATAACCTAACAAACCTATTATAAAAAATAAAAAAAAATAATTTGTATACAAATTAGTTAAAATTATTATGAAGTTACAAGTTAAAAAGAGAAAGATGTTATAATGGTGGTGTATCAATAAAATTAAGGTCATAAAAATAAAAACGCACAAAATGAATGATAAAATATTAAGAGAAAGTATATAATACAAAATGGTAAATATGGTAAAATGAATCGTACAAGGAAAATAATATCTTATTGCATTAAAGATGAGAGAAAAAAAAATGAAGTTAGTTTATTGACTGAACGTATAATGTGACGCTAAGGTTGAAAAAGGGAAAGGGGGTATCTGAGCATGTTTCTGCAAAGTAGTATCCCGAACATTCTGCAATGCAATGCGAACTTGTTTAAGTGAGGCATTGTTTTCATTAACAGAAGGCCTAAGATATTCCGTCTGCATCATGAGCTCAGACAGCGAAAAGAGGTGGGAAGATTGATGGAGGTAAAAGGGGGAGGTAGAGGTAAGAGGGATCTCTGTTGTCCATAATGATTGTGCCCGGTTGAATTATGAAAAAAAAAAAAAAGTGAAAAGTTGAAAAAAAAATGGTGAATTGATATGATGAGTCGGGCGATGAGAAAAAGAAAATAAAAAGATCGCGCTGGATATCCTGAACTCATTATTGGGAATGGGTATAGTGAGGAAAGATTGTTCCAGTCGGATTAATCAATGAAAAAAAACAAAAATGTTCGGCGAACTGGAATCCCTTGGAAGGTTGGAGGTTTGAAGGCTGCGGAAAAGGGGAGGTGGATGTAAGAGATTTATTGCTGTCAATTTTGATTGTGTCCGACTTGTGTGGTGAAAAGAAAAAGTTGAAAAATGAAAAAATGATGAGCCGGACGATGAGAGAAAAAAAAATAAAAATCTAACAGGGTCTCCTGAGCTCACTGTTGGGAAATGTACAGCGAGGAAGGGTCTTCTAGTTAGTTTAATCAATAAAAAAAAAAGAAAATGGCTGACGAACAATAATCTCTTGATGGATGTAAAAAGTTGGGAGGAAAGGTTCATGGGATAGAGTTAGAGTTTGTAAGGGAAGCGTCAAAAATAACATTTTGAAAATCTATTAGAAAAAATAAAATGATAAATGTTTTATCTGTTTAAGAAATATTATAAATATTGTCACTGAATAATTATTTTAAATATTCTGTGGTATATCATCATTAATATTTGCATAGTCATCACCCCTTACCATTCTTGTATATTATTACTTGTAAATAATTTTTTAGAAATAGTTTGCATTTTATAAATAAATTATTTTTACTTAAACTTTTGTTATACTCGTTATCACTACCGTGACAACTGGTGGAGAAGCTGGAATATTCCCTCGACGCCCAAGCCGTTAGAAGAAGCCGAAGACTACAAGGACTAGAACCTGAAGAAAACATTGCTATGATCAAGCAAGAGACACAGACAAAAATGGGTGAGTACCACTTTCAACCTTTTAGAAACCCTTCTATTTTTACTGGAGAACGCAACCAGAATCCAGAAAAATGGTTGAAAGAATTCCATCGCGTCGCTCGCTACAACTGCTGGGATGATTCAATGTGCCTCGCAAATGTTTATTTTTTCCTCCAAGGAACAGCGCACAGATGGTACGAAAATGTTGAAGAGAAAATTAATTCATGGGATATTTTTGTGAAAATGTTTTCTCAGAATTTTGGACATCATGTCACCCAAAAAGATCAGCTCGCAGAGAACCTCAAAACTCGAGCTCAGAGGAAGGAGGAGACCAGTGATTCCTACATTCAAGATGTTCTCCATCTGTGCAGAGAAGTGAATCCAGCTATGATGGAAAATGAAATAGTCGCACACTTGACGAAAGGAATATCGGAGGAGATATACCAGTCAATAATCATTTTAGACATCGCAACTATCGATGAGTTCATCAAATGGTGCCGAAAAATCGAGGCTTCAAATAAAAAACGTGTAAATAAACGTGTAGTATTCGACAGACTACCGAATGTTGCCGCCATCGATTCAGCAGACTCTGAATCAATGGAAGACTTAATCCGACGCATCGTGCGTGAAGAAGTTCATCGCGCACTAAATCCGGAGTCAACTACCCCTGAACCATCTTCTCTGAAAGAAATTATCCGAGAAGAGATTGAAAAAAACGTAGCAGCAATTTCGAAGCCTATTCAAAGGCCTCCGCCACGACAGTCGTACCCCAACCAAACACGTACATTCAACCAGGTTCCACGACGTCAGTACCCTACCCAAACACCCATATATAGCCAGACGCCACCACAACGAAGAACGGATGAATGGAGGACGCATGACAACATCCCAATATGCTTTAATTGCGGCCGCCCAGGCCATGTTAAGCGCTATTGTAGAGAACGCCGACAATGGACGCAGAGACCCGAAGGACATGCACCAAGCACCCAAGAACCTCAAATGGGTAACCACCAAGCCATAAGAAGCCAAATCTACCGCAGACAATCGCCGTATCCAAACAGAGGAAGATCCCCAAGACGCCAGTCCATTTCCCCAGGCCGCCATACAAGCCAATCCCCACGCCGCTACAATCTAGAAAAAACTAAATGTCGCGTCTTCTTTCGAGGGGGAAGCCGCGGGTGTGAAAAACCCTCCATCGTCGACAGCCGCTAAATTACAACAAAATTATGTCGAAATCTTCATTGATGACATTGCATTTTCTGCTCTGGTCGATTCAGGTTCCTCTTTTTCAGTTATCTCTGATGGATTGAGACGACAATTAAAAAAGACCATGTTCAAAGATAGCGGAATGACTCTGAAAGTTGCTGATGGCAAGAATGTAACATCGATCGGCCGATGCACAATCAGCTTGAGCATCAATGGATTGGAACAGCCGCTTGAGTTTATCGTCCTCCCTAATAGTAACCCAAGTATTATCCTCGGATGGGATTTCCTAGAGGCATCAAATGCCGTGATTGATTGTGGACGCGCCGAAATCAGATTGGAAGAGGCCAAAGATGTACTAAATTCACCAGCTTCCATGGGAAAGGTTGTGGCTAGCAGAAGCGTCGTAATCCCAGCCGAATCAACCAAACTAATAAATGTTATGAGTGAAGAGCTTAATGGGCAAAATCAGGTACTTTTTGAACCTTCGAAAAAGGTATTGATAGGAAAAGGGTTAACACTTCCCTGTGCATTATTCAGGCTTTCCCATAATAAAGGAAAACTTTGGATCGTAAATTCTAGCACCACAGCTCAAATAGTCCCTAAGGGAATGTGCCTGGGAAAAATTCAAAGGGTTGAAGAAAATAACTTGACGGCTATTTCAGAATGTTCTGAATTTAATAAGGAGGTGAAAAATGCGAATCATGCCAGTCATGCTGATAAAAGTGACTTTAATTTTTTACAAAATTTAATTAGTCATGATTTATCAGAAGAGCAGCAGTCTCAAATCTTATCAATTTTAAAACGATATGAAAAAATATTTGATAAAAATAATGAACCTGTAAAGCAAACTTAAGTAACCAAACATAAAATTGAAACTGGAAACCATCAGCCTATTAAGCATAGACCATATCGAGTCTCCCCTACAGAACGCCAAGCAATCCAAACGGAAGTGGACAAAATGCTAGACGCCGGGATTATACGTCATTCAGAAAGTCCATGGTCATCGCCGGTTATTTTAGTGAAGAAGAAGGATGGTAACTGGCGTTTCTGTGTGGATTACAGACGACTAAACAAAGTTACTAAAAAAGACGTTTACCCACTACCCCGAATCGATGATACACTTGACTCCCTGAAAGGAGCCAAATTTTATTCATCAATGGACCTTCGTTCAGGATATTGGCAAATAGAAGTCAACGAAGCAGATAGAGAAAAAACTGCCTTTATTACCCCTGACGGACTCTACGAATTCCTAGTCATGCCCTTTGGCCTGTGCAATGCCCCTGCAACATTCGAGCGCATGATGGACAAGATATTGAAAGGCCTGAAATGGACGATGGCCCTCTGTTATTTAGACGACATCGTGGTGTATTCCAAATCGTTCAACGAACATTTACACCGGCTTGAAATCATACTACAATGTCTTAACAAAGCCGAGCTGCGCCTCAACCCAAAAAAGTGTATTTTCGGAACCAAACGAATTAGAGTGTTTGGACACCTCGTCGATAGTAAAGGTATTTATCCCGATCCAGAAAAGATTGAAGCTATCGCCAAGTTTCCAACCCCAAAATCTATAACAGATGTGAGAAGCTTCATTGGCCTATGTTCCTATTATCGTAGATATATCGAAAATTTTGCTGAGAAAGCCGCTCCTTTACATGAAGTCCTCAAAAAAGATAATAAATTCACGTGGAACTCTGACCAACAGGATGCTTTTGATTCCTTGAAAAAAGCATTGATGTCTGAACCTGTTCTTGCCTATTTCGAAGAACAACTGCCAACCGAGCTTCATACTGACGCCAGCGGTTATGGAATTGGAGCTGTCCTCGTACAGATCAACGATGGGAAAGAGCGGCCAGTTGGTTATGCTTCAAGAACTTTATCTAAGGCGGAGAAGAATTACTCAACAACGGAAAGAGAATGCTTGGCCGCAATATGGGCCATCAACAAATTTCGACCGTACCTTTTTGGTCGTGAGTTTGTCATCGTCACTGACCACCACGCTCTTTGCTGGTTATCTAACCTGAAGGACCCGACAGGAAGACTAGCAAGATGGGCTTTCAAACTCCAAGAATACAATGTAACGGTTGTTTATAAAAGTGTACGCAAATACCAAGATGCCGACTGTCTTTCTCGGAATCCTCTCCAACTTGAATCGGAAGAAGCATACAATGATGAGGATGATGATATACCCTCAATAACTGCTCTGACGTGCTTCGAGGCTGAACAAAGAAAAGACCCTAAAATTAATAAATTGATAGATGAAACAGAAAGATTTGGTGCCGAATCAAAAGGATATGAAATGTTAAAAGGAACCTTATACAAAAAGAATTTCGACCCCATGGGAAACCAACACCTTTTAGTTATTCCCAAGCACTTACGCTTAGAACTATTGAAAAGTTTACACGACGCTCCCACAGCAGGTCACCTTGGATTTTCGAAGACATATGAGAGAGTTAAAAACAAATATTTCTGGCCAGGACTTCTCCGGGACATACGGAAGTATGTCGCTCATTGTAAAGAGTGCCAAAGAAAGAAACAATCAACTCAAAAGCCACCCGGACTACTTAAAGCCATACCTCCTGCAACCTCCCCTTTTCAGAGAGTTGGAATGGACCTCCTTGGAAGATTTCCCAAGTCTGATACTGGTAATAAATGGATCATAGTCTGTACTGACTATCTTACTCGATTTGCCGTTACTAAAGCCTTACCCACAGGGGAAGCAAAAGAAGCAGCCAAGTTCTTAATGGAAGATGTTGTTCTCAAGCACGGAGCCCCCAGAGAAATCATCACGGACCGAGGACGAGTATTCCAATCCAAGTTGATTGCGGAACTCACCAATCAATGCTCGTCGATACATCGGTTCACGACAGCGTATCATCCCCAGACGAATGGACTGACGGAGAGGTTAAACAAAACCTTAGCCAACATGATCGCTATGTATGTAAGTGTTGAACAGAAGGACTGGGACGTAATCCTGCCCTACGTCACGTTCGCCTACAACACGGCAAAACAAGATACGACAGGTTTTACCCCTTTTAAATTGATTCATGGACGCGAAGCCGAAACAACTGTAGACACTCTTTTCCCAAATCCGCATGAAGATCTCCAAGAGGATTACAGTCAGAAGATTGCCTCGCGAGTCGAAGAGACTAGGCAGCTAGCAAGATTAGAAACATTGAAAGCCCAAGAAAAGGACAAGGCCAGATATGACTCAAAGCACGAGGCAATGGATTACAACGTTGGTGACCTGGTATGGATTTTCATCCCGATAAGAAAGGTGGGACTCTCAGAAAAACTGATGAAAAGGTACTTCGGGCCATACAGGGTTACTCGGAAACTCTCTGACGTGACCTTCGAAGTTGAACCTGTGGACCAACCAACCAGGAGACGCCAAACAAGAGACCTTGTCCATGTACTGAGAATGAAACCCTACCATGACCCTGAGGACCAAGCTGATCTGTTCAAGTGATAATTACAGCGGGACGCTGTTCATCTAGGAAGGGGGCAATGTCACTGAATAATTATTTTAAATATTCTGTGGTATATCATCATTAATATTTGCATAGTCATCACCCCTTACCATTCTTGTATATTATTACTTGTAAATAATTTTTTAGAAATAGTTTGCATTTTATAAATAAATTATTTTTACTTAAACTTTTGTTATACTCGTTATCACTACCGTGACAATATTGTTAGGTGTAGGTTTTTTAAAATGGTGCCTAAAATAGTTGAAGTTGTAAAATTCTAAGTCTAAACATGATGAAAAAAAAAGAAAATAAAAATATTAAAGGTAATAATATATAAAGGGTTGATTGGTAGTTGAAGGCATTAATATTGATGGTTAATAAACAAAATGATATTATCGATTAATAGTGAAATGTTTCATCTACATCTGTAAGTTAAAAAACAAAGTCCAACACCACAAAACTAATGAAACTGTAAGTCTATTTACAAATAAATGAGAGAAAAGTTAGCAAATCTATTAAATGGGAAATAATTTGGGGCACAAAAAAAAAATTAGTTACTAGAATAAAAATAAAGAAAAAGGGGAGTAGTGGTGACACACTGATATAATATTATAAAACTACAAAAAAATATATAAGAGGAGTACATAGGAAGGATAAATTTAAAGTAAACACACACAATAGCGAAAGTAAATATTTGGGAAAGTTGGTATACTAGTTACAGTTTTTTGTTACTTAAGGTGCCTTGAATATTTACAACATAGTTTCAGGGATGTAATACAGGAAGGAGGAGAAGTAGAGATAATAAAAGTAAAATAAAATATAAAAGAAAATTGACTTAAGCAAAAGGTTTGCGATAGGTAATGACGCAGTGAGGATTAAAGGAAGAAGGCCTGAATTGGTTTCTGCAAAGGACATCTCAGGAGTCCTGCCCTGCAATACGAGCTTAGAAGCGAAGTATTGTTTTCAGGGTTCAGCAATCTCAAGATGCTCTGTAAGTAGCATTAGATCAGATGGGCAAAAGGCGTGAAGATCGAAGGAGAGGTAGGTAATGGGAGAATACGGGAAAGATTTTTTTTTTCTGAGAGAGGTTAAAAAGAGATGGTGTCTCAAGAGCTGCGCTGCTGTCGGTGATTGAGCTCGATCAGATGAAAAATAAAAGTAAACGAAAAATGAGTGGGCGCATCGTACTGATGATGGCCTGGGTCAAGCGTTAGAGAAAAAAAAATATCTCGCTGGTTACCCAAGCTCTCCGTGTGGAGCTAACATGGGGAGGAAGAGTGTACCAGGTCGATGAATCATTAAAAAATAAAAATTAAAAAAAAATGTTGACGAGCAGGAGTTTCAGGAACCGTTGAAGAGGTTAGAGGATGGAGGTAGATTGTGAAAACAGGGCTCGACTGTTGCCATTGATTGATTGAACCCGGGTTTGAGGAAAAAAGAATGAAATAAAGAATGCTGGGACGGCCACCTGGGTGTAAATAAAAAAAGTCGGCAAACAGGAACTTTGCGATGGATGAGGGGTGGTTAGAAAGAAGGCATAGAAGGCCAATGGAAAATGATCAAGAGACGAGAGAAGTATGGAAGGCAGAGCTGGAAGGATCAAGATATAAGAAGGGACAGTTGGTATAAGGCGTCACTGTTAAAACGAAATTTTTAAGTTAAATTAGCTTAGACGTAGGCCATGGAAAATTAAAACAAATGATGTCAAAGAATATAAGGTTTCAGGTGATGTTTATATAGGTTGGCTAATGGTTTTAACTGTTTAGGGATGGAAGGAAAAGAAATATCTTAAAATATATGGATTGATTCTAAAATATAAAATGGCACACATCAAGGATCGTAAAAATATAGATGAATAAGATTTTAAAATAGAGTAAGTATTTAGGTTAGTGTGTTCCCCACGTGATGCAATATTTATAAACGCAAATTAGACGATGTTTGGAATAGTGTCGTGGCAATGGACTCCATTTTGGGGATTTAATTGTCCTTTTAGGCGGCCAAGATGGCGTCTCACATGGTGTCATGTACAGGATCGATTTTAGAGATGGTGGGGACCTAATTTTTAAACGGGTTGACAAAACGATAAACTATCCTATAACATTATAAAAATAAGATTTGTTATAAAAGGGATTTTATATAATTTTCCTATCCGTTTTAATCTGGCAGGTTATTTGGTGGACACGAAGATCTAGCATACTGATGTGCCAAGGTACAGGCATAGTGAAACTGGAGATGTCAATGTCAACATGTGTCATGTTAACATGGCCGCGGTAATCCTTTGTTGCCGACTGGCGCCGCTGGTGTTTGTTTGCTGTCACCTGATCCCATGTCTGGCCTACGTCCCGAGTTAGGTTATGTCATCTGATTTGGCGCTTACACAAAGTAACAGGATGTTTTAGGTTATTTAAGTCTGAGGGGATTATATTATACATAAGAAAGATAGGGATGTTATAGTATGGGGCGTGTCCTTATATTTATTAGTAACTATCTTAATTAACTTCGTCCACGAGGTTCTCGGATTCTCTAGGTGAAATAACCTTAGTTTCCCAGTAAGTTTTGCGTTAAGATTTTTTCCGACAAATCGTTAGATTGGAGATAATTAGCGGTGATTAGGTTTAGAAAAATTATAAAATAATGAATTTACGAAATTTTCGATTACGATATTAGTTTTTGCATACTACATTTATAGTTGTATTTGTAATTGTGGGAAAAATGGGAGGCACATTTTGAGATGAGATAATTTAAAATTGATATTTATAAAAATACAAATCTAGGACTAGTTTTTAAAACTTTTAAATATTGAGAAATATCAATTGAAATAGTAATAGGTCAAGTAAAATAAAGAGTGTAATAAATTTAATTATTAATACTATGGCCACAAATAAGGTATTAAAAAAATAACACAAATGAGTTTAGAAAATATGATTTGAGTAATTAAAATATAATATTATTTTTTTATGTAAAATTGAAAGTTGCATATTTGGATAATGCCATTTGAGGTGAATTTAAGAAAGGCATGTAAGATTAGTAAATTGGCAAAAATGCGTGATTGAATATTTTTAATAATAAAATTGAAAATGATGAATTAACATTTATAATTTGAATAAAATAAAGTGATAAATGAGAGTGTGAAAGTTTTAAAAAATTGAATAAAAATGATATAAAAAAGGTTATAATTGATTTTTTTAAATGCTTAAAGTGAAAATATAAAATTTATGGGGAAAATGGCAGAAACAAAGTATAAAGTACCTTGAAATGGCTGATGCTGGCTGGAGTTGATCTCTGGAGATGGTTGTAGGGAAGAAGGCTACTTGTTGCGTGGGATCCGTCGAAAGATAAGATGAGGGGTTCCTCCGCACGAGGCACGGCTAGTCCCCGAATGGCGTCTGTTAGGCGGCTTACTAGTTCGTCGCAGTGGGGTTGCATGTTGGTGAGGGCATCCGCAACGAAGTCGTCTCTGACCTCCGTCATCCTCTGCTTGCTGCTGTCCTCAGTCATCCTGTCGACTTTAACGGATTCTGTAGTAATCCCGATGTGGAATGTGCTGGGCAGTCGTGGTCGTGGGTGTGTGATGTGATTCCCGCATGGGGACAGCAAGAGACAGAGGCAGGTCTAGATGGTAACTCCAAGAAGGTAGAGGTAGACCACGGACGAAGGCAGACAGACCACGGGCGCTACGGATGCCCAAAGCCTACATCGCGGATAGAAGGGGGGGAGAGAGATCCCACTGACCGTATAAGGCGTCGCTCTGAAAACAACTAAACAACTAACTTTGTCCCATTTCTGGGCTCTTTTATATTGGCTGCCCGCATAATGGCGGAGAGTCCTGATTGGTTCCTGTAAAATCACGCCACCTGTCAGGCGCCGGGTTGTTTATCACGTCTGGCCACCTGTTGACGGGGTGATTGAACTCATTATCATAAACACCTGTTCGTCTGGTCTTTGTCGTCGTCTACCTCTTTGTTTTATTTGTCATTTCCATTGTTATACAAGGTCGATACATATTTTATATAGATATGGGGTTATGATAAATATTATAAGAAGGTTGTGATCTATCTAATTCAAAATATATTACATATATCATATACATCTTTTAGAGATATTGGTAAAATAAATAATATTTTGATCCAATATATGCCTTTTTATTTAAAGATTTATTTATGGATTGCTCTATTTTCAAATCTTTTAGATTTTGTAAATTTTAAAAGATAAACATAAATAAGCATTATTTGATGATATGCAAATGAGCTGTCGTATGGCCAACATTTCTATGCAACAGCGCTACCAATTGCTACCAACATTAGTCAGTCTAGAATACTTGTGTAAATGTGAAGGCATCATCATTATTAGAGTTAATTACATTTTTTTTAAAGATAAATTTCTGCAATCACTGAATTGAGAGGGCTTACTCTTGGTGAACCCTGTTACAATTATAGTCTGCTCTAGATGTAGAGGTCTGGTAGATCAAATTGGCAAAACCACTGGGAGGGTTCACCAATGATAAGTGTAAAACTAAAGCAGACTATACAATAGTTGCTGCAGTCTGGTAGATCAAAGTGATAAAACTACTAGGAGGGTTCACATCAATGAGATAAGTCAAGCCCTCCCTATATATTTTTCATCTTCAATTCAGTTATTTTAGAAATTTGTCTTTAAAAAAATCAAATAATTAGCTCTAATAATGATGCTATATTCACATTTTCGCAGCTAGATGGCACTATGTGTTGTTTTCAGATGGAATATTTGAATTAAGATTATGGGTATTCTAATGAGATATACACTGCGTGACATTGAAAATGGAACACCAAGAAATAGTGGCCAGAAAGTGATGAAACTCGGCAGACAGAGAGAGACAGGGACGAACAATAAGTGATCTTTATTTCAAAATGATAGTCATAATACAGAGCGAGAACGGCATCGGCTTAGTAGCAAGTAGGACCACCGCGGACGGCGATGCACGCAGCAACACGTCTAGGTAGAGAGTCAATCAGAGTACGGATGGCGTCCTGAGGGATGGCTCTCCATTCCCTCTCAACCATTTGCCACAGTTCGTCTTCTGAACGCGGCTGTGGTAAGGCATGCAAAAGGCGTCCAATGATGTCCCAGACGTGCTCGATTGGTGAGAGATCAGGAGAGTACGGTGACCAGGGAAGCATCTGTACATCTTGCAGAGCTTGTTGGCTAATGCGAGCAGTGTGCGGTCGGGCGTTATCCTGCTGATAAAGGGCATTGGGTACCCCCTGAAGGTAGGGGAGTGTCACCGGTCGCAGCACATCATCAACGTATCGTTGGGCCGTCATAGTGCCCTGAATACGAAGTAAAGGTGACCTGGAATCATACGCGATTGCGCTCCAAACCATGATTCCACGTTGTCGCACGGTGGGGCGTTCCACAATTGCTGCCAGATTGGACCTTTCTCCACGTCGATGCCACACGCGTACACGGCGACTATCACTGGACAAGCAGAAACGCGACTCATCTGAGAACACGACCCTGTGCCATTCCGTCATCCACGTCGATCTAGCCCGGCACCATTCCAAACGTTGGCGCCTATTCGGTGGGGTCAATGGCAGTCTTCTTAGCGGATGGCATGAGTGCAAGCCATTAGCAACCAATCGACGGGAAATGGTTCTGGTCGAGATGGAATGATCTAGGGTGTCTTGCACATGTTGCAGGATGACGGTACAAGTGGCTTGTGGGGCCGCCACTGCTTGTCGAAGGATACGCCGATCCACACGTGCTGACGTCACTCTGGTTGCACCGACATTCCTATAAATTGCCACATTTCCTTGTTCCAACCATCTTCTCCACAGTCGGTGCACCATGGACGCACCAAGGTGTGTATCAGCTGCGATTTGACGTATGGACCAACCTGCCCTTTTCAGTCCGATCACCATGCCCCTCGTAAAAGCGTCTGTCTGCTTGAACTGCCTCCGTTTACGATGACCTGGCATTCTCTGTTATTACACGTGTCTTTTGACACAAGAACAAAATTTCTACAATGATTTTCCTTGAAGAAATAACGACACGAATACTGTCCTTTCTGCAAGTTCCTTCCCTTATATCTTACTCCATGTGCGCACGAGAGCTGCGCATTTTACATCATTTGCATAACTCGGTTAGGCGCGTCTACCCTGAAATTTGCATAATTTTCTGGCCACTATTTCTTGGTGTTCCATTTTCAATGTCACGCAGTGTATAAATGAGTTTTAAAAATTGTAAAAAAAAAAAATGCATCGGCAGGGAATCGAACCCAGGCCGCCCGCGTGGCAGGCGAGCATTCTACCACTGAACCACCGATGGTTATGAGAAATGGCCATATTTGGGTAATTATTCCATTCACAAAAGCAAACGGTGACAGAATTGATTAAGAAAGGGCAATGCCCAGATTTTACCCGATAAAATGCTTTTATTCAAATGCTATTCGTTACAATCATAAATTGCCGCCGTGGATGTCATTCTTGTGAAACGTCCCGCTCCAAACTTTGTGTCTGAGAAGCAATATTTTTATAAAGAGATGATCTGGCTTTGTGTCTTCTGCTCGAATGAATGTTTTTCTTTTAGAATTTTGTTCCTGCATACTAAAAATGAATTGGCTCACCCGTGGTCTCTGCTTTTTGGAATTTTTCCGGATATAATTTTGTATCTGATAATCAAATATGATACAGCAATATTGTCATCATCATTTTCTGAATAAAAAACAACTACTTTTTTCCCAGAACCTGTCAATTTATTTTTCTTGACTAAAAATCCGAAAAATATCTTTTCCATATTTTTTTAATGTCCTGTTAAAACACGTTTTACATGTCCATTAGGTCAGCAGATATTACCTCCCATCTTCACTGCTAGAGGCGCTGCTTGCGAGCGAAAGGGCAAATTTGCCACGCAATTTGCAAATAACTTGTATATGTAATAATAGGTTGGGGCTTGGTAAGCCTGTTGTAGAACCTCGTCGACTCTCGCTATAAGTCGTGGCAACCGAGGGTCAAACCTGTAGTAACCGAGAGGGACAGTCAGGGGGTGGAGAGTTTTCCAGTACCTCTCTGCACCTTGTAGGATCTTTAACAGTTCTCACAGGGTACAGGCAGTCGTGGTCGAGGCAGAGTGGAAAACTGGGGAATGTCCACACACACAAAACGAAGCGACACAGTTGAAAGAAAGTTCCTTGAATAGATAAAAAGTCGAGCCAAAAGCAAGATGGAGATAGAAGATTCCTTACTGTTTTACATGGTCGATGAGTTGGTCCCTGGAGACGACAAAGGGTGACGCTGACCGGAAGACTCACTGGAACTGACTTAACTGGCTGTTGCTACGCGGGCGTTTTTATACTACGCCTCCGACCAAGAGAATTGGGTCATGCACGTGTCACACGTGTCGCTGTTATTCGAGACTGGCGCTGGGCTGTCGGCTTCCAATCTATCTTTAGAAGTTACTTTGTAATTCTCTCAATCTTGCTTTTAACTCAACTTTTAATCTATTATATAGTTTTATTTATTCATCCTCAGTACATTACATATGGTGCTGCAAGGAGACATGTCAAATATGCGTATAATTATTTATAGATTTGCAATTAGTTCTATATACAACATGACAATCTTGTTATACGTATTATAATATAGGGTTATTGGTTTAAATTATCATAGATAGGCCCCGGGAGTGAAAGGGTTTATCCGGGTTTAAGCGGGTAAAGCCTCTCTAACACAGGTAAGTAATTAAAATTTCTTTTAATTAATTAAAACTGTGAGGGTAAAGGGCTATAACAAGATGTTTATTTGGCTATATCTGAAAATTATAAAAATAAAACTTATGTTCAATTTAAAAGTTATGATATTCATTATAAAAGAGAACTGTAGATAAAACCTTTGTTTGCTAAAAAATAATGATGACATAAAATGATGTTCTAAAAGATTGTTGGCGGGCGTTGGAAAGGGTTAGGGGTTGAAGAATATGCAATTGTAAGTGTTGCACAGACAATCAAATACTGAGATCCAGGTGCAAAGCGAGGATATAGACTTGTGCGTCTTCCTAGGCAATGTTTCACCTGCGATCCTGTATAAGGTTACAGTGCTTTGTCACAATTGTAGGGTTATTGGGTTGAAAAGTTGTGTTGAAGAAAAGAATTAATATGCTTGAAAGGGGTGGTAGAGCCATGCGATAAGTAGAATTGTTGTATCGACAGTAGGTGGTCTGACTTGACTTGAAATCAAAGGTTGATTGTGGTCCGCTAGAGCTGAAAAAATTGAAAGTTGAAAAAAGTGAACGCTTTGTGCATGCGTTGGTGATGTGCTCTGCGGATGATTGAAATAAACTTTTGAAACGTGTTCAGACCAAAAGTCGAGACTTGTACTTCTGGGGAACTGTGTTCAAAGAGTTTGTTGAATTAAGAAATCAAAAAGAAAAAATTGTCAAGCAGTACTGTCGTTTCTACGATGGTTTGAAGCAATGGCTGAAATAGGTAGTGAAAAAAGTATAGGGAAGTGATTAGTAAGAATTTGATTGTTGAAAACGATTGTTGTATGCCCGATAGCTGCTGATAAACATTGTCATATAATAAAGTTATTTAAACAAAAATATAGTGAATAAAAAGATAGAAATATGATTGCGGATAACAACAGTATAAGTGGATAAGATCAAACATGTAATATATAAAAGACATAATAATGAATTAGTAAAATATAAAAGATATAATAATGAATTAAAAATGATTATTGAAAGAATTAAATGTTTTGTCATACTAAAATAATATCATGAAAAATAAAATTGTTAAAATAAAGTTGTTAAAATAATGTTGGAATAAAAATTTGATTATATAATTGAAAAGTAAAAAAAATAAAAATAATTATTCAAGATTTTATACAAAGTTATAATATAATTAAAGGTTATTAATGATTAGATAAATGTTAAGTAGTGAAAAATGGAACAAAAATTGTCTCTTTTGAAGAAAAGTTAAAAGAAAACAAAAATATTCGTTCCTGACAAAAAAAAAGGAACATATTTACACAATGTCTAGTTGTAGGTCCAAGATTATTGGTGTCTTTAGTTTGACCTACGGGGAGGCAATGTGGTCCTATGTCGCTTTGGTCCGGTCTGAGAAGTTGGTCTTTGCCTGATCTTCCCGATTATATTATGTGAGACCAGACGGGGAGCGATCTTGATCCCTAAAATGATGTAGTGTAGTGGAAGATGGGACTTTGGATACATGAAGTGTGTAGTGCATGTCTTAGGCGCTAAAAAGATTGCAGAGCGTTTTATGCTGTTGGTCTGCAAAATTTTTAGGTGAGCCTACCCAAACGCCGGCTTGTTACGTTTGGGGAATATTTTTTTTTAAATATTAACTTAACAGATCTTTTCTCCATGTAACATTGCGTTACATATGGAGAAATGAGAGGTTAAATCCTTTTTTATTCCTAACGAATGAGCCGGTAATGTTGTGTTTGTTCGTATTAAAAGCGTACCCAAAAGCCATATAATTGAATGATTGACAGTGAAGAGTGTTGAAGATTGGAACATTGTCGTGGCGATGGGGGCCATTTTGGGGATTTTATTGTCTTTTTACGATGGTATAATATGGCGTCTCATATGGTGTCATTTAAAGGATCGATAACCTTATAAAAATAAGATTTGCTATAAAAGGAATTTTATATAACTTTCCTATCCGTTTTAATCTGGTAGGTTATTTGGACACGAAAATCTAGCATTCTGCTGTGCCAAAGATACAGGCCTACTGAAATTGGAGGTGTCATGTTAACCTGACGCCGCTGCAACTGGTGTCCATATCAGCTGGGTTGTTTGTTTTTGCTGGCGGTGCGATGAGTCATTCTGCTGGCTATGGGTAAATCTCTCTGCCTCCACTGTGGTAATTGTTTTCTGACCTAATTGAAAATACTGGGATTTAAATGTAAAAAAGGCTGTGAGCTTGTAGGCGGTATAATTCGGAATAATTGTGTCTCGAAGATATCTGGAGTCAAATGATTGAATTCAATGAAATATACATCTTGAGGCAATCGCTGTGGGTGTTGAACGAATCGGGGCTGTGGAGGTGTTATGTACAACACATCCTCTGTGTAATATTTTAATTTATTGACATGTATGGTGTCACTGTCTCTATTGAGAGGCTGATTTGGGCGATCTATTCGAACGACATTGGGTGAAATGATTTCAATTATTTTGTAGGGTCCAGTAAAATATGGTGCTAATTTACCTGTGTCGGGATGTCTGTAATTTTTTACCAAAACAAGATCATTCTCTTCGAAATGTGGTGTTCTGTGCTGCTTATCAAATGTTTCTTTATCTTTTTTATGTTTATTTTGAGTACGAGAGCTTGCTATCTCTCGAGCTATATTTATTTCGGGGTATGGGTTAAGATGAGTTCTTAGATCTGGGGGGATAACATTGAACATTAAGTAGGTAGGTGGAAAACTTGTGACAGAATGGGGTGTGTTATTGTACGTCTGAGTGACGCGTTTAACTAGTTGAGTCCAGGAAGCTTTCGGATTTTCTAGATAAGCTAGTCTGAGCTTGCCTGTAATGGTCGCATTTAAGCGTTCTATTAAACCGTTTGCTTGTGGGTTATTGCTGGTAGTTAGTAGAGGTTGTATACCATGCATTATTAGAAATTTACGGAATTTTTCTGAGGTAAAAGCGGGCGCTCTGTCAGATAACAGACATTTTGGAGATCCTTGCTGTAGTACAGTCTTGAGGGTTTGAATGTACGTTAGGGTACTGGTGGACTTCGATGGAAAGGTCCAAGCATATCGCGTTAAATGATCCACTATTACGTGTAGATAGGTCTTGGAGTGTCCATATTTCGAAAATCCAGCTATGGTATCTATAGAGATTAAGTCGAATGGTTGTTGAGGTGGTGGAATTTGTCCGAGGGCACCATAGGGTTTACCTTTGGGTCTTTTAATGATTTGGCAGGTGTGACACGACCTGACAAATTTTTCTATAGATTTAGAGATACCTTTCCAGTAGTACTGGGTAGTAATTATGCGGGTCATCTGAGAGATGCCTGGGTGGTTATATTCTTGGTGAACTTTGTTCATGAGAGTATGTTGCAGGGTTTCGGGAATTATTATTTTAGTTACACCTTTTCGGGTAATGGTATGTAAGCCGTTTGTATCAATGTAGAAGGGGGATTCTGTTGGTTGATGCTTTTTTATAATATCAGTACTGATAAATCCTACAAAGGGGTTTCTTGAGAGTAAATCTGCCTCATACTGTTGACTGCCTTTGATGTAGTGTATTTCGTAATTATAGGTAGATAGTCTCAGGCTCCATCTAAATAGTCGGCCTGACGGATTTTTTATAGTTTTAAGCCATTGTAAAGCTTGGTGATCTGTGTATATGGTGAATTTTATACCGGTGAGGTATATTCGGAATTTGTCTACACTTTCGACGATGGCGAGGCACTCGAGTTCGGAAACGGTGTAGTTTCTCTCATGTGCTCTAAGGGCGCGGCTAAAATATTGCACAGGATGTATTTGTCCGTCTGGATGTACCTGTTTGAGTATGCCGGCAATCCCTTGGGTGGATGCATCGCAATAAAGGCGGCATGGTAAACCGACTTGATACAAGTGTAGTACTGGTTTACTGGTTAAACTCTCTTTGAGAGTGGTGAAAGCTCGTTGACAGTCTGGATTCCAATTCCATTTTACATCCTTTTTAAGTAGTTTATTTAAAGGTGCTCGTAAGCGGGCATAATCTGCTATAAACTTATTATAAACGTTTACTGCTCCTAAAAATGATTGTAGTGTTTTTTGATTGGTAGGTGGTTTTATGGCATTTATGGTATCAAGGTTGCGCGTCTGTGGTGCATAAGTACCTGCGGTAACAGTGTATCCTAAGAAATCTATATTTGTTTTAAAAAATGAACATTTATTATAATTAAGTTTGATGTTTTCGTGTTGACACACTGTTAGAAATTGTTGTAGGTGTTGTAGATGATCCTCTAGGGTGTCAGAAAAATAATGAAATCGTCGAAGTAATGGGTAACAAAATTTAGTTTATATTTTTGCATGACCTGGTTTATGGCACGATGGTATATCTGTGGTGAATTTTTAAATCCGTAAGGAAGTCTACAAAATTCGTACTGACTATCTAACGTCACGAAAGCTAGTAGATTACGTGAGTTAGGTTCTATTTCCACTTGCCAATATGCGGATGCTATATCTACAGAAGAGTAATATTTGGCTTTTGACAATTTGTCAAGAATGGTTTCTATTAAAGGTAAAGAAGTACGTCTGGAGCGATGATTTCATTAAGTTTTCTGTAATCAATACAGAAACGTTTCGTTTGGTCACGTTTGGTAACAAGCGTTATGGGACTGGCATAAGGTGAAACTGATGGGGCAATGATTCCATATTGGAGCATATGTTCTATTTGGGTTTGTATTTCTTGTTGGTCGTGTAGTGGCACTCTATATGGGCGTAATGCTATTATTTTATCTGTGGTGGTATTGATTTTTACCGGTGGTATGTTCAATTTGGGCACATTGTATTTATTAGTAGAGTACACTTGCGAGAATTCATATAGAATTCGGTGGAGTTCGTGTGGACAATGTTCTAACTGAGGTGCCGCATTAGAAGGTATAGAAATCTCAATATCATGGGTAGGAGATATAGGGGGTGAACATATAATTGGAGTAGAGTCCGCCACGTGTAAACAGGACTGGTGCGAGGGGAAAGTGGTAAACATATCAGTTTCCCTCGGTTGAGTGGGACATAAATCCTGTTTGCACTTGGTGAACTTATAGACATTCGTTGGGAGAGCATCATTATTTTGATAAATTTGGAGATTATTAAAATCTATAATTAATTTAAATATTTTAAGGGTATTAATAGATAAAATACCAAAAGGTAGTGAAGCTTCTACTATAAAAAATTTAATTTTTGGGTGAGGTTACCGATTTTAAGTTTTAAAAAAATATATCCAAGGGTATTTACATTGTGTGCTATTGCATTTATAGTTAAACTGTACTGATGGATAATAATTTTATATGGTAATCTATTTTCTATGGTTCTTAAAATATCTAAGTTAAGTAGGTTTATAGATGCTCCCGTGTCTATTAAAAAGGGCAAGTTTACATTTGGTGACAATTCAGTCCATATTATTAATTGTTCAACGAAAATAAGTTTCAGGTTTTCCTACCGTTGAGCTGCTCGCGGGGCTTGCAGAGTCGTCTTGGCTTGCAGCTTGGACTTGGGGAACATGGCTCGGAGGTTGGACCTTGGGCTGGGTGTGGGTACCACGTTTTGGTACAGTGGTTGTGTGTGGTCGGGCGCTGTAGACTGGGCGTGTTTGGTCCCGTGGGAACCGTTGTTCACACTGGGAGTGCCAGTGCATGGCATTGCAATACTTGCAAGGCGAGGGGGGAGGTGTAACTGGGTACGTTACACGTGATGGCCGCTGGTTGTTGTACCGCGGTGGTGGGTTGTGGTAGGTGGGGTGTGGAGCCTTGTCTACTAGGCGCTGGTTCACTGCACTGGTGGCACACTGAGTTCTTCTTGACACTAGGTCGAACCATTCCTTAATGGTGTTTGGCTGCACAGTTGCGACTAATCGCTGGTCTGCGACGGGTAGTCCGTCGGTCAGAGATTCAATTAAAATGTCGGCGGGTAGGTCGAGTTTCATACCCATAACCGTTTTGTTTTGGTAGTAGTTTTCAAGGGACATTTGGGGTGTCAATTTGATTGCCAAAAAGCGTGCAAACGACGCTTCTGTCGTTGCTGGGAATAAGTCTATCAATCTCTGGCGGGCTTCAATATAATATAACCTATCTAACCGTAGGCTTCGGAAATATTGGAGGGGCTTACCTTGTAGGTAGCAGGGTAATTTGCGTAGGCGATCTGTGTAGGTCAGTTCAGTTCGGTCTGCTTGGGCATCGAAGTTGTCGAAAAAGCTTTGGGCTTCAAAAGTACCATCGTATGGACTTACGTCTATCTCCCTAGGAGATCGGGCGACCAGTAACTTACTCAGGGCATCGGCGATCTGTGTCAGCGGGTCTGCGGAGGTATCTTGGGGCGGCGACGTTTCCTCCTCTTCCAATGTCGCCTCTTGTTTGGGGATAGTTTGTTCGGCTGTATCGTTGGACGGGTTGGTTTGCTCCTCCATCTTGCTTCTTGGCTCTTTTCTATCTGGACAGTCTTTTTACCTTCTTCGTTGTGGTCTCCTTCGTTGTGGTAATCCTGTCGACTCTCTGTAATAATAGGTTGGGATTTGGTAAGCCTGTTGTAGAACCTCGTCGACTCTCGCTATAAGTTGTGGCAACCGAGGGTCAAACCTGTAGTAACCGAGAGGGACAGTCAGGGGGTGGAGAGTTTTCCAGTACCTCTCTGCACCTTGTAGGATCTTTAACAGTTCTCACAGGGTACAGGCAGTCGTGGTCGAGGCAGAGTGGAAAACTGGGGAATGTCCACACACACAAAACGAAGCGACACAGTTGAAAGAAAGTTCCTTGAATAGATAAAAAGTCGAGCCAAAAGCAAGATGGAGATAGAAGATTCCTTACTGTTTTACATGGTCGATGAGTTGGTCCCTGGAGACGACAAAGGGTGACGCTGACCGGAAGACTCACTGGAACTGAACTAACTGGCTGTTGCTACGCGGGCGTTTTTATACTACGCCTCCGACCAAGAGAATTGGGTCATGCACGTGTCACACGTGTCGCTGTTATTCGAGACTGGCGCCGGGCTGTCGGCTTCCAATCTATCTTTAGAAGTTACTTTGTAATTCTCTCAATCTTGCTTTTAACTCAACTTTTAATCTATTATATAGTTTTATTTATTCATCCTCAGTACATTACATATGGTGCTGCAAGGAGACATGTCAATTATGCGTATAATTATTTATAGATTTGCAATTAGTTCTATATACAACATGACAATCTTGTTATACGTATTATAATATAGGGTTATTGGTTTAAATTATCATATATACATACTTGTATACTTGTGTACATAGACCATAAATCTGTACATAGACAGGAAAATCACATATATTTTAATAATATAAATGAGTTTTAAAAATTGTAAAAAAAATGCATCGGCCGGGAATCGAACCCGGAGCGCCCGCGTGGCAGGCGAGCATTCTATCACTGAACCAAAAGCAAACGGTGACAGAATTAAGAAAGAATGCATGACGCTGATAACTGTATATATTAATAATCCAAATTGTGCCTTATCATAAAAATAATTTATTAATTTTTATGCAATTTATTGTTTTCTATGTTTAAGCCTTGACGTTTAGCAACAGCCCTACATCGATGTTTCCAGGAAATAAGGCTTTGTCTTAGAATATTTAAATAATGAAAACTCCTTTGTGGAGAGGTGTCCGCTAAAGGGAGGTTCTACTGTAATAGCTTTTAATTTTTTTTATAATGCCTTTCTTTTGCTTTTTTCCTCTATATTTTGGAAAGCATTTGCATTTTTTTTTAATTTTAAATTCTCGGCATTTATTATTTTTTTTTGTCTTTAATAATAAGGTACAATTTGGATTATAGATTAAAACTACAAGAATATAATACCAAATCCAAATAAATTAATAGTGTGTGATGTTTCGGCAACAGCATTGTTACCATCATCAGACAAAAGAATTTAAAATATATATATTTTTTATTATAAAGAAAATAAAGTCTCCAGGGCTAAGTTTCTTGTTCAAATCCTATTCTCCAGCCCCCAGACCCGTCAGTCCTTCCACAGGAGTGATATATTTTTTAGTTTATTCTTTTGTCAGATGATGGCAACAATGCTGTTACCAAAATGTCACACACTATTTATTTATTTGGATTTGGTCGTATTTTCTTATAGTTTTTTGTTTTTAATTCTAGGTGCATGCAGTCAACACCATTGAGGAAACACCAAATATACAGGGCCGTTGAGGTAAATCCGGAATTTGTTCATTAACTTCCCTCTAGCGGTTGTTGAATGCATCCTTATCTAAGGTGTAGTTCATACTGTCATGAAGCATGTCCATATAGAGATGTTCAAACAGGCAAGAACATGAGCAGGGAACACACAAAGACATATGAGCAGCAAACCTTGAGTCCCTTTGTGCCGGAAAATCGCCAAAGGAGATGATTGACTGCTTTAGGTACAAAAAAAACTCAAGTTTACAAAATTTTGAAATGTTTCCAGAAACAGACAAAACTGGATGAAGTATCCTCTGAGTCTGAGTCGGCAAGCCACAGAAAATATGATCTGATATGAAAAGAACATCCGATTTTGTTGACACGTTGAAAGGTTAGATTGACGCAGATCCTGGATGCAGCATGGATAAGTTGGCGAAGGACATGGGGGTTAGCACAGTCAACTATCAGTTTGGTGGTAACTGAAAACCTTGGCTACAAATATGGATTATGATAAGGCACAATTTGTATGGAAACCATGTAACCCTATCTCTCAATATATCAACAACCATAAGAACACTCAATTACCAAAAAGAGCAGATTTAATTAATGAAGTGAAATGTGACCAATGCTATGTAGGACAAACATCCAGAACTTTAAAAGAAAGAATGAAAAACCATAAACACAAGGTAATAAGACCAAATTCAAATGAATAAATAGTGTGTGACGTTTCGGTAACAGCGTTGTTACCATCTTCAGACAAAAGTACTGAATGAGAAATTTTACCACAGCATGTTTTAAATAGTTACTGTATTTAAATTAAACTATTTAAAACATGCTGTGGTAAAATTTCTCATTCATTACTTTTGTCTGAAGATGGTAACAACGCTGTTACCAAAACGTCACACACTATTTATTTGGATTTGGTCTTATTACCTTGTGTTTAACAGAATGGAAGAAAGAGGAAATATATATATGCTTTTAATTATATCTTTAAAAAAAAAAGTGGGTTTTTCCACTTTTAATTCTAAGAATAATATTCTGTGTTTCTCAAAAAACTATCTTCTTCTTATCTGCTATCTTGTTTACACACTTGATAACAGTAACTATTTAAAACATGCTGTGGTAAAATTTCTCATCCAGTACTTTTGTCTGAAGATGATAACAACACTGTTACCAAAACGTCGCACACTATTTATTTATTTGGATTTGGTCTTATTACTTTGTGAAATATGTATTATGTTTTATGGAACCAGCAATTATTGACAGAAAGAAACATATCTGACTGACAACTGAATGTCAGGCATTGTTGAATGATATCAAACACGACAGTGCTGACTACCTGAGGTTCTTTTCGGATGAAAAGAATTATATCCAGGACAGAAAAGTTGATCAGTAAAATGACAGGTGGATACACCGGTAAAATCACCGGCATGTGCACCAAATTTTAAGCAGCAGTCATGGTCCTTGGGGTTATCAGCAGCGAAGAGGATGTTATACAACCTCATTTCTTTGAAGAAGGCCTCAGAATCAACGCCGATGGATACGGTAGTCGGACATGGTGGCCACCAGAATAGATTACGTCTTCCAGCAGGACTCAGCACCAGCCCACAAGTCGAGAAAAACTCACGCATGGCTTTACGGTAATGTGTCCTACCATTGGACACCCAACTTGTGGCCACCCTGCAGCCCGTACTGCAATCCTCTCGATTACTACTTTTGGGGCGTAGTTGAGGAAAAGGTTAATGCAAAATTTCACAATACCAAGGACTTCAGACAAAAGTACTGAATGAGAAATTTTACCACAGCATGTTTTAAATAGTTACTGTATTTAAATTAAACTATTTAAAACATGCTGTGGTAAAATTTCTCATTCATTACTTTTGTCTGAAGATGGTAACAACGCTGTTACCAAAACGTCACACACGTCGTTATTTTTATAACATATTTTCTATAATAGTGCAAAGTTGTGTAAAAAATAAATCATTTTTGTTTGCGCTATGAAAATTTTAATATTTGTTTCCAATTTTCCAGATTTACCTCAACGACCCTATATATAAAAATATTAAAACCATTATTATAATATATATAATTTCTCTCCTGTGTTTACATTGTGTGTATATAGGTTTTTAAAAAAATCAATGGTATTATTCCAAATTTATCTCTTTACTAGAAGAATGACCCAGCTTCGCCCGAGAATTCCCCTGAGTGCAATTTCCTTCATAGTGAAAGTACATCAATAATAAATAGTAGAAGTGCCATAGAAAAGCAATACAGAAGTAACACATAAACCACAGGCAAAAGTTTGTGTGATGGAAAAAATTGCATTATATTAGTGTTTAGGTATTTGATTTAATCATTTTTTGCAATCCATTTAGTTGCTTCAAAATCAATATAGTTTAAATAGATGGCAGCTTTTCCGCCCAACCCCCGAGGTACCCGCCCCAGAGCATTAACCCTTGAAATTGCCTGAGTTGAGTGAGTGACTGCGATGGATCTTGACTGTGATGCCCATCTTCTCAGTAAGAATAAGAAAAAATAGGTTTATAAAAAAATAATCCAAAATACTGGCATGTAAATATTTTTCTGTAAAAATAAAAGAGCACATGGAAATTAGGCATACATATGTGTTTGCTAATGACTGCGACTGCATTTTAAACGATTTTTTAGAGAGATAAAAAAAAACAAAGGCCAGAACAAAAATTAATAAAAATACGAAAGCCATTATTTACATACAGTAACGCTAATTTTGTAAAGTTTTTTTTTTTTAAATTGCATTGTGTGCACTTACTGTAACTTAGTAATATAAATTTCTCTCTCAATACTTTTGTATAATAAAGTAACACTCGTAAAAAAAGATATTTAAAAAAAAGTACGCAAGCAACTTGAAAAAAAAAAGCAGAATCCTCATTGGTTGCTTAATTGGCCTGGTGTTGTTACTTCGCCTCGTATTTACTCCGCGTAAAAAAAAAGTTCTTCAAATGAAAAAATAATAATAAAAAGTCAAAAATACTAATCAAAATGTAGCCAAAAATTTTCCTCAGGTTTATAAAAAGCGACCTGCAAAATTTGGTACGAATTGGTTCAGTAGTTTTTGAGTTTATCGCGAAACAGACAACAGACATTGACTTTTATATCTAGAAGATTATGATTTGCTCAGACATTTATTAAGTTTGATCTATAATTATTGAAATAACAAAATATTATAATTAGAAACTATTATAGATGCGTAAGATTCTTTTTGAAATTAAACAATTTCTACTGCCCTTACTACAATGGAAAAATTAATGGGAGGAAATTGTTTAATTTAAAAAAAAATCTTATACATCTAAAATAGTTTATAATTTTCATAACAGATGGCGTAACAACAAGATATAATAATGTGATAAACAATAGAAGAATACTTGGCTATAAAGGGTCCTATTATATTAAAATCCTATCTAGTCAATTGAATGAATGGCTAAAATATGATTTACTCACAGATTTCTTGAAAGGATGCCTTTGTAGGGCTCATCCAATTTCCCCCTGTCTTGCTCTCCACACTTTGTCTCACTGTCACCCCCTTCTCACTGACTCTTTTCAAAAATATTTTAAAATATTATAATAAAATATTCAACATGGAATATGGAATGAGGAGCCATTGCAGCTTCTGGTAGATTTTATCCCAGGGGTTCTAAAGATGCCAACAGTCTGGGATCTTCTTCCTTAAGGGCCGCAAGACTCCATTCTGTCAGGATTTCCAGGGTATACGATTTCAGTTGCAATCTGAACATTCAACTCAGTATTAGTATGCAATTCTTTTAGAGTAACAAATTATTGTGTACTCTACAATCCTCCCCCACTAAAGTGATGTTTTGTGTAAGCTTATCTAGTGTGGGAGGAATGTGAACACAAAATCATCACTACTTAACAAGGCATCAAGGGGCAGTTTATCATCTTATATCATCTTGAAAGTGATATCAAGTCAGTGAGACAAATAATCTTAATCAGGTTCAAGGACCAACCACACATCTAATAAAAAAAACATAATGCTAATATATATACTTAATTTATCTTGTCATTACAGATATATAAAGTCTGTAAGCATTAGGTGAACAATCCTGCAGGCCTGCTGAAAAGGAAAGGCTCATATACAAAAGAGGTTAGTTATATAATATTTAAAAAAAAACATATACTAAAAGGGTGGCACAATATTGTATAAATCAAATATATGTTGGTGTAGGCTGATGTACAATATTAAAAACACCAGAGCAAATACTTTTAGGTATACATTTATTTATTTTTTTTTTTTTTGCTTATCCCTAGTACACGTGGTACAGGCCATGATAATCATGGTGGGTAGTTAGCGACTGCTTTTACTGTAAGTGCACCACATGTCTACACATGTGAAAAGCAGTTCGACTTTGCACTTACTAATGCCAGAGCCCCGTTTGGTTACTTGCACTCGCTGGTGGGGTTGGACTTTTGCAAGAATCGGGGGCCATTGGAGCATTTTTTTTTTTTATTTATTTAAACAGAAAAAATTGTCCAATGCGGGTTCGAACCCGGGTCCTAGTGGTCGAAAACCAAACGGTTTATGAAACGGTAAATGAAATGTAATTAAATACTATCTCAAAAATCCTATTTTTACTTAATTATTAATTTGTGTGAAAATGATTCTTAAAATTCAAACATAAAATAAATCAATATTTAAATACAGTCGAACCTCTTTAATTCAACACCCCAAGGGATCAGAGCATTCGGTTGAATTGAAGGAAGTGTCGATCGGCGGGCGCCGATAAGATCGTGCCGGCGCACTTTTGTTTCTGGTTAGTTTTAAGTTTCACTTTGTGGTGCCGTTGTTGCGCAATTTCGCGAGTGTCATTGTTGTTTTTTTTTTACATGCGAATTTAGACATCGCGCGCTAATAAATAATATTATTTCCTTCTCAATTTTCAATATTGAAATATTTTAGTTATTTAAAAATTTACAAATAATTTCATTTTGAATAAATAAATCTTTATAAAATCTAGCCACAATGATTATGATAACATTTTATTTCAATATTCCATTTCCATGTTATTATAAAATATTTAAACACAAAATCAATAACACCTGCAGCAGCAGTAGATGCCTTTAATACAATAAAAACTCCTTGTTATTTAAAAGACATTTCAGAGGAAGAAAGACATGCATGTCTTTTAAAGAGACCATCTGGAATACATCCTGAATAGGATTTCTGTTCAAAAACAGACATCTATAAAGGATTTTTTAAAAAGATCTTCATGGTTCTTTTTAAATATTATTTTTAAATTTTCTTTTTATTTTCTGTATTTAATTCCTTTCAACTGCTATATTCTTCAATTAGAATAAAAAAATATTTGTTTTGAAAATATGTTTTGATGCCATTTTGTCTCTGATACTAAAAGTTAATCATGAAAATAAAAAATAAATACAAAAAGTACACACACAATGGTTTCAATTAATATCATCAAATTATATTACAAAGCTATTTTAAAAAATATTATTTTAGCGCGTTAGATGATTAGCTAATCATCTGACTTTAATTCAACACTTCCTTTAATTCAACCGAAAGTTCTGATCCCTTGGGGTGTTGAATTAAAGAGGTTCGACTGTATTTAAAAACATACTGTGGTATAATTTCTAATTTAGTAATTTTGTCTGAAGATGGTAACAATGCTGTTACATAAATGTCACATACTATTTATTTAGATTTGGTCTTATTACCTTGTGTTCAGAATGCTTGATGATATTAATTGAAACCATTGTGCATGTACTTTTTTGTATTTATTTTTTATTTTCATGATTAACTTTTAGTATCAGAGACAAAATGGCATCAAAACATATTTTCAAAACAAATAATTTTTTTATTCTAATTGAAGAATATAGCAGTTGAAAGGAAATAAATACAGAAAATAAAAAGAAAATTTAAAAATAATATTTAAAAAGAACCATGAAGATCTTTTTAAAAATTATTTTATAGATGTCTGTTTTTGAACAGAAATCCTATTCAGGATGTGTTCCAGATGGTCTCTTTAAAAGACATGCATGTCTTTCTTCCTCTGAAATGTCTTTTAAATAACAAAGGGTTTTTATTGTATTAAAGGCATCTACTGCTGATGCAGGTGTTATTGATTTTGTGTTTAAATATTTTATAATAACATGGAAATGGAATATTGATATAAAATGTTATCATAATCATTATGGCTAGATTTTATAAAGATTTATTTATTTAAAAGGTAATTACAAGGTGGGATCAATAAATAAGGTGAATTATAATTTATTTAAAAAAATAAGAACAATATTAAAAATTAGGACTTGATTTATTCAAAATAATCACCTTGGCTTTCTATACATCGTCTCCATCGTTCTGGCAACTTGTAAATACCCTCTTTATAGGCACTCTTAGGAAGCGTGTGAAAAAATCTTGCACCACTTTCTGGACATCTTCATCCGAGTCAAATCGCTTTCCCTTTAACTCCTTCTTTAGTAGTCCAAAAAGGAAATAGTCAGAGGGGGCTAGGTCTGGACTATATGCAGGATGTTCTAAAACTTCAAAACCTAATTTAATGATTGTAGATACAGTTTTACATGATGTATGCGGCCTTTGAAACCCGAATACGGTTAAGTTTTTGGTCCAAATTAAGGAAATGTGGAATTCGTCCATTTTTGAACTCGTTAACCCATTTATAAATGTTTGTTTGAGACAAACAAGACTCACCATAGATATTTTTCATTCTTTGGCATATTTGAGATGTTTGAATACCTTCTGCATTCAAGAAACGAATAACTGCACGTTGTTCAAGCGTGGTGCAATCCTTCAAGGGAGCTTCCATTTTAGTTTATTTATAAGTCTCACGCCGCGCGTCGGAAAAAAGAACAGAACACCTTAAATAGTCTCTCGCGATGTTATATTTTAATATTCTGTAATTTAAATTATTTTTGCTTTTTTAATTTTTAAGAAATAAGATAATTCACCTTATTAATTAATCCCCCCTTGTATTTGTAAATTTTAAAATAAATAAAATATTTCAATGTTGAAAATTGAGAAGAAAATAATATTATTTATTAGCGCGCGATGTCTAAAAATAACACAATAACATGCGTGACATTGCGCAACAACGGCACCGCAAAGTGAAACTTAAACTAACCAGAAACAAAAAGTGCGCCGGCGCGATCTTATCAGCGCCCGCCGATCGTCGCCGCCTCCTGCCGCTGTAATACCATTTGAGAGGTAAAGTTGTATGTAAAAAAAACATTCAACCGTCGAAATCCGAATTTTAAAATGGTCGAACTATCGGAAGTGTCGTATTATCGATACTGTCGATTTACGGTTTGTTATTTGATAGGCCAGCGGTCGGGACATCAGAACATGGTCGAATTAAGGTAGAGTGTCGAATTTGCATGTGTCGAATTAACGAGGTTATACTGTAACTTGCAATCAAATAATTTATTAAAAATAATGGATGATAGATGGCTACCTATTTACATATGTGATTATCTTAGAGATAAGAAGATTATAAGAAGATTACAATTAATTATAAGGTACAATTTGAATTATAGATTGTAATCACAAGGTAATAAGACCAAATCCAAATAAATTAATGGTGTGCGACATTTCAGTAACAGCGTTGTTACCATCATCAGACAAAAGTATAACTGAGAAAATATCACAGCATCATCTGCTATCTTGTTTACACACTTGATAACAGTACTATTTAAGAACATGCTGTGATATTTTCACATTTATTCTTTTGTCTGATGATGGTAACAACGCTATTACTGAAGCATCACACCATTTATTTGGATTTAGTCTTATTACCTTATAAGATTACAATTATACAAAAGAACTAAAATTTCAATTCAAATTACATTATACATATGGATGTTTCTCAATGAATTTATAAAGAATAGCAATCAGTAAAGGGTCATAAATCAAAGTTATACACACAATATATAGTAGATATATAAATAATTATAAATACTTTATTTGCACTAAAATTTTGTAGATAAATCAAATGTGGTCTTCCACATGTACATACATCTGGTTACACCACCATCACTATGAAGCTCATAAATAAATCTCAAATATTTTTGTTATTGAAAAAGAGACTTGCTTCATCACCTCTTATACTTCACCTGAGGTCTCCATTGATCCCATGATATACAATGTTAAAATCTAAACACAAGGTAATTTATAATCTATAATCCAAATTGTGCCTTATCAATGTTAAAATCTACTACAGATCAAATGGACAGAATTTCCAGATCATTTAGCCACTTGTTCCCTATGTTTACAGAGCAACCAGCTCTAATACAAGAAAAGCATAATGCTCTTTTCTCTTAGTCTCCCTTGTTTACTTCCTGTTCCAGAATTGGGTTGATGCCAACTATTTGCTTTACATGATAACTACAAAGATCAAGGTTTGACTAAAAATATTATTGATGTTCAGCTAATAAATTGTTTCTTTTTTAAATTATAACCATTTAAATTCAAATATATTTAATAAACTAATAATCATTTCAAATTAATTACCCCATTATTTTAAAAAAATTCTAGGATCTTAAATTTGATTATATTTTCAACTTCTCATTACACTCCCCTGTCCTCCCTATTCACAAGATATAACTCAATTCCACTTAAACACAAGGTAACATTCAGTACTGAAAGTTGTCTGAAAATGGTAACAACACTGTCACCAAAATGTCACACACTATTTATCTATTTGGATTTGGTCTTTTACCTTGTGTTTATAATCTATAATCCAAATTGCACCCTATCTCAATTCCTCTTGTTGGTACTCCCTTCATACTGCCCTCCTTCTATAAGTCCTTCTCAAGGTATTTTGTTGTCTGTTATGGTTCTTCTGGGTTTTCTAATGAACTTTTAAATTAACCTAACATGGACGAGAAAACCCTTGATTACATTCTTAATTCCTATCTTTATATTAGTATTGATACTTAGATCATTTCAGTATAACATATGGCTGAGCAAATTCTTCAATGGCACATTATAACAGCCTGAGTGAATTTATTACCAACGGACTGTTAAAAATTCCTTGCAAGTTCACTATTTTTAAATCCTACCTAGGTTCAATAATAATCATAGGCAGCATTTCGTCATCGCCTAAAACACCAATTTTATAATGCAGCTACTGTTAGTCCTCACTCCTGCGATGCTGAGCACTGAAAGCTATGAGTACTGCTAGCCCTCCCCATGTATCATATCAACAAGTTCCATGACATTTCGTGATTTCAAAACAATGAATTTGGGGGCATTGCTTGTTCATATTTATGTACTATTTTTGCTGCATGTTTTATATACATTTTTACACATTTTACTTTTATTGAATATAATATCTTTGCATCCGACAAATTTGAAAAAAAAATAAAATGCAAATGGCTTCCAAAATGAAAGTGGAAAAAAAAAAGCAAAGAAAGGCGTTCTAGAAACCAAAAGCTATTATAAAAAGTTATTAGCAAAGCTTTACAAAGTGAAACAACACACTAAAATTTTCTGAACATGTTAAAATAAGAATTGTAACTTTTCTATTATTCATATATACAGGGTGTACCAGGTAAATTGGGACTAACTTTGACAGTCCATAAAACAAAAACTACTTGAGATTAAAAACTTGTTTTTTTTTTCATTACGTAGCCATATTCATGTAAAATGCAACAGTACATGTGTGCGCAGTGTAGTGATGAAGAGTAACCGAGAATTTGAAAATTGAGCTGCCATCATCGTTGCTCTGCGCGCCGGAAGGAGCCCCAAAGAGATAGTGGATTTTCTTAAGTTGCCCAAAACCACTATTTATCGTGTCAAGAAGCAGTTTGATGAGGCCGACAGTAACAAAGAGGGGATAGCTACAAGGAAAAAGCACTCGCGTCGATCGGACAGGGTAAGAGGCGAAGAATTTGTCAAAAATGTCAAGGAGAAGATTGATGGAAACCCTGGGAAGAGCATGAGGGCCATAGCCAAGGAAATGGACGTTGGCTCTATGACAATTGTCAGAACTATCCATGAGGACCTTGGTCTCAAGTCTTATGCCCTTCGGAAAGGTCAGTTGCTGACTGAGAATATGAAGAATAACAGAAAAGGAAAGGCTGCTGCCCTCCTCAACAACCTGAAACACGACTCTTTTGGCATGCTAAGGTTCTTCTCTGACGAAAAGAACTTTGACGTGGACCAAAAGGTAAATCCCAGGAATGATCGCTGGATCTGTAAAGACCCCTCAGAGATACCTGTCGTGATGCACACGAAATTTCCTGCCTCCGTAATGGTCCTTGGCGTTATCAGCAGTGAAGGTGATGTCATGCCTCCCCATTTCTTTGAGAAGGGCCTTAGGATGAACGCTGACACCTACATCAATGTTCTGGAGACCGTTGTGAAGCCTTGTATGGACATGGTGGCCGCAGGAAGGAAGTATGTCTTCCATCAGGACTCAGCTCCAGCCCATAAGGCAAAAAAGACACAATCGTGGCTGACACTTAACGTCCCTAGTCACTGGGGTCCTGATATTTGGCACCCTAATTCTCCAGATTGCAATCCCCTCGACTACTATGTATGGGGCGTTGTTGAGAGAGATGTCAACAAAGCTCCTCATACCACCATCCAGTCTGTCAAGAAAGCAGTTCACACGGTGATGACCCAAATGGACAAGGTCATCGTCGCCAAGGCCTGTGCTTCATTCCGCACTCGCCTCGAGACTGTTGTAGCTAATAATGGAAACTACATTGAATAAATAAAAACTATATCCTTTTATCTACTACTGTGTCAAATTTCATTCGGATATTTTAATTTTTACTTGCAAAAAATTTCAGTTAAAATACCATTGTTGAAATTCCCAATTTACCTGGTACACCCTGTATATAAAAGTCAGTGTATGTATGTATGTTTGTAGGCTATACACGTCCACAATACATAATTAATCTGACTGAAATTTTGACAGTAAATAGAGTAGAATCTGGAAAAACCTAGAGTGAAAATTTCAGGTCTCTATCCCGAATTGCCCTTTCGCTCGCAAGTATCCAATTTTAGTATATGTACCGCCGAACAAGCGTGAATTTCGCTCGCAAGTAGCGCCTCTAGCAGTGAAGATGGGAGGTAATATCAGTTGACCTAATGTACATTGTACATGTAAAACGTGTTTTAACAGGACATAGAGAAAAATCTGGAAGAGATATTTATCGCATTTGTTGCCAAGAAAAATTGAAATTGCCAGGTTCTGGTCAAAAATGTTTTTTTTTAGTCAGAAAAGGATGATGACAATATTGCTGTATCATGTTTGATTATAAGATACAAAATTATATCAGGAAAAATTCCAAAAAGCAGCGACCACGGGTGAAGCCAGTTCATTTTTAGTATGCAGGAACAAAATTCTAACAGAAAAACATTCATTCGAGCAGAAGACTCTATAAAAATATTGCTTCTCAGACACAAAGTTTGGAGCGGGAAGTTTCACAAAAGTGACATCCACGTCGCCAATTTATAACTGTAACGAATAGTATTTGAATAAAACATTTAATCGGGTAAAACCCGGGCATTGCCTGTGTAATTCAGCTATAGTAAGAGATAAAAATAGAAGGCTATTATAAATTGCTACAAATGCCACAATCGTGCCCATTTCAAGGGTTGCAAAAATTCGCCTTATAAATTCTCAGAAACGACTGCTACAGTTCTATTTTTAGAACGGAAGCCTTGTTAGGTATATGACTCATTCAGGGTTCGCGAATATTCCAGCTAGACACCCGTTTTACTACTGATTTGGTGTTTTTAGTCCCCCGTTTTTTGAAGGTGATTTTACTGATTGCGCTAGCGTATCAACATGTTTCACATCCAATTTTTTGGGACAATATACTTTTTATTCATCTTCGATTGATTCAAAATACACTGAAATTTATTCCTTTGATGTGGAAATAACGATATTTTAGAAATATCTGATTATGAATGGGAGGATGTAACAAGATGAGAGACCCACAAAACGTATCATTTTCCACTCCACCAATGAAAAAACACCCAATATCTAGTAAACCATTTCATAATTTCCCTCTATTTTTACAGATAATTTTTGTTAACAAATTTTTGGGTGATATTTGTTAAATAATGTTTAATTGAACAATTTCAACCCTAAAAGGTCGTTGTATTTTAAAGAATTTTCTCTAAATATGCATGAATGCAAGATGCTTGGAGAGTGATTTCAAACAAGGTACTAAAAATATTTTTTCAAGTAAATGCGGTATTATATAATATGATAAAGATGTTCTAAAACATTCTTATATATTCTTTTTTTAATTAAAAAGGCATATATTGGATCAAAATATCATTTATTTTACCAATATTTCAGTTGGCTGTATATATACAGTATAACCTCATTAATTCGACCATATTCTGATGTCCCGACCTCCAGCTTATCAAATAACAAACTGTAATTCGACAATATCGATAATATGACAGTTCCGATAGTTCGACCATTTTGAAATTTGAATTTCAACAGTTTAATGTTTTTTACATACAACTTTACCACTAAAAAGGTATTACAGCGGCGATGATCGGCAGGCGCCAATAGGATCGCGTTTGCGCACTTTTGGTTAGTTTACGTTTCACTTTGCAGTGCCGTTGGCGCAATGTCGCGAGTGTTTTTTTTTTTTTTTTTACGCGGGTATTTAGGCATTGTGCGCTAATTGATAATATTATTTTATTTTTAATTTTCAGCATTGAAATATTTTAGTTATTTTAATTTTATTCTCCAAAAGAACATCTTACAGGAAAATTTATTAGAAATTGGGTCCCAAACCAAAGATTAAAACGCCCCACACCTCTCAACATGGCTCACAACTCTAATCTTTTAGACATCCCGATTAATCCCAAACACAGAACTTCCTACCCCCCACACAAAACTCGCAACAAACTCATCTTTTTCCCTCATCTACAAGACAATCCCCACAAACATGAAACTCAGCCAGAATTACTTAAAGCTCTTGGCCTCCAAATCATTGAGGAAAATAGCTCCCTCTTCGACATCACAAATTACACTGACGGTAGCCAACTTGAAACTGGACTGTCTGGCAGTGGAATTGCTATCTACAAAGATAAGATCCTGGAAAAAATCTCCCTCTCCCACCCTAGACATCATTCAGTTTATAAATCAGAACTCTCTGCTATAGATACGGCTCTAAAAGACATCAACATCAACTCGCCAAGCAAAATAATAATCTACTCCGACTCAAGAGCAGCCATTTACGAGGTGTGTTCAAAAAGTACCGCAAATTTTGAATTTTCGCGGGTTACGTATATTCGAATTTCGATCTTTTTGTGGCTTTATGTTGGTACTCATGTCTCTCACTTATGCCGACAAGCTCGGCCATTTTGAATGTTCACTTAATTGTTGACAGCTGCTTTGCTTGCAGGTGTTTTGAATTGTCTTCGATTTTTACCTATTAAAAAAAATGGATCAAAGAACCTGTATCAAATTTTGTGTGAAAAACAAAATTAAGTGCGCGGATGCATTCCGAATGTTGACTGTGGCATAAGGAGAAGCTACCTTGGACCGAAGCAACGTTTATTGGTGGTACAAAATGTTCTCAGAAGGCCGAGAAGATGTGAACGACGAAGAGCGTGCCGGACGCCCGAGCACTTCAACAACAGACGAAAAAATTAATGAAGTGGAGAAAATGATATTGGCCAATCGTCGAATCACCGTTAGAGAAGTTTCTGAGGACTTGGCTGAATCGGCTCGTGCCATTCGATTTTTATCAATGATTTGGGCATGAGACGGGTCGGCGCGAAATTCGTACCAAAATTGCTCAATTGCGACCAAAAATAGCATCGCATGAACATTGCTAATGAGATGTTAGACTCTGTCCGCGACGACTCAAATTTGCTCCAGAGGGTCATAACTGGTGACGAAGCGTGGGTTTATGGTTATGACGTGGAAGCCAAAGCTCAATCATCTCAATGGAAGCTGCCGCATGAACCAAGACAGAAAAAAGCGTGCCAAGTTCGGTCGAATGTGAAAGTTTTGCTGACAGTTTTCTTCGATTGCAGGGGCGTAGTGCATCATGAGTTCTTGCCACAGGGTAGAACGGTCAATAAGGAATATTACCTGCAAGTTATGCGCAATTTGAGCGAAGCAATCCGCCAGAAACGCCCGGATTTGTGGAAGAACAAAAATTGGCTTTTGCACCACGATAATGCCCCTGCTCACACATCGTTGCTTGTGGGCGACTTTTTGGCCAAAAACAACACACTAATGATGCCGCAGCCACCGTATTCCCCAGATCTGGCCCCCTGTGACTTTTTCCTGTTCCCTAAACTGAAGAGGCCCATGAAAGGACGACGTTACGCTACGCTTGACGAGATAAAGACGGCATCGAAGGAGGAGCTGAAAAAGTTTTAAAATGATTTTTGAAGTGCTTCGAAGATTGGAAAAACCGTTGGCACAAGTGTATAATATCTCATGGGGATTACTTTGAATGGGACAAAATAGGTATTCATGAATAAATAAATAATTTTTGAAAAAACACAAAAGTTGCGATACTTTTTGAACACACCTCGTATACCCTTCAAAGCTGCTTCTCCATTCAAGAACCTCTCCTCAAGAGCATTGCTAAGTCTGTAAACCGACCCCCAGCCAACAGCTCAGTCACAGTATAATGGCTTCCAGCTCACGTTGGAATTCCTGGTAATGAGCTGGCAGACTCTCTGGCAAAGGCTGGAGCTCTTGGCCTACCTGAAGCAAGAGAATCCACCACCCAACTAGACGAAAGAGACCTCCTCCGTACCATCAAAACCCAATGCCTGCAGGAATGGAAATCTGATGCTGCACATGACTGGTACAGAGCAGGAGGGACAAGCACCGGTTCTGTCCTCCCAAGAGAACAACAGTCTTTGATTTCCAGACTTAAGTCTGGTCATCTACGGACAATGACTTTCCAGAATGGTTGCAAGGTTTTCCCACTATGTACTAAGTGCAATTCTCAGCCTGCAACCCCAAGACCTATTATTGACTGTATTGACTCATCCATTGATGAGCTCTACTCTTTCCCGGCAGACACCATCAAAAATCTCAAGCTTTACAAGTTTGATACCTTAGTGTGATTGAGTGGAGATAAGAAAGAAGAAGAAGTTATTTTAAAATTTACAAATAATTACCTTTTAAATAAATAAATATTTATAAAATGTAGCCACAATGATTATGATAACATTTTATTTCAATATTCCATTTCCATGTTATTATAAAAGATTTAAACACAAAATCAATAACACCTGCAGCAGCAGTGGATGCCTTTAATACAATAAAAGCTCTTTGTTATTTAAAACACATTCCAGAAGAAGAAAGACATGCATGTCTTTTAAAAATAGACCATTTGGAATACATCCTGAAAATAATTTCAGGGCAAAAACAGACATCTATAAAGGATTTTTTTAAAAGATCATGATTCTTTTTAAATAATATTTTAAAATTTTATTTTTATTTTTCATATTTATTTCCTTTCAACTGCTATTCTTCAATTAGAATAAAATATTATTTGTAATTATTTATGTTTCAAAAATATGTATCAATGCTATTTTGTCCCCGATACTAAAGTTAATCATGAAAATAAAAAATAATTACAAAAAAAGTACACACACAATGGTTTCAATTAATATCATTAATTTATATTACAAAGCTATTTTTTTTTAAATATTATTTTAGCGAGTTAGATGATTAGCTAATCATCTGACTTTAATTCAACCGAAAGCTCTGATTCCTTGGGGTGTTGAATTAAAGAGGTTCGACTGTATATATTAATATATGATTAATAAATTTTGCGTAGGATTTGTCTTAATTTTTAAATTATTCATAGAGGTACATGTATGCTAATGATAAGAAGAGCCTATTATCAAATGACTTCTTTTGATACTCAGCATTAATATAAGGAAATAGGTCAATTTGGGAAATTAAAGTGATCATTATTAAGTGGCTGCCTTGTCCTACGCTTTAAAAATTTTGAAAGGTGAAAAAAAAAATAGCCAAACCGTGGCTATAGTAAACCAAAAGCTCTGTCCCATTGGGGTTCACTATATAGAGGGGTTTTACTGTATATATATAAAACAATACTTCCTGCAGAGAGACTAACAAATGGAGCGAATATTTCATAACATTGAGAATTGCATTGTCCTGAAAGGCTTAAAACCCTAACAAAATTTTAAATCAAAATAAAAATCGATTCTTTTAAATTCCCTAACATATCTAAATATGCATGTAGTTCGGATCTCATAATAAAATAGTTTTTAATTTTGACAACAATCAATAATCATTCCATTCATACATATTGATGAGGCTGAAGTGGGGATATAAAACTCAATTTATTGGTAGGTTGCAGTACATTGTCCTGGTGGGCTATGGTCACCATGGCCCGTTCCAGGGCTGGGCTTGTGGTCCGGTTCTGGAGGGTTGTTGAGGTCCGATTCTCTGCGGTATAGCCGTTGGGAGGGTTAGATCTGGTACAAGACATCTTTCGTTCGCCGGGCAAGGATAAAAATAAAAAAAATAATAATAAAAAAAATAGCACGAAGGTCAAACGATAACTGGCACAAGATAACTGGCACGTTGTATTTGTAAGCATTCCGCGAAAACGGCGGTCCGTGGTCAAATACAACTTGTACCTGTTATCTCTGTGGTGCCGTTTCTCTGATAAATAATAAAATAAACAAAATTTAAGATAATTTTGTAACGGTCACGTGTATTTCCGGTCGGTTGCTTGTTGACACACAACACCACCCCCCCTCTTATCTTAGACTCGGTCCCTCGAGTCGCCGTTATCTCTCTAAAAATTCCTTAAGTCTCGACACGTGTGCTAATGTGCTCTGGCGCCTACTATTTTCGTTGCGTCCGTCCTGTGGTCGTAACCTATATGTCGTTTCCTTGATTCTATCCGTTATTACGTACGGTCCTACGTATTTCGGTAGAAATTTCTCCGTTTTCCCTGGTTTCCTGCGGGACGACTCCAGTAGTACCAGGTCGCCCACTTCAAACTTCCGGAAGCGGTCACGGTTCGCAAGGTCATACTGACACTTCGTCATCATTGTCCGGTCTCGGTAGTTTTCGTCGGCAATTTTCTTTAATCTCTCGTTTTCTAAAATGCGGTTGGTCACGTATTCGTCGTAAGTTTTTACTGGCTCGTCGACGGTTGGTAGTCCTACGTCTAGGGACGTCCTCGGTTTTACGCCAAATATCAACTTATACGGTGTCACCTGTGTCGACGACTGAATGGACGAGTTATACGCAAAAGTCGCCGTTTTTACGAATCTCGGCGTGATCGTCCTCGAGATAAACTCTGATGCCGTTTTTTATTATGCCGTTGAGTTTTTCGCATAAGCCGTTTGTTTGCGGGTGTGCCGCGGAAGCCATAATATGTTTAATCCCGTACAACCGTGTAAAGTCTCTAAAAGTACTCGAATCGAAAGATTTGCCTTGATCGGATATTATGCATTTCGGAGTACCAAAAACGTAGAGCAGATTGTCTGAGAGTGCGTTGCACGTGGTTTCCGCCTTTGTATCTTTTACCGGGATTGCGAGTGCGTATTTACTAAAATGGTCTACGATCGTTAGAATGTGTTCGTAGCCTTCTACCGATTTTTCTAGTGGTACCTTATTTAATGTCTGTTTCTCGTTAACCCCCGGTTGTCCTTTTACCCTGAAGATTATGAGATTGGTGTTACCAGTAACCTCGTAAAATACACGTGGTACGCTCTCTACGCTGTTTGAAACTTCCACCACAGGATTAGAGGTAAAGTTGTACTTACCACGTGGCCTCCTTTTCGGGCAATCCCAGTGTTTGTGCCCCGTCTGGTAACAGGTGAAGCATCTTGGCGTCCCGTCCGGCAGCATAAACCTTCTTGCTTTCTCCGTGGGCGCTTCGGTACTTGGATTTCGTCCTTGTTTTTGTTCCCACTCTTCCGCCGTCCTCGTAGTTGTTTCCCAACTCGTCGTTGTACCTGCCTCCTTCCGTTCCTTGTTCCATTTATCCGCCTCGTCGAGGAATTTCGCCGCCTGTAGGAAGTCGGCCTCTTCTGGGTTCCGCGTGGTACTCCACGAGGCTGCCAGTAGTAGGCAGTCTTTTGGAGCCAATGCCCACAATGCCTCCTTGCTTGAATCAAACGGCGAAAACTCACCTGCCGTCGCGTGGGCCGTAATCAGGTTCATCAAGTATCTCCCCGTATCTTCCGTGAACTGGGGCCGTCTCGTTTTCTTTAATTCGTTACCCCTACTACGTGCCCGGCCGTCGTTCCTTGGGTAGCAAAGTTTCAGTGCTTCCAAGACGTCTTCAAGTGCGGCTGAAGGGTCAAACCTGCACTTGATAAATTCGCGGCCGTCAAGTGGAAGTCGCCGTACTAGGGCCTTCGTCCAGTCTCCCTTCGGTACCTTGCTCGCCGTCAGCCACGTCTTGAATTCCTCCACGTGGTCCTCGATGTCTTCCTCCTCCGGGTTGAAACACGGCGTTTCTCCGTAGCCGATATTTATGTTCGCTGCTTGAGGTGCTGGGCCGACACTGCTCTCCACCATGTGATGAGGCTGAAGTGGGGATATAAAACTCAATTTATTGGTAGGTGTTGCAGTCCATTGTCCTGGTGGGCTATGGTCACCATGGCCCGTTCCAGGGCTGGGCTTGTGGTCCGGTTCTGGAGGGTTGTTGAGGTCCGATTCTCTGCGGTATAGCCGTTGGGAGGGTTAGATCTGGTACAAGACATCTTTCGTTCGCCGGGCAAGGATAAAAAGAAAAAAAAATAAATAAAAAAAATAGCACGAAGGTCAAACGATAACTGGCACGTTGTATTTGTAAGCATTCCGCGAAAACGGCGGTCCGTGGTCAAATACAACTTGTACCTGCTATCTCTGTGGTGCCGTTTCTCTGATAAATAATAAAATAAACAAAATTTAAGATAATTTTGTAACGGTCACGTGTATTTCCGGTCGGTTGCTTGTTGACACACAACAATATCATTCACAGAGAGAATGCATACACACTAAAGTTAAAAGCTGCCACAAAAGCCAAAGTATACCCAAAGTAAATTCATCATATTTACCCTAATAATAACTAACTTCTAGGACTTTAATCATGAACTCAAAGAAAAAAAAATACAGGGAAAAAAAAATTGGCAACTACATGCCCTTTGATTAAAAAATAAATTACCCTATGCCTCATACAATCTCTGAACAAATCTTATATCAAGCAAATGACTGATATAAGTCTCAACTGTAAGCAAACCTAACTTTGAAAGTGTGAATATCAATGTTGCTTAATTTTCTTTGACCTAGCACCTAGTATGTGGCAAAGATAATTTAATAGGACAATTCAATAATTGGAAGCAACAATAAAACCACTGAAACAACTCCTGTTATTAACCATACCGACAATTTGACCTCTAGCTCATCAACCCAGGACATTACTTCCAGTTATCTTCAGTCTCTCACTACAAAGCTCCTACAGTTGCTAATCCAATGCTCTTGAGATAAAATTGTAAAATCATAGTGTTGTACATATATTAATTATTTGTTACCACAGAGTGTGTGTAAGCTCACAGGTAAATAGGGGCTAACCGAAAAAAAAAGTTCCTTTGTATAATATTAGTTTCCCTTTTATATTTTGTTCTCTCTCTTTTAAATCAATAAATATAATGTTTAATTAATAATTATTGGAATCAGTCTCATTAAAAATTCTTAGCAAATTCAACAATTGGTAGCAGAGAGTGGTTGTTTGATATGAAGCTCAAAAGCGAAAATATTTAATCTGAAGATTAAGCATGAAGTTTATTCTGATCGATAAACTGAAACACTTCTGAGAAGATTAAAGGTATTTATATAGATAAAGTTAAATTATATCTATATATTGCATGTTTAAAAGCTACCCAATATTTAAATAAATTTAAAATATATATTTGTTTTTAAAATATATTGGTTTTGTTTATATTAGTTCAAAAGGCGAAAATGGCTGAATATAATTTTTTATCCTGAACAAAAATTGAACCATTAACAGGAACTAATTATCAAATTTGGGCGTTGAAAATCGGCGCAGTTCTGAGAAGAAGAAAATTATTTAAATGCGTAATTTCCGATCCAGATCCTGATATGGAAGACAAAAGTTCTTGGGAGATTTGGAGTGATAAAAATGATGAAGCTTTTGGGATAATCATCACTATGTTGACAAAGGAACAAGCTGGAATGTTCATAGGAGAAACAAAAGCGAAGAAAGTATGGGACTCTCTAAGAAAAACATACACAGGCAATTTGGAAGGTAAAATTATTGATATAGGCTTAGAATTAAAGAACATATAATGAAAAATAATGAAACTGTAGATGAATATCTAACAAGGGCAAAATATTGCTGCTAGAAGTTCATCATTAGGGCATCAATTTCCCTCAAGAGAACTTTCATTTCATATTGTCAGAGGCATACATCCAAGGTATGAAAATATTGCTATTGTCTTACGATCTAAGAGGGAGGCACCAATTGAAGAGATTCAACAAACTCTAAGAGAAGAGGAGTCAAAAAGAATAAAAGAAAACAAGACCTAATCCAAATAATTTATTAGTGTGTGACGTTTCGGCAACAACATTGTCACCATCATCAGACAATTTATTATTATTTTTTTTTATTCTTTTGTCTGATGATGGTGACAATGTTGTTGCCGAAACGTCACACACTAATAAATTATTTGGATTAGGTCTTGTTTTCTTTTATTATAATCTATAATCCAAATTGTGCTTTATCAGAGTCAAAAAGAAATATGAGACCAAATCAATCGGTTGAGAATGGGCATGAACAAGCATACAGAATTAAAGATAGAAAAGTTAAACGATTTCAGCCAAAAAGATGTTTTGTTTGTAATAAAAAGGGACATCTAGCTAATGATTGCTGGTTTCGAGATAAAGAGAAACAAGGATATCAAAAGAAATGGACTCCTGATTATAGAAATCAGAAATACAGTAGAGAACATTCTAATAACCTAGTGGATACTGTGAAAAGTGGAATTAACGAGCAAGTATTTGAATGATATGTAAAAGAATTTGAAGATTCACCAGATGAGAGAAATGATAGACAAATATGGTGTATAGATTCAGGATGCACCGCACACTTAACACCAAACCTAACTTTGATGGAAAATGTGACAGAGTACAAAAGTGAAATCAACCTAGCTGAAAAGGGGAAAACTACCCAAGCCATAGCCAAAGGAGATAAGAGACTTACTACATGCACAAGTGAAGGCAAAGCAAATATTCGCATCAAAGATATCTTGCATGTACCAAATTTAAGGAATAATTTCTTGTCAGTATATGAATTAGTCAACAAGGGAAATTCAGTTATTTTCAATAAGGAAGGAGCAAAAATTTATAATGAAGGGAACGATTTAGTTGCTGAGGCATATATTAAAGATAGAATGTTTATGATGGAAACAAAACTAATAAATGTACCAATAGCAAAAAATAAAAATGTCATGGTTATAAATACACATTTATCAAATAAAAATAGCAATATAAGTTTATGGCATAAAAGATTAAACCATTTAAAAGAAGAATACATGAAAAAAATGATTCAAGGACATATTGTAAGAGGATTGGATTAAATTCGAAAGGTTACCAGAGTGCGAAGCATGCATATTGGGAAAACTGCTTCAGAAGCCATATAATATTACAGAAAATTATTCAGTTAAGCCCCTGCAATTGATTCATATGGATTTATGTGGACCAATGCCATGTCAATCTTTAGGAAGATCCAAGTATTTTCTTGTTATAGTAGATTATTACAGTAGAAGAATCTTTGTATATTTCCTGAGATCAAAAGATGAGACCATTGAAAGATTTGAAGAGTTTAAGGCAAGAGCTGAAAACGAATTAAGTCTTAGAATAAAAGATGTAAGAACCGACAATGGAACTGAATTTTGTAATTCTAGATTTGAAGGACTTTTCAAGAGAAGTGGGATCCATCACCAACTTACCACCACATACTCACCACAAAGTAATGGAGTCGCAGAGAGAATGAATAGGACTCTTATAGATACAGCGAGAACCTTACTACGAGGGTGAGTAGAAAAGTAAGGTCTCCTATTTTTTTTCATAGAAAAACACATTTAATCACAACTTTTTATACATCATTGGAAAGGTTGGACACTTTTCTATTTTTCTACATAGTCGCCTTGATGCTCAATCACTTTTTTCATCCTGTCAACCAACTTTGTAATTCCGGTGTTGTACCACTCTCCCGCCGCCTCTTTGAGCCACTTGTCGACCCACCTGGCGGACACCCTTCTGTAGCCGAGGGTCTCAGACGCAATCTTGTGCACGGAGAAGTGGCTGCAATCTTCATTCAGGCCATCCTCGATCTCTTCAAGGGTTATCCGCCGGTTTGCGCGCACCATTTCGTCGATTCGAGCCACGGCTGATTCCGGCAAACTCAGCCGCCCGGACCGCTGTTCATCGTGGACATTTATCCGCCCCTCGTTAAACTCCCGGCAACATTTCCCCACATTTTTTATGTCCATGCACTTCTCACCATACACTTCCAAATGTGCGGAAATGGTGCCGGGAGTTCAACGAGGGGCGGATAAACGTCCACGATGAACAGCGGTCTGGGCGGCCGAGTTTGCCGGAATCAACCGTGGCTCGAATCGACGAAATGGTGCGCGCAAACCGGCGGATAACCCTTGAAGAGATCGAGGATGGCCTGAATGAAGATTGCAGCCACTTCTCCGTGCACAAGATTGTGTCTGAGACCCTCAGCTACAGAAGGGTGTCCGCCAGGTGGGTCGACAAGTGGCTCAAAGAGGCGGCGGGAGAGTGGTACAACACTGGAATTACAAAGTTGGTTGACAGGATGAAAAAAGTGATTGAGCATCAAGGCGACTATGTAGAAAAATAGCAAAGTGTCCAACCTTTCCAATTATGTATAAAAAGTTGTGATTAAATGTGTTTTTCTATGAAAAAAAAATAGGAGACCTTACTTTTCTACTCACCCTCGTATTAGCATGTATATCGGGATTCAGACAATAACTCTGAAAGATATTTGATACACAACAATTTTTATTGAAGACACACAAAATAACCAACTGTGAACAACATTGCTTGATCTCCTTAAAAAAAAAAAAAGATGACCGACAACATCAAAAACTTTCCACTTCCTTAAGTTTTGTCCATGAGTATGACATAGTTACAAACCATCGAGTCTACACTATAAAAGAAACCTCTGGTCAAAAACATGAACCATCTAGTGGTCATCTCTGTCAACTTGGGGAAATGAACTTGCCATCATGGTGGTCAAAGAGTCCAGATGTCAGCCTACTCTAATTCAACACTTAATACATCTTAACCATTGTCTAATCCCAATCACAGCCAATATATAACTGACTATAATTCAATCAACACACACTTCAATTCTACAAAAAGAAACATCTAATCAAAAATACAGGAGTTAACATTTCCTCATGCAGCCATTTATACCTTTCAAAGTTGCTTCTCCAGTCAAGAACCTCTCCTCAAGAGCATTGCTAAGTCTGTAAACCGACTCCCAGCCAACAGCTCTATCACAGTGCAATGGCTTCCAGCTCATGTTGGAATTCCTGGTAATGAGCTGGCAGACTCTCTGGCAAAAGCTGGAGCTCTTGGCCTACCTTAAGCCAGGAAACCTACCACCCAACTAAACTAAAGAGACCTCCTCCGTACCATCAAAACCCAATGCCTGAAGGAATGGAAATCTAATGCTGCACATGACTGGTACAGAGCAGGAGGAACAAGCACCGGTTCTGTCCTCCCAAGAGAACAATAGTCTTTGATTTTCAGACTTAAGTCTGGTCATCTACGGACAATGACTTTCCAGAATGGTTGCAAGGTTTTCCCACTATGTACTAAGTGCAATTCTCAACCTGCAACCCCAAAACACATAATTGACTGTATTGACTCATCCATTGATGTGCTCTACTCATCCCCGACAGACACCATCAAAAGTCTCAAGCTTTACACCCTAATATGATTGAGTGGAGATAAGAAAGAAGAAGAGAAGACATTCCATCATTGGTATCTGAACCAAAAGCCTGGAGCTATTCTGGAATGTGGGATGAACCGACATGCAGCAACCTGTATTTCCAGGCTCAAAACTGGCCATACAAGACAGCACTCTTCTTCCAAGATGGTGTAAAGACCTTCCCACAATGCACCATCTGCAGGACCAAAGAGGCCTCACCAGACCACCTCTTGGAATACATGGGAGCCTCAAGACAGGACCTATATTCCAACCTTAACAAGATTGTAAATTTGATCTATAACTTTAGTCTCCTTGACGTTATAAATATACAATGGGATAATAAAAAAAAAAAAACACTTCATTTTAACAGAAAATGTTTATCCCTTGAAGTATTGAATTATAAAAAAAGTTGAAATAAAATAGCTGAGGAATTCCTGCCATATGCCATCATGAATATTTCAATAAATGCTCTCACATGCTTCTTCTTAGCTGATTGGGTTTAACTTTGATTTCCCAAGGAGGATTCTTAAAGAGAATTTGCTGTGCTGTTATAAAATAGTTCCTACAGATGCAAGGCAAAAATACGATAATTGTAATTAGACAACATCTCACTTGGGACTCTAAGATTTTATGTTATTTTTAGAACTAGGTTGTTCTTAAGAGACACTTTGGCCATACAATTTTTATTTTCTCGGCATTTCTCTCACTTGGAACTAAGATTATACGTTATGTTTATAACTATGTTGTTCTTAAGAAGCACTTTGGCCATAAAAGGTTTTATTTTCTCTGCATTTTGACAAAAATATATTTTGTCCCTGTAATAGAAATAAAGAATTTGGCAAGGCATTATAAACCTGTCTATATAAATATCAAGAAAACAAAACTTTTTCTGGCTGAAGTATTTCAAGAAGTATGAATGAAAAGTTAGGGTCGGTGGAAGGGTGATCTAAACCTTTGATTTTCGACTGCTACAACCCGGGATCGAATCCTGCATTGGGCACTTTTTTCTGATTAAAAAAAAAATGCTCCAATGGCCCCCGATTCTTTGCAAAAGTCCAACCCTACCAGTGAGTACAATTAACCAAATGGAGCTCTCAGGCACAATTATAAGTGCAAAAGTTGAAGTGCTTTTCACATGTGTAGACATGTGGTGCACTTACAGTAAAAGCAGTCGCCAACTCATATCCACCATGATTATAATGGCCTGTACCACATGTACTAGGGATAATAATTTTTTAAAAAGTATAAATGCTGGCCATGAGACAACCTCTATCTTCAAGATCACACACTATGTTGTTGTTATAACTAGAGTTTAACCAATTGAGACTCCAAGTTGTACACTGAGCTATGAGAACACAGGGGGAGATATACCAACCTGTGATATCAGCATGGAGCTGGAGGTAGAGCTGGTTCTTGGCCAGGCCACCGCAGATGAGGAGAGCTTGGATGGCATGGCCGGACTTGGCAAGACTTTCTAGGATGTACCTTGTGCTGTACTGTACACAACACGGTCCAAGGTTGATGTACTGTATACAATACACTGCAAGGTTGATGTACTGTACACAACACAGTCCAAGGTTGATGTACTGTACACAACACAGTCCAAGGTTGATGTACTGTACACAACACACTGCAAGGTTGATGTACTGTACACAACACAGTCCAAGGTTGATGTACTGTACACAACACACTGCAAGGTTGATGTACTGTACACAACACACTACAAGGTTGATGTACTGTACACAACACACTACAAGGTTGATGTACTGTACACAACACAGTCCAAGGTTGATGTACTGTACACAACACAGTCCAAGGTTGATGTACTGTATACAACACAGTCCAAGGTTGATGTACTGTATACAACATACTGCAAGGTTGATGTACTGTACACAACACACTAAAAGGTTGATGTACTGTACACAACACAGTCCAAGGTTGATGTACTGTATACAACACACTGCAAGGTTGATGTACTGTACACAACACAGTCCAAGGTTGATGTACTGTATACAACACACTGCAAGGTTGATGTACTGTACACAACACAGTCCAAGGTTGATGTACTGTACACAACACAGTCCAAGGTTGATGTACTGTACACAACACACTACAAGGTTGATGTACTGTACACAACACACTACAAGGTTGATGTACTGTACACAACACAGTCCAAGGTTGATGTACTGTATACAACACACTGCAAGGTTGATGTACTGTAAACAACACAGTCCAAGGTTGATGTACTGTACACAACACACTACAAGGTTGATGTACTGTACACAACACACTACAAGGTTGATGTACTGTACACAACACACTACAAGGTTGATGTACTGTACACAACACACTACAAGGTTGATGTACTGTACACAACACACTACAAGGTTGATGTACTGTACACAACACACTACAAGGTTGATGTACTGTACACAACACACTACAAGGTTGATGTACTGTACACAACACACTAAAAGGTTGATGTACTGTATACAACACACTACAAGGTTGATGTACTGTACACAACACACTACAAGGTTGATGTACTGTACACAACACAGTCCAAGGTTGATGTACTGTACACAACACACTACAAGGTTGATGTACTGTACACAACACACTACAAGGTTGATGTACTGTACACAACACACTACAAGGTTGATGTACTGTACACAACACACTAAAAGGTTGATGTACTGTATACAACACACTACAAGGTTGATGTACTGTACACAACACACTACAAGGTTGATGTACTGTACACAACACAGTCCAAGGTTGATGTACTGTACACAACACACTACAAGGTTGATGTACTGTACACAACACAGTCCAAGGTTGATGTACTGTACACAACACACTACAAGGTTGATGTACTGTACACAACACACTACAAGGTTGATGTACTGTACACAACACACTACAAGGTTGATGTACTGTACACAACACACTACAAGGTTGATGTACTGTACACAACACACTACAAGGTTGATGTACTGTACACAACACACTACAAGGTTGATGTACTGTACACAACACACTACAAGGTTGATGTACTGTACACAACACAGTCCAAGGTTGATGTACTGTACACAACACAGTCCAAGGTTGATGTACTGTACACAACACACTGCAAGGTTGATGTACTGTACACAACACACTACAAGGTTGATGTACTGTACACAACACACTACAAGGTTGATGTACTGTACACAACACACTACAAGGTTGATGTACTGTACACAACACACTGCAAGGTTGATGTACTGTACACAACACACTACAAGGTTGATGTACTGTACACAACACACTACAAGGTTGATGTACTGTACACAACACACTACAAGGTTGATGTACTGTACACAACACAGTCCAAGGTTGATGTACTGTACACAACACACTACAAGGTTGATGTACTGTACACAACACACTACAAGGTTGATGTACTGTACACAACACACTACAAGGTTGATGTACTGTACACAACACACTACAAGGTTGATGTACTGTACACAACACACTACAAGGTTGATGTACTGTACACAACACACTACAAGGTTGATGTACTGTACACAACACACTACAAGGTTGATGTACTGTACACAACACACTACAAGGTTGATGTACTGTACACAACACACTACAAGGTTGATGTACTGTACACAACACAGTCCAAGGTTGATGTACTGTACACAACACACTGCAAGGTTGATGTACTGTACACAACACACTACAAGGTTGATGTACTGTACACAACACACTACAAGGTTGATGTACTGTACACAACACACTACAAGGTTGATGTACTGTACACAACACACTACAAGGTTGATGTACTGTACACAACACACTACAAGGTTGATGTACTGTACACAACACACTACAAGGTTGATGTACTGTACACAACACACTACAAGGTTGATGTACTGTACACAACACACTACAAGGTTGATGTACTGTACACAACACAGTCCAAGGTTGATGTACTGTACACAACACACTACAAGGTTGATGTACTGTACACAACACAGTCCAAGGTTGATGTACTGTACACAACACAGTCCAAGGTTGATGTACTGTACACAACACACTACAAGGTTGATGTACTGTACACAACACACGTCCAAGGTTGATGTACTGTACACAACACACTACAAGGTTGATGTACTGTACACAACACACTACAAGGTTGATGTACTGTACACAACACACTACAAGGTTGATGTACTGTACACAACACACTACAAGGTTGATGTACTGTACACAACACACTACAAGGTTGATGTACTGTACACAACACACTACAAGGTTGATGTACTGTACACAACACACTACAAGGTTGATGTACTGTACACAACACACTACAAGGTTGATGTACTGTACACAACACAGTCCAAGGTTGAATGTACTGTACACAACACAGTCCAAGGTTGATGTACTGTACACAACACACTGCCAAGGTTGATGTACTGTACCACAACACACTACAAGGTTGATGTACTGTACACAACACACTACAAGGTTGATGTACTGTACACAACACACTACAAGGTTGATGTACTGTATCACAACACACTACAAGGTTGATGTACTGTACACAACACACTACAAGGTTGATGTACTGTACACAACACAGTCCAAGGTTGATGTACTGTACACAACACACTACAAGGTTGATGTACTGTACACACACACAGTCAAGGTTGATGTACTGTACACAACACACTACAAGGTTGATGTACTGTACACAACACAGTCCAAGGTTGATGTACTGTACACAACCCAACAGTCCAAGGTTGATGGACTGTACACAACCACTACAAGGTTGATGTACTGTACAACAACACAGGTCCAAGGTTGATGTACTGTACACAACACAACTACCAAGGTTGATGTACTGTACAACAACCCACATACTAGACAAAGGTGATGTAATGTACACCAACACACAGTCCAAGGTTGATGTACTGTACACAACACACTGTCCAGGTTGATGTACTGTACACAACACATACAAGGTTGATGTACTGTACACAACACACTACAAGGTTGATGACTGTACACAACACAGTCAAGGTTGATGTACTGTACACAACCACCACTACAAGGTTGATGTACTGTACACAACACACTACAAGGTGATGTACTGTCACAACACACTACAAGGGTGATGTACTGTACACAACACACCTACAAGGTTGATGTACTGTACACAACACACTACAAGGTTGATGTACTGTACACAACACAGTCAAAGGTTGATGTACTGTACACAACACACTACAAGGTTGATGTACTGTACACAACACACTACAAGGTTGATGTACTGTACACAACACACTACAAGGTTGATGTACTGTACACAACACAGTCCAAGGTTGATGTACTGTACACAACACACTACAAGGTTGATGTACTGTACACAACACACTACAAGGTTGATGTACTGTACACAACACACTACAAGGTTGATGTACTGTACACAACACACTACAAGGTTGATGTACTGTACACAACACAGTCCAAGGTTGATGTACTGTACACAACACACTACAAGGTTGATGTACTGTACACAACACACTACAAGGTTGATGTACTGTACACAACACACTACAAGGTTGATGTACTGTACACAACACAGTCCAAGGTTGATGTACTGTACACAACACACTACAAGGTTGATGTACTGTACACAACACACTACAAGGTTGATGTACTGTACACAACACACTGCCAAGGTTGATGTACTGTACACAACACACTGCAAGGTTGATGTACTGTACACAACACACTACAAGGTTGATGTACTGTACACAACACAGTCCAAGGTTGAGTGTACTGTACACAACACAGTACAAGGTTGATGTACTGAACACAACACACTACAAGGTTGATGTACTGTACACAACACACTACAAGGTTGATGTACTGTACACAACACAGTCCAAGGTTGATGTACTGTACACAACACACTGCAAGGTATGATGTACTGTACAACAACACACTACAAGTTGATGTAGCTGTACACAACACAAGTTCCATAGGTTGAAGTACTGTATACAACACACTACAAGGTTGAGGTACTGTACACAACACACTACAAGGTTGATGTACTGTACACAACACACTACAAGGTTGATTTACTGTACACAACACACTACAAGGTTGATGTTTACTCAGTATTACAACACATGTCCAAGGTTGATGTACTGTATACACAACACACTCAAGGTTGATGTACTGTACACAACACAGTCCAAGGTTGATGTACTGTATACAACACACGTAGCAAGGTTGATGTACTGTACACAACACAGTCAAGGTTGATGTACTGTAACAACACACTGCAAGGTTGATGTACTGTACACAACACAGTCCAAGGTTGATGTACTGTATACAACACACTGCAAGGTTGATGTACTGTACACAACACAGTCCAAGGTTGATGTACTGTATACAACACACTGCAAGGTTGATGTACTGTACACAACACAGTCCAAGGTTGATGTACTGTACACAACACACTGCAAGGTTGATGTACTGTACACAACACAGTCCAAGGTTGATGTACTGTATACAACACACTGCAAGGTTGATGTACTGTACACAACACAGTCCAAGGTTGATGTACTGTATACAACACACTGCAAGGTTGATGTACTGTACACAACACAGTCCAAGGTTGATGTACTGTATACAACACACTGCAAGGTTGATGTACTGTACACAACACACTACAAGGTTGATGTACTGTATACAACACACTGCAAGGTTGATGTACTGTAAACAACACAGTCCAAGGTTGATGTACTGTACACAACACAGTCCAAGGTTGATGTACTGTACACAACACAGTCCAAGGTTGATGTACTGTACACAACACAGTCCAAGGTTGATGTACTGTACACAACACACTACAAGGTTGATGTACTGTATACAACACAGTCCAAGGTTGATGTACTGTACACAACACACTACAAGGTTGATGTACTGTACACAACACACTGCAAGGTTGGTATACTGTACACAACACACTGCAAGGTTGGTATACTGTACACAACACAGTCCAAGGTTGATGTACTGTACACAACACACTGCAAGGTTGATGTACTGTACACAACACACTGCAAGGTTGATGTACTGTACACAACACACTACAAGGTTGATGTACTGTACACAACACAGTCCAAGGTTGATGTACTGTACACAACACACTACAAGGTTGATGTACTGTACACAACACAGTCCAAGGTTGATGTACTGTACACAACACAGTCCAAGGTTGATGTACTGTACACAACACACTGCAAGGTTGATGTACTGTACACAACACAGTCCAAGGTTGATGTACTGTATACAACACACTACAAGGTTGATGTACTGTACACAACACAGTCCAAGGTTGATGTACTGTATACAACACACTGCAAGGTTGATGTACTGTACACAACACAGTCCAAGGTTGATGTACTGTACACAACACAGTCCAAGGTTGATGTACTGTACACAACACAGTCCAAGGTTGATGTACTGTACACAACACAGTCCAAGGTTGATGTACTGTACACAACACACTGCAAGGTTGATGTACTGTACACAACACACTGCAAGGTTGATGTACTGTACACAACACAGTCCAAGGTTGATGTACTGTACACAACACAGTCCAAGGTTGATGTACTGTACACAACACACTAAAAGGTTGATGTACTGTACACAACACACTACAAGGTTGATGTACTGTACACAACACACTGCAAGGTTGATGTACTGTACACAACACACTGCAAGGTTGATGTACTGTACACAACACAGTCCAAGGTTGATGTACTGTACACAACACACTGCAAGGTTGATGTACTGTACACAACACACTACAAGGTTGATGTACTGTATACAACACACTGCAAGGTTGATGTACTGTATACAACACACTGCAAGGTTGATGTACTGTACACAACACACTGCAAGGTTGGTATACTGTACACAACACACTCCTCTGTACACTGTAAAACTGCACACTACACACTCCAAGAATGTTATGTTCAACATCCCAGTGCTGTACACAACACACTGCAAGAATTGTATACTGTACATAACACACCCCAAGGTTGATGTACTGTACACAACACTCTTCTGTACACTGTAAAACTGCACACCACAAACTAAGAATGGTATGTTCAACATACCAGTGTTGTACTGTAAACAACACACTCCAACACACATCAATAATAATGTAAATGTTCAACCTCCAGGTGATATACAATCCCCTCAATGATGTACCAAACACATCCAATGTACAACATCCCAGTGTTGTATCCCCCGATGTATGCTGACTGTACCACACAGTGATATACTAGGTACACACAATACTGTCTGTTGCAATTGTTGTGCTGAGGTGTCAACAACCATAGTGGAATGATGTCACTATTCTCCGTCGCTAGCCACTACTTTTTTCATCTTTCTGGTAATTGACGGATCCCATCGCTGTAAAAGGCTGGCTCTTTGGCTGCCATCCATTCATCGATCCATTTTTGACTTAATTGTAATTGGAGAAGTGCTGGTCAGTCAGGCCATGTTGCATTGATTGGAAGAGATATTAATCGGAAGAAGCAATGTCTGGGCTATATTTTTCATCGCCAGTTACAATTCAATGCGAAAACCCCTTTCTTTTTTTTAAGTTGACCAGTTGTTCACACTTGAAAAAACAGAGTTCGACATCTCTTGGCTTCAGTTCATATGGCACCCAATTTCCTACCTTTTTGATCATTTCCATTTATTTTAGGCAATAAAAAATGGCTGGTTGAGAGACTCCAAGTGTTTTTACGAGTTCCTTTTGCATTTGATCTTTATCGAGCTTTGTCTCTAATTCTTCCTCCTCAAACTTTGGTGGTGCACCGGGTCTTTCTTCATCTTCCAAATCAAAATTGCCACTTTTAAACCATGCAAACCACTTCTGACACGTTCGTTCAGCTAGAGCATGGTCATCATAAACTTCCACTAAAATAAGATGACTCACAACAGCTTTTTTCTTCATATTGAAGTAATGAAGTAAAACTCCCCACAAAAACACATTATTTGGTACAAAAGTTAACATTTTAGGTACAAACAGAAACTAGATTGTTTATGAGGGGTCGGTGGAAGGGTGGTCTAAACCGTTGGTTTTCGACAATTACGACCCGGGTTCGATTCCTGCATTGGGCACTTTTTTTTTTCTGATTTAAAAAAAATGCTCTAATGGCCCCCGATTCTTGCAAAAGTCCAACCCCACCAGTGAGTGCATGTAACCAAACGGGGATCTGACACATTTGTAAGTGCGAAGTCGAACTGCTTTTCACATGTGTAGACATGTGGTGCACTTACAGTAAAAGCAGTCGCCTACTTCTACCCACCATGATTATCATGGCCTGTACCATGTGTACTAGGGATAAGCAAAAAACAATGGTTGCCTGTAAAGTCGGTTTTACGGGCGAAGATTTTACGTGACAACGGTAGAATATTTATAGATATGAATATAATTAAATTGCACAATAGGAACAAGGAATTGAATGAAAATAAGAATTGCACAAATTTTAACTATAGAAATATATTTTGTTTACTAAAACATTGTACATGTAAACTTAAACTTAACTAATTCCTATTTGAGTGATTTTGTTGAGGATAGGACGATGATAAGAGAAATATGAAATGAAAGGAAGTGTTTCTGCTGTAATGTGTCTTGCGAAAGTCAAGTCGATAGTTGTTCCTTTTAACGTAGTTGACTTAGAAACGTTTGATACGCAATCAAGATTATACGTATTTTTCATGAAATTAAGAAACGAGTTGTCAGGCTTTACGTTTTTGTTAAAATCACCACACAGAAGAATCGGTATACTAGAATCAACTTGCACGAACGGTGGCACGTACTGGCTGTTGTGAATGTACGGACCGAGTCCTTGCCATAGTAACATTCCAATATCCTGCATACTAGCTCCTGGATGAATATATACAGCACCGAGTATAAACTTGAAGCTAGTATTAGCGGCGAAGCAAGTAACTTCAGTCATGCACATGTCACCCTTGGTTTTAATGACACGAGTTACGTCTGTAATCGCAACTTGGAACACTTCCGCCGTAGATGTCGATGATAATTTACGATAGATCGCCACTCTACCAGCCGCGTTGGTATTTGAAAATCAAAACACTTATTCAGATCGAAGGTTCAAATTTTTGCTAAATAAATTTGAAATTAAATAAAATTTGTAATTGTAAATGATGAAGTTGAAAATTAAAACATTTACTTAAATTAGATGTTAAAATTCTTGCTCAACACAGTTTAAATAAAGTTTTCTTATATCTGCCACTTTTTCTTAATATTTGTAATTTTAAAGAATCAATTCGAAAATCAAAACATTTATTCAGATCGAAGGTTCAAATTTTTGCTAAATAAATTTGAAACTATTTAAAATTTGTAAAATAATAATTAATTAATTTTAAACTAATAATTTACTTAACACTATCAACATTTATCAATAGTATGACATAACCTATAAACTCAGTTTCTCAACTTTTGTGTCAATCTAACAATTAATCAATCAATCATAGTTTACGATAATGAAATATCAGTGTACAATTATTTACCTTTATTGTTGTAGTTGTTGTAAATGACGAATCTAAGCACTCCACATTTTCACTACAGACACAACTGATGATACTTTAACCACACGTGTGAACTTGTATTATGACGCTTTCTTGTTTTTCCAACGCCAAGAACGTTCGAGAAAGACAAAGACAGAGACAAGCATGCGCCGATTCAATGCGCCTAATTCTCTAGCGCTGCGCGCGCAGCACTCTTGTTCGGTGACTCATCGTAACGTTACCGGGCGTTACACTTTTTCATAAGTGACTCCCAGCCGCAACCTAATTTAAGACGTTGTCACGTCAAAAAAAAAAAGGTTGTTTACACTACAGAGAAATGACGGTTACTGAAAAAGGAAGCTTTGTGATGACACTTCAAAATAATGGTCTTTCCAGATGAAACAATGGAATAATAAACTAGTAGCGCCATCTTTATCAAATCCACACAAACTTATTTATACTCCAAATAACTTGATTTGTATATTGTGTTTATACATTTCTTCAATTATTTCAAGAAACAACTCTTATGTGTAAACAGCCTCCAAGTGCAGGCTACATAGGATAAATAAAACACAATAGCTGTAGTGTGTGGTCTGGTGGATTAAATTGACGAAATCACCGAAGAGGTTCAGCATTGAGACAAACCAAGCCTTCCCTCCAATTCCCTTTTTCATCTTCAGTTGAATTAAATGTGATAATTCATCATTCATTCTAAAAAAAAAGAAATAGGGTTAAATAATCCCATCATCAACTAAGCACTTTACCCATGTATATATACCCTGGGGGTTGGTGGAAGGGTGGTCTAAACTGTTGGCTTTCGACCGATATGACCCAGGATCGAATCCTGCATTGGGCACTTTTTTCTAATAAAAAAAAAAATGCTCTAAGGCCCCTTGATTCTTGCAAAAGTCCATCCCCACCAGAAAGTGCAAGTAACCAAACGGGGCTTTGGCACATTTGTAAGTGCAAAAGTCGAACTGCTTTTCACATGTGTAGACATGTGGTGCACTTACAGTAAAAGCAGTCACTAACTTCTACCCACCATGATTATCATGGCCTGTACGACATGTACTAGGGATATTAAAAAATATAAATACGGTTAAACCTGTCTATAGCGCCCCCTCTTGGCCCTCACCAAAATAGGGTGCTATAGAAAGGTCACTTTTAATATTAATCGCATCGTACTACGTATTTAAAATCAGGCGCTATAGAGAGGAAAGCACAATTTAGAGGGGGCGCTATAGACAGGTTTAACTGTATAAATATACCCTACAGTCACCAATCTCATACAGACCATATTTGGGACTTACAGCTAAGGCTTGCAATGTTGCCAGATAGAGTAAGGCCAAGTCCTCCAATGATGATGATAAAGTTAGTCCAGAGATCTGTTATCACACATGGTGTTGTTAAGAATGTGTTAAAGAAGGGTTAAACAGTTAAGTGGGTTAAACAGGACCTTTGTGAGAGGCCACTGCTTATCATAAAAACAGATTGAGGAGCATGAACTCATGGAATCCATGTAATCTTTACACAAAGGGATAAGAAACAACAACAAGAAATGGGTGGACAAACTTTAGTCAACAAGTCAAGGTCAACAAAAAGCCAACAACCAGTAAACCTTCTTCTTCTTTCTTATCTCCACTCAATCATATTAAGGTATCAAGCTTGTTGATGGTGTCTGCTGGGGAAGAGTAGAGCTCATCAATGGATGAGTCAATACAGTCAATAATGTGTTTTGGGGTTGTAGGTTGACACTTAGTACATAGTGGGAAAACCTTGCAACCATTCTGTCACTGTCCGTAGAGGACCAGACTTAAGTCTGGAAATCAAAGATTGTTGTTCTCTTGGGAGGAGAGAACCGGTACTTGTCCTTCCTGCTCCAGTAAACCATGGTTTCGGACTATGGACCTCACCAGTACAGGAGCACCTTCTATTTCATGACTTTCTATGAGAGGAGGTATGGAATCTGTCGACTATTGCCAGGTGTTGTGGCTCATTCCTCATCACTACCTTACTGTTTTGTACTGGGGTGGTGAACATTGTTTTAAAGAACTTTTAAAGAAAAAGAAACAATAGCCAAAACAAAAATAAACAAGAACTGGAGGATCCCACCTAAGCACAGTTGGTACAGTGGAGAGAACCCAGGAGGAGCTCTGAACATCAGAAATAGACAGCATCAAACAACACAAACAAGATTTAGAACAGGCCATCTCAAGCCATTGAAGATAGAAAATAATAACAAAATTTATCCCACTTGCCCAAAATGTAGTTTGGTACCTGCAGCTCCAGAACACAGTTTGGCTTGCATTAGATGCACTAAACAGGACCTTTGGGAGAGGCCGCTGCTCATCATAAAACAGCTCGAGGAGCATGAACTCATGGAATTTGTGTAATCTTTACACAAGGGGATAAGAAACAACAACAACAACATTGTTGATAAGGCACAATTTGGATTATAGATTATAAACACAAGGTCTTCTTCTTATCTCCACACTGGGTGAAGTAGAATGCTTCTGCCTTTGTCATTAAGACTGGGAGCGCTACTCAGTGGCAAGCCGACTTAGCTCCAAAGAAATGGCCGCCTCTGACATGAGGAACAGACTCCATGTGCAGCCGCTCCTAACATGGAATACAAACGCTGCTCATCCTGTATCTCTGGATTAGGAGCCCTTACAGGGTACTATCAGCCGGGCCAGCTGTGCCCAGGTTTTTTAGTGAGCTTGTTACTGCTCCTCCTCCTCCTTTTTCATCCGGGCTTGGGACCGGCAAAGGCGGAGTTCAAACACAAGGTAATAACACCAAATCCAAATAAATTAATAGTGTGTGACGTTTCTGTAACAGCATTGTTACCATCATCAGACAAAAGTCCTGAATGAGAAACTTTACACACTATTTATTTGGATTTGACCTTATTACCTATATAATGCATTGTTCTAATGCATATTTAAAGGGAGAGGTGCTACTTCATATTGTAGCGAAATATTTATTATTTTATGTACAGATTATTAATTTATATCTTGCTACTCTGTATACTTCTCTTATCACTTCTTGTGTATTTTATAAATTTTATAAACACAAGGTAATAAGACCATATCCAAATAAATAGTGTGTGACGTTTCGGTAACAGCGTTGTTACATACTATTTATTTGGATTTGGTCTTATTACCTTGTGTTTATATTCTATAATCCAAATTGTGCTTTATAAATTGCTATGTCATCCTGAAGTTTGACTTTCCAAATTTTCTGCATGACAATATATATATGTGATATAAGGATGTTGTCTGTCACACACAGTGGTGGCAGTCAGGTAACTTATCTTCCAGACAGGCCGTTGTCCTGTCTAGATGTGATAAACCTGTGGTTCCGGGGTGAGTGGACAAGGGATAACCAGAGACCTGCAAGGAAATTGGATCCAAGAAGAGTAGAGAAGATACTTCTGAATTATAATGTTTACATGATGATAGAAAGTAAAACTAATGACAAAAAATATACCATATACAATAGAACCTTAATGAGAGGACACTCCCACTAAAGGACAGTTTTCATCAACAAAATTATTATTTTTACTATTTATCAACTCTCCGGTAAGAAGACACCTCTCCCTAAAGGACACTTTTTCTCTGCATTTAGGTGTCCTTTACAGAGAGAGGGGTTCTACTGTATATAAATATATATATTTTTAAAATCTTTCCCCATGAAAGACAACCTATCTTTCCGGTCTCTCTTGGAGGGTGGTCTTACTTTGGAGGTTGTTGAAAATGATATCATTATTATAAATATTCAGGAAGGTGGTGCATCAAGTTGGAAGGTTTGAATGTGTTGTAGACCAAAGGCTCATCCACTAAGTAAGGGGAGGTCTATCTTGACAGACATGTTGTTCCATTCCCCCAACACCACTGTCATCCAGCCATGCAGTCTTCTCACCATGCCCCGCAGAGAGGCGTCAGCCAGAGGAGTCCTGTTGCCATGGAAATCCAGCCAGACATGGAGATCAGCTGTCAGGAGTGAGACAGTCGCTTTGTCCTTGGCCAGCCCTAGGATGATGGAGGTAAGCACCTCTTGGACATGTCTGGACATCATAGTGGATCATGGTGTGTACTTGTTGGTGCAAATATCATCTATATTGGAACATATTCTTTATGTGTTTTACAAAATATATTACAATATTTACATAATAAAAAATAACCTCTCGCTGGAAATCCACCCTAAACCACCCCTTTCCTAACCATCTTCTTTCCACACCCTTACTAGGGAAAAACAAATGGCGATTTCAAAATTATGAACAGACCATCTTAGAATGCTCAAATTTAATGGAAAAATCAAAACATTCCCAAAATGCCCCAAATGCGATTCCCAGCCTGCCAGTCCTGAACATCTATTAAATTGTATCAAATCCTCCAAAAAAGACTTCAGGGAAAACCCCAGGACTATAATAGAAAAGCTGAGACAATGGGACCTAATAGAGATCGTTTAAACAACTTGAGGAATAAGCAACAACAACAACGTAATAAAAAGGCATATATTGGATTGAATAAAAGATTTATTTGCCAATATTTCGGTTGGCTGAGCGCCAACCTTTGCCAACCAAAAATGTAATGCCTTGACAAAGGTTGGCGTTCAGTCAACTGAAATATTGGCAAATAAATCTTTTATTCAATCCAATATATGCCTTTTTATTATGTAAAGATTTAAATATGGAGATTGCTCTATATTCAGAATAATACAATATATAATGCAACCAAAAGATAAACAAAATGCATTGTTTTAATGCATTTTTAAAGAGATATGCCTCTTTTATAGTACAATAGTTACATAAATGAGAAAGTTTTGAGTTGAAAAAGTCTAACATAACTAAACACAAGGTAATAAGACCAAATCCAAATAAATAAATAGTGTGTGATGTTTCGGTAACAGCGTTTTTACCATCTTCAGACAAAAGTACTGAATGTTAATCATTGTCATTCAGTACTTTTGTCTGAAGATGGTAACAATGCTGTTACCGAAACTTCACACACTATTTATTTATTTGGATTTGGGCTTATTACCTTGTGTTTATAATCTATAATCCAAATTGTGCCTTATCACTCTAACATAACTAATCATTAATGACTTATCATGACTGAGTCTCTGATTAGAGACCGGGGCTGCTACGTCTTTTTTTTTTTGGGAGTCTTTCGGTCTTTCATGGGAGACTCTATCTACTTTCTGTGTTCCACTTCTGTATAATTCTCTCACTTGTTGTCTTATAGTACTGTTGTCCATTATGTCCATTGCTTTCCCCAGATTTTTTTTAAACTTATGATATCCCTCTCTCTCTATATATATATATACAGTAGAACCTCCCTTTAGCGGACACAACGCTAGCAGACATCTCTCTACAAAGGACAGTTTTCATTTGCAAAATTACCATTTTTACAATTTAGCAACACTCTGGTAAGAGGACACCTCTTCCTAAAGGACACTTTGGCTCTGCAATTAGGTGTCCTTTACAGGGAGGTTCTACTGAATATATATAATATATATATTATTAATAGTAATTTTTTTTTTTGGAAAAAAATAAATTTTATAAATCTTGAAATTCTCATAACGGTACTATAATATATATATATATATGTGTGAAAAAATAGTACAAATGTGATATTGTACTGGGATAAGGAGATGCCTTTTTCTTAATATATATATATATTTATATATATATATATATAAATATATATAAAATATAATAATTCTTTAAGGATAAATGAATAAAAAAAAAGAGTTAACAAAGTATCCAAGGATTGTTCATTGTTGCAGTTGAGATTTGACTAGTGTCCGAGATGGATGTCCTTAGGCGCGTTTTTCCTAGGCTATGCCTAGCTTATTTCACGGTTGTAATTCTGTCCTGTTGCTTTTTGGTGGTGTATCCACTCTTATGTTTATTTGTAATTTTGGTTAAAGCTGTTGTATTCGTTGCACCTTTGGTTTGGCCTTGTGCCATTTTTTATTTCAGGTATTCTGATTATATTGAATATCCACATATTATTTGTAGGATTGTTTCATTTTGCTTTGCCAGGCTAAGGGACCTTTAAGGCCTTACGGTTATAGCGCTTTTAAGATTGGCATTTTTAAATCAAAATTCTATTTTCATTGGCATTTTTCTTATTCAAAATTTTTTTATCAGGTCCCTAAGCCCGGCAATACAGAAAGAGACAATCCTATAATATAAAATGTGGCATATTCCAATATAATTCTGAATATCTGGAATAGAGAGTGGTACAGGATCTGACCCTAGGTACTACTAATACAGCTGAGTTAACTAATTTTGCAGTAAGCATAATTGTTGGATACACTACCATTAAGTAACTTGGCAGAATTATAACCTGAAATGAGTTAGACATGGTCTAGAAAAACCGTCTTTGGGCATTTCATCTCTTTCACTAGTCTGTCTCAACACAGTTCGGATGGCCATGATCCCTTCCTGATGCCAGGCACTCATGATGCTCCTTGGGTCCCTTGAAGTCCTCTGATCATTTAAAACTGAAGTCTTATCCCTGCCTGTTGGAAACCTTCAAATCTCCTGTAGGGAATCCCAAGAAGGAATTGTTCTAATAATGGAGAATATCCTACTCATCATTTGCTCAGATCAACGAGCCTCATGGAATAAAATCTCATTCCTTGATATCAGTGAACCTTGATCCTCCAGCTGAAGACTTCTTACATCCAGCCTGTTGACATCCACAAGATATCTCTTGGATTTAAAACAAAATTTCTTGAACCAACACTCAACCATCTGAGCCCTAAATCATCTTTCTGTTGTCGTCTGGAAATAGAAACTCCTGCTCCTTTCTCTCAGAATGTACCTGGCATCCTACAAGCTGGCTTCAATGGGACTAACCCAAGCTACTGGAAATGGCCATCTTCAATCCTCTTCAATACCATCCCCCTCTCTGATCATATACCTGGCCTCCTACAAGCTCACTTTAAAGGGACCAACAACCTGAGATACTGGAAATGGCCATCTTCAATCCTCTTCAATACCATCCCCCTCTCTGATCATATACCTGGCCTCCTACAAGCTCACTTCAAAGGGACCAACAACCTGAGATACTGGAAATGACCATCTTCAATCCTCTTCAATACCATCCCCCTCTCTGATCCTGGCCTCCTACAAGCTCACTTCAAAGGGATCAACAACCTGAGATACTGGAAATGACCATCTTCAATACTCTTCAATACCACCCCCCTCTCTAATCATATACCTGGCCTCCTACAAGCTCACTTCAAAGGGACCAACAACCTGAGATACTGGAAATGACCATCTTCAATACTCTTCAAAACCATCCCCCTCTCTGATCATATACCTGGCCTCCTACAAGCTCACTTCAAAGGGATCAACAACCTGAGATACTGGAAATGACCATCTTCAATACTCTTCAATACCACCCCCATCTCAGCATGTACCTGGCACTCTCTCCTATGAAGTAATTCAATGAGACCAACCCAAACTACTGGAAATGGCCATCTTTAATCCTCTTTAAAATCTTCCTGATCTCGATTGATCATCTGTAATGGCAGAGGAAGAATAAAATCAATTATTGTAATACAAGTTTTCTATAAAATTCCATTACAACTCCTATACATTTATTCATCCATAGTTGGTTCTGTATGACAACCAGTGATTTGAATGGGCCCTTCTCCATTTTACAAGAGGCTTTCTTTAATGGCCAGCACATTTATCAGGACTTGTGAACTAAGTAGAGGATGGATGCTCCAACATTCCCATATATATTATTATTAAATAACGATAAAGCACAATTTGGATTATAGATTATAGATACAAGAAAATAAGACCTAATCTAAATAATTTAATAGCTTTTTGTCTAATGATGGTAACACTGTTGTTGCCGAAATACCACACACTATTAAATTATTAGAATTAGGTCTTATTTTCTTGTATCTATTATTAGATAAGTTATAACTTTCACTAATGGCCCAGTGAAACTACTGCCATGAGATTTAACCCTGAAATATCTTCATAAACTGATACATCCAACTGGATAAGTCTCACCATGTTCACCATAATGTGCCTCGTTTACTTCTCACAAACTTACAACTAGACATCCATACAATTTGACCCATCATTTTACACTTTTATATTTGGAAAATAAAATATTTTGCATTGAAAGAATCTATAATAATTTAACATCACTGAAGGTCTGATCATGACAGTCTCCGATGAGAGACCGGGGGTCGCTGTGTTTTTTGAGGGGTCTTTCATGGGAGATTGTATATTCAACACATCTTAATTTATCCACCTTATCCCAGTACAATTTCACATTTATAAAAAAAGGCATCTCCTTATCGCCCAAAAGATACAACATTTTGGCTTGCATTAGATGCACTAAACAGAACCTTTGGGAAAGGCCGCTGCTTATCATAAAACAGCTCGAGGAGCATGAACTGATGGAATTCGTGTAATCTTTACACAAGGGGATAAGAAACAACAACAACAAAGATACAACTTCCTTAAGTTTTGTCTATGAGTGTATATATATGTCTATGTGTTTTAATAAAGGCTTTTGTGTGTGTGTGTGTATTCACAGTGATTAGATGAGTGGCATTATTTAAAAAAAAAAAAAAGGGATTTATTTACCTTCCCTCCAGTCCAGCTTGCTCCTGGAGTCCGGGATAGGCCGGGTGACTCTCAATGATATGGTCCACCTGGACATACACCAGTATTTATACTGTGAGATGTGCCAACTTCTTTGGTGAGTCTTTGACACCATAACTGCTGTCAGATCTGTCTGGCTGCTGTCAGCCCTTGTTGACCTCAAGTATTTCCTTCCCATCTTTTCTTGGCCTGGAGGTATCACAAGGCCTTTCTTCTCATTATGAACTTTATCAAGCCTCTATTTTCTATTATTAATACTGACTTGGCACAATTTTTGGATTATAGATTAGAAACATAAGGTAATAAGACCAAATACTAATAAATAAAGTGTTGATATTTTGGTAACAGCAATGTTACCATCATCAGATAAAATTACTGAATGGTAGCAATGTGTGCTGTTACCAAAATGTCACAATTTTCATTCATTTGAATTTGGTCTTGTTACCTTTTGTTTCTTAGTAATTAAAAAACTTTTCTATAGATTCAAATTATGTATTTTCTAATCAACTTGGTTCTATCCTTTACCAGCACCTGGTTTTGAAATGCTTTAGATTTTATCTGCTTGTCAGTGCTCAGTACCACTCTCCATACAAAGTCCAAGTTATACAAAGAACAAAGAAAATAAAAAAGGTAAACAACTGATTTTAAATATCACAAGGTGACAAAACTAAAAGAGCAATCAATATCAACATATAATTTACTTCCTTGGTGGTGTCATCTAGAGATTTATTCTCATTCATAATTCATCATATTGTCCCTTATATCCTAATTTCACACAAGATCACACATGGTATGTGTCTGTCCCATAAACCAAAATCAGAACAGAACGGAGAGGTCCTTCAGAACCCTGTAGAAGATCAGAAGACCAATCACAAGCTAGCTAGGGAACTCAGTAAATTGAGCTACTCGAGTGTTAGGAAACCACAGTTAGGAAATGTGACCTGAAACACTTATAATGGGAGAACTCCTCAGTTGGAGAGAAACTGTGGATTTAATGTCGTGGGAGTGTAGTGATTTTTTTTCACTTGGCCCATGTACACATGATGCAAAGTATGATAATCATGGTGGGTAAGATGGAGCTGCGCCGCGTCGACGGAGGCAGGGCACCGCGGAGCCGTGAACACCCGGGCCAGAGCTTCCGCGAAGAAGTCCTCGTTGAAGGCGACGAGGAGTTCGCACGGCAAGCCGTCCCAGCCGGGGGCCTTTCCACGAGGGAGGTGCTCGATGGCGTTGGCGATCTCGCTGGGGCTGATGTCCGGCCGGTGGAGCGGGTCCTCCTCACTCAGCTCGCGGGTGGTGGTGGGCGCGCTGCTGGCGATGAAGGCAGCTCCCGCAGCTGGATCGGTGGTGGGACGGGCGAAGCGGGGCCTGAAGGTCGCGAACGCCCTCCACCGAAGCTCGGGGCCCTCGATGACATTATCTTCGTCGTCCCTGATGACGCTGACCGGGCGTCGGAGGCGGATGGCGCGTGCCAGGTCCGGCAGCGATGGGTAGTTGGCCCGGATGGAGGAGGCCTCGAGCTGCGCCGCGATGTAACGTCTCGCCCTGTAGACGTAGCTGTCGCTGGCAGCGTAGCGTGGGTAGTGCAGGGATCTGGCCTCCGCCAGCAGCCCCGCCTTGATGGAGGTCCACCTATCCCAGAAGGTCCCGTCGTCGTCATCGTGCGCTGTGTCTTCCTCCAACTCCCGGATGTAGCCAGCCAGATGTTCGAGAGCAAGGCCCGAGCGGAGCATCGCGGCCAAGCGAGGCTGGGTGGGGGAGGAGACGGCGGTGGTGGGCGGGCCCACCTGGAGCAGCACGAGGCGGTGGTCCGAGAGGTGGTAGTGGCTGGTCGCGTAGATGGACACGCGACCCAGGACTCCAGCAGGGACGAGTATCCGGTCCAGGCGGTTGGATTCGACTTGGTCGCCGTGCATGGCGACTCTGGTGGGCAGGTGGGCGGCATCGAACTGGGTGGCCACATCGACCAGCGCGGCCAGGTCCAGAAGAGCGGCGAGGGCATCCGATGATGATGAGGGGCCCCGATCCCTGATGTTAAAGTCGCCGATGATCCAGCAGGCCCCCTCCTCCTCCTGTGCCGCTGTCGCCGCCAGGAGCTCCAGTTGTCGGTTTCTCTCCCGGGGTTCATGCGCCAGATGAACGGCGATGGCCGTCATCTCCTCGCCGTGGACATCTATTGTTGCCAAGGCGATGTGGCCCGGCCACAGGATTACGCTGTTGTAGCACGGCTACGCCTGGTCCGAAGACGCAGGCGAGTCCGGATCCAGTCCGATGATGATGATGATGAGGGGCCCCGATCCCTGATGTTAAAGTCGCCGATTATCCAGCAGGCCCCCTCCTCCTCCTGTGCCGCTGTCGCCGCCAGGAGCTCCAGTTGTCGGTTTCTCTCCCGGGGTTCATACGCCAGACGAACGGCGATGGCCGTCATCTCCTCGCCGTGGACATCTATTGTTGCCAAGGCGATGTGGCCCGGCCACAGGATACGCTGTTGTAGCACGGCTACGCCTGGTCCGAAGACGCAGGCGAGTCCGGATCCCGAGATGGCTACGGGATGGGCCAGTACAACAGCGCTGTAGCCGAGGCAGAGGTCTTGGCCTGGACAAACGCGATGTCCACGTGATGTTGCCTGAGGAGATGACAAAGGGCAAGGCTCCTCCCCCTAGTGGCGAGCCCTCGCGCGTTGATGGTGGCGACGCGGTAACTCATTGGGGCCGTCCTTCGCGCAGCACCTTCCTGGTCTTCTGGAGGGTTTTGCGGATGGTGGAGTTGGAGTCTGGGCACAAGGCCTTGATGGTTTTGTGCAACTTCTCGAGGGCGGTGAACTGTTCCTCTGTTAGCGTGGGCGCTCGCTTCTTCATGGTGGTTTCAGAGGTGAGGAGCTTCTGAGCCTCCTCGCAGTTTAGGTCGGGCAGCTTGTCCCAGTCGATGGAGGGCTTGGGGGACTTCCTGAGGTGCTCCAGCAGCTGTTCGAGTGCGGCCTTTCCCCGGGTAGGCGTGGCGGGAGGTGAGGACAGCTTCTCCACCGACATCTCGTGGTCGAGCGGAGGGATGCGAGGCTCGGGGGGCCGCAGGGCAGCCAGGGGAGCAGGGTGGGCAGCAGGGGCGGGGTGGGTGAGATCCATCTGTTCGGCAGGCTGGTGTGCCGAGTGGATCGCCTGAGCCTCGGTTGAAGTCTTTGCCGGTTGGACAGGGGACGCCGGTGTTGCGGGCACAGGTGCCGGCTTCCTTGGTCGCTGAGGAGGAGGGAGGGGGGGCCTTGCGTCGGTGGGAGACGCTGCTTGCCTGGGGCTGCCGTTCCCTTGCCTGGCGAGCGCTGGGCAGTTGGCTCTGCGGTGGCCCTGTTTCCCACATTTTGAGCACTTGATGCCAAAGGAGAGGAAGGCCGGCAGGGTGTCTCCCTTGGACTGGATCTCAAGACGGGTGGGCAGCCTGTCCAATTTGACGCCGTCGTTGAGCAGGATGAAGGGCTCCCGGCGGGCGTCGGTAAAGGTGAACTCCGCCATTTTGACCATGATGGGGGCGATGGAAGTGACCTTCCCGTATGGGCCCAGGGCGTCCACGACGGTTCTGTCCTCCACGAAGCCAGGCAGGTTGGCGATGATGATTTGCTCGGCCCTCTTGCGGTAGGGGAAGACCCTACGGGTCGTTCCCTCGATTTCTAGGCCGTCTTCAACTAGACGGCGCGCAAGATCTTTGGTCTCCAAGACCACGATGTAGTGGCTGTTCATCTTGTTGAATTGTGTAATGCCTCCAGGCCCTCCGAATAGCCTGCTCATCGCCCTGAGGTAGGAGTAGTCCGGGATGTCTGGGCACAGCTCCACGAAGACGTAGTTCTCGTGGGTGGAAGAGGTCTGCCTCACCTTGGCTGCGGCGATGTTCGCGCGTGTCACCTTGATCTCCTGAGGCGGCACTGCTCTCGGCCCTGTTGGCCGCTTCCGCTGCTGGGAGTTGCGCTGGTTTCCAGGCTTGTTGGGCTGCCTTGCAGCGTGCTCAGGTGAAGTTGACCCGAGGCGTCTCTTCTTGCCCTTCACGAGGATGAAGCCCTCGTTTTCGTCCACCTCCGCCATCTCGCTGTCGGCCCAGTTGAGCGAGGCCGGGCTGGCTGTTGTAGCGCTGTTCAAAGCAGCAGTCGGCGGCGCGGTGACGTCACGCGCGGCGGCCGGATTTACATGCACGTCGCCTGCCGGCGAATTTGCATGTTTTTGATTTGCAGAATTTTCTTCAGAAGTTTTCTTCTGTAGGCTGTTTTTCGGTGATTTCTCTTCACCAGATTGGGATACAAGGCTGGGCCTTTCAGGCACTGAGTCAGCCGATCCTGGGCTATTCGCCCATACCAAATTTGGCATGTCAACAGACATCTACACTCACGCCAGAGGCGAAAAACGGCGGAGCTCGCAAAAGCGCGGCCGCTCGCTCGAGTCTGTGTGTGTGTGTGTGTGGTCTGTTTGTCCTTTATGCCTGACCAAACCACTCATTGGAACGCCATGAAACTTTGGGAAGTTATTTAGTATAGTACTGGGAAGGTTTCTAGCAAATAAAATTTTTGAAATAACTTTTCGCTTTAAAATAATCAAGATAAATATTCTAATTTATCTGTTATAATTCAACAATCTGCTCTAAATATTATCATGATGATACGATGATTTTGTAATGTAGAAAATTAGGAAAGACAAAATTCAGGATGATACGGCAATTTATTTGAGACAAGAATAATGATACAATTCCAAGGCAAGATACTATTCCTTTAACTTCCAATTACCGAGGGAACCAATTAATATTGATTTTATTCAACTTATCGAGTATTTTTCAAGGGACCGGGAAAAAATGTTCACTTTATCGAGAGATTCGTTAGACAAACCTTTACTCGGGTAAAACCCGGGCGAAGCCGGGTACGTCCGCTAGTGTTTTATATAGTACATCTCTTTAGGCAAGGGAACACATCAAGTATTTGGACAAAAGGCAAAGGAGAGTCATAACTAATACTCTAGTTTCTGCCTCACACACCTAGTCTTGAAGTTGCCTTCATGCACAAAATACTTCTGACCTTCCGACAGAGACCATCACCAAGTGACTACTGACACATAAACACCTCAACTTGCTTACTACCTGGTTATAAGGGGGGGGGGGATGTAACTTCACACAAACAAATTATTATTATATGTTGTACTCTTTTTGATATTGTGATGGTCTACTCCATGTGCATACTATCTAGGCTGGGAGAGTTGTGTTGGTATGCCATTTAGTTTCTTCTGCCTTTCTCCTAGCTCTACATTAGCTGCTATGCACATACCTGAGGGGCCAACATACAATAGTTTTAACTTGTCTAATAGTCTTATGTGGGAATAAATAATTAGACAACTGTTAAAAGTTCAGATACTATCTGGGATGTTAAAACTCATACGTCAAGAGGTTGGAACTTGCTTTACTCCCTACCTAGTTGAGGTTGCTTTTAAGGATGAAATTAATAACCAAATCTCTTCTTCTAAAAGGAACCAACATGTACTATAAATGCAGTTCATCCACTCAATTTGAATAATATACTTACAATTAAATTTGTATTGGAGGTTGGGGCTTGCTTCCCTTCCCCCTTACTTCATTCTATACTTAACATGTGACATAAAGCTCAAAATGTTATAATGACTAATAAAATGATATGACACAATTTTAGCCTTTTGACTAATAAAATTACAATGCGAGGCACTAGAGCATCAGGATGAAAAAAATAGCACTAATATTTTTCCCAGGTATGACAATGAGGACATTGGGGTGTCAGCAAAGTTCTCTGCACACAGAAAGTTGACTGCATGCACACAGAATTTTTAAAAATTACATTGGACACAGTCATCACAAAGCCAGGGGCTAGTTGGCTCTTTAAAGCTGGTTTATCTGTACACCGCAGTTAAAACATTCTCATCATCATCCCTCTTATATCTTATTTGGTTGCTCTATAAAATTTTCCTCATTGTAATAGACCTCTGAACTTAGTACATTTTTTTAGCTGAATTGATCATGTTGGCCTCTGCATATGGTATTAATAACGGCTACTATAACAATAGTAAATATAGGAATTGCTTCAGACTTCACTACTGTGCCATACCTTATCCACAAAGCCTCAAATTGATTGCATGAAAAAAAAAGTTCTCGATACAGTTTCATCTTGACTCCATGGGCGCCCTCCCCCACTATTGTATATAAAGGTATGGGTAGAGCTGTCACAGAAATGTTCAATGTATACTACAAAAAAAAAAAAAAATTAAGGCCTCAATTCAAGGCGGCTCGCTCTCTGGATCTTTGAGCGATATAAAACATAGAGTAAATGGTTGCTCAACGATTGACCCAGATTACATCCCCAGCTGCCACACCAGATCAACTTTGGTAACGTGTGGAAGCTGCTTGGTCTGCTGTACCCCAAGAACACATCCAAAGTCTCTTTGAATCAATGCCGAGGCTTTGAGTTGTATATAAACAACAATTAACTGCCAAAATTTGAGTTTTAAAATGGCCAAATAATCAGAAAAGTTGAATCATCAATATTATCGAATGGTTATGCGATAGGCCGGAGGTCGGGACACAAAACATGGTCGAAATATGGTGTACCGAATTAACGAGGTTATACTGTATTTGTATGTATATTCTTATCATTACCTGGGTTGTTACCAGGAAAAAGTCGCTATTAATTCCTTAGTAGTCTGTTGTTGTTCTTGATGTTTGTTTCTAACTAGACGAATGGCCCGGGCAACGCCCGGGTTTTACCCGAGTGCGAATTTATTTTAAAAACGTTTTAATTCAAATACTATTCGTTACAATTATAAATTGGCGCCATGGATGTCACTCTTGTGAAACGTCCCGCTGATAACAGGGTTGCCTAAAGTGACCGCTATAGACAGGGTGGTCTGTATAGAAAGGTGAATGTAACACACTGATGATAACAGGGTTGCCTAAAGTGACCGTTATAGACAGGGTGGTCTGTATAGACAGGTGGATGTAGCACACTGCTGATAACAGGGGTGTCTAGAGTGGCCGCTATAGACAGGGTGGTCTGTATAGACAGGTGGATGTATCACACAGCTGATAGCAGGGTTGTCTAGAGTGGCCGCTATAGACAGGTGTATGTATCACACAGCTGATAACAGGGTTGCCTAGAGTGGCCGCTATAGACAGGGTGGTCTGTATAGACAGGTGGATGTATCACACTGCTGATAACAGGGTTGCCAAAGGTGACTGCTATAGACAGGGTGGTCTGTATAGACAGGTGAATGTAACACACTGATGATAACAGGGTTGCCTAAAGTGACCGCTATAGACAGGGTGGTCTGTATAGACAGGCAGCTGATAACAGGGTTGTCTAGAGTGGTCGCTATAGACAGGGTGGTCTGTATAGACAGGTGTATGTAGCACACTGCTGATAACAGGGGTGTCCAGAGTGGCCGCTATAGACAGGGTGGTCTGTATAGACAGGTGGATGTATCACACAGCTGATAACAGGGTTGTCTAGAATGGCCTCTATATACAGGGTGGTCTGTATAGACAGGTAGATGTATCACACAGCTGATAACAGGGTTGTCTAGAATGGCCGCTATAGACAGGTTTATGTATCACACTGCTGATAACAGGGTTGCCTAAAGTGACCGCTATAGACAGGGTGGTCTGTATAGACAGGTGAATGTAACACACTGATGATAACAGGGTTGTCTAGAATGGCCGCTATATACAGGGTGGTCTGTATAGACAGGTGGATGTATCACAGCTGATAACAGGGTTGCCTAAAGTGACCGCTATAGACAGGGTGGGCTGTATAGACAGGTGGATGTATCACACAGCTGATAACAGGGTTGTCTAGAGTGGCCGCTATAGACAGGGTGGTCTGTATAGACAGGTGGATGTAGCACACTGCTGATAACAGGGGTGTCCAGAGTGGCCGCTATAGACAGGGTGGTCTGTATAGACAGGTGGATGTATCACACTGCTGATAACAGGGTTGTCTAGAGTGGCCGCTATAGACAGGTGTATGTATCACACTGATGATAACAGGGTTGTCTAGAGTGGCCGCTATAGACAGGGTGGTCTGTATAGACAGGTGGATGTATCACAGCTGATAACAGGGTTGCCTAAAGTGACCGCTATAGACAGGGTGGTCTGTATAGACAGGTGGATGTATCACACAGCTGATAACAGGGTTGTCTAGAGTGGCCGCTATAGACAGGGTGGTCTGTATAGACAGGTGGATGTAGCACACTGCTGATAACAGGGGTGTCCAGAGTGGCCGCTATAGACAGGGTGGTCTGTATAGACAGGTGGATGTATCACACTGCTGATAACAGGGTTGTCTAGAGTGGCCGCTATAGACAGGGTGGTCTGTATAGACAGGTGGATGTATCACACAGCTGATAACAGGGTTGTCTAGAGTGGCCGCTATAGACAGGTGTATGTATCACACTGATGATAACAGGGTTGTCTAGAGTGGCCGCTATAGACAGGGTGGTCTGTATAGACAGGTGGATGTATCACACAGCTGATAACAGGGTTGTCTAGAGTGGCCGCTATAGACAGGTGTATGTATCGCACAGCTGATAACAGGGTTGTCTAGAATGGCCGCTATATACAGGGTGGTCTGTATAGACAGGTGTATATATCACACAGCTGATAACAGGGTTATCTAGAATGGCCGCTATATACAGGGTGGTCTGTATAGACAGGTGGATGTATCACACAGCTGATAACAGGGGTGTCTAGAGTGGCCGCTATAGACAGGGTGACCTGTATAGACAGGTGGATGTAACACACTGCTGATAACAGGGTTGTCTAGAATGGCCGCTATAGACAGGTGGATGTAACACACTGCTGATAACAGGGTTGTCTAGAGGGGGGCAGGGAGGACACGTGTTCGCCGGCAGCCCGCAGCCAATGGGCGCGCATTCTATCCGTGAGCTTCAGACATACAGACAGAATAAGGCAATTATATAAGTAGATGTTTGTAGTCATTTATTTGAGTTACCTCTCAATTTTCTGTATATTTTGTGTAAATTCCCATAATTAATATTTTTCAATCTATATTTACCGTTTATATATAAAAATGAGTTTTTACATCTAAATAATATTTGAGCAAATGTAAACGGTTTTCATATACACTTTAACACTACCTTTTCATTACAAAATTAAATTTAAAAACGTTTATATTAAATTTAATAAATATATTGCCACGTTTTTATTTTTAAAACGCTAATTTTAGTTTTGCAAAACTTTAATTTTAAAGTTTATTATTTTAAAAGTGAAATGTTTGTTAATGAAAAAGATATTTTACCTAAACTCATTTTATTGCCGCTTTCTTTTACAAGCCATTTGTTTATGTCTATTTTTACATATCGTTTTTATTGAGTTTTTACTAATTTTGCATGTACATCATTGACTTTTAATGAATGAGAAAAAGAAATTGAAAATAAACATATGTGAAATTAAAGTACATTTTAAAGGAATTTATGTACAATTGAAAATTGTTTTTTGTAACGTCTCATATTCCCCTTCTTGAAGCATTTATTCTCGGGTAATAAATGGTCGAAGTTGAGATATGTGAACGCTTCTTGCTTGCTTTTGGTCTTTCAGAGAGATATCGTAGGTTACATCAGATATCTTTTTTTGAATGACAAATGGTCTTTCATATTTTGGTGATGTCTTGATGAGACGAGGGTCGATGAAGGCAATTTTTCTTATGACTAAGTCTCCTTCTTTAAAGACATACTTGGGGTGATGGCTATCGTGTTTAATCTTCCACTTACTTCTAAATTGTTCTGTCCGCAGGCTAGCTTTCTTCCTGGCTTCTTCAATTGCAATTGGAGTTTGGTCGGCAAATTCGGGTACATTACCGATTCCATACATTAAGAAAAGCGGTGAAAGACCAGTCACGTCATGTGGTGTGGAATTATAATTTTTGACAACTTGCGGTAACAATGTGCTCCATTTACATCTAGGTTTCTCTAGAACAGCTTATTGCGATTTCACCGCCACTCTGTGTTGTGACGACGATCTAAATTCTATAGAGGTAGTCACTCACCTCTATTCTTGGTCGGCGGGGTTGAAGGTTCAAAGTTAAGGCGTCGTTGTTTATAACACTTTTAAAATATACGACGAAAACAGGAGGGAAAATTATATTTATTACAATTTAAGAAAATAAGTAAATTATTATTTAAATATTTACACTAAAAGAATCGGAGATCAGGGCAAATTCTAGCGTTCGAAAAAAAGTTGTTTACAAGTTCTTCCTCTATTGTTTCCTCATTTTTGCCGCTGCATCCCCGTAGCTGCCTCCGCCGGCCTCCCATTGGCTGCTTCGGACGTCTTCTTTTCCAACATTTCTCCCACCTTTGAGTTGGCGTCTCGACGACTCAAACATGGGAAGGAAAAGTTCAGTAGATCCAATCGGTTGGGTCTCTTGATGGGCCGTCCGTAACTTGACACAACATTCGGGGTATCAATGTGATGTTGCTCTTGTTGTGAAGTCAAAGGGTCCTCTTCAGTTGTCAATCGAACTTCTTGTGTGGGAGATCGCTCCGTTAGAGGGTCTCGACATCTTATCTCGGGCGTTATCTCTAAATTGTAGAGTTTTTGAATAGGTCGTATTTTATCACCTGATGAAGTTTTCACTTTCGCAACCCTCACAAGTCCGTCTTTTCCTGGATAGAGTTGGATTATTCTGGCTAACGGCCAGTGTAGTCTCTTTAAACTCTCTTGTCCAATGAGTACCATGTCTCCCACCTTGAGTGGTATGGTAGTCTTCAGGCGTCTCGTTTCTTGTCTCAGGAATCCAAAATATTCGATACGAAATCGTTCTCTAAGATCTTCTCGTACACGTTTGATATATTGATATTTGCGGGAGAGGGTCTGGTTATCAATCAAGTCCAGGTCTGGAACGCCAACCTCTCTGACCTCATGTAAGAACAACGAAGGTGTCAATGGAGCGAGATCCTCACTTTCTTCAGTTAGGTAGGTCAGTGGGCGTGTGTTCATCAAGCTTTCGACGTCACACATTACCGTGGAAAGTTCTTCATATCCCAAGGAGGTTTGACCGAGAATCCTAAAGAGCAATTGTTTCATCATTCCAATCAAACGCTCCCACCATCCACCCCACCAAGGAGCACCAGGCGGTATGAATTTCCAGGTGATGTTTTTCAATGTGGGATCACATTTTAATCTCGAAAAATCAATCTTCTTTAAAGCATTAGCTATACCTTTGAAATTAGTCCCATTATCCGAATACACAATCAATGGTCGGCCTCTTCGAGCAATAAATCGGCGGAAAGCTTGGAGGAAGGCTTCCATAGACAAAGATGTCACAAGTTCCAGATGAACTCCTCTATACACTGCACATGTGAAGATGACAATCCATGCTTTCTTCTTATTCTTTAAGATAAGATGTCCAGTTAGATCAACTCCTACTATTTCGAAAACTGCAGCATCTCGTACTCTGTCTTCTGGTAATGATGTTGACTCGACGGTAGCTGGTGTCGCGGTGAATCGTTTACAGCGAATGCATTGATTGATGATCTTCTTGACGGTTTTCCTGGATCTTAGTATCCAATAGTTTTCTCTCAGAATACCGAGGAGAGTTTGTAGACCGGCGTGCCCGTGGGTTTCATGGTTCCACCTGATGAGCAAAGAAACCAAAAAGTGATCTGAGGGCAATAAAATGGGCATTCTAAAATTAGCAAAATCTTCTCTTCTGCAAATTTTACTTTTTATTCTCAAAATCCCTGAAGAGTCTACTAGCAACTTAAAGCCTTGTAGTTTCTTATCTTCATGCCCTGAAAACGATTCTCTCTGGATAAGTCTTATCAGTATTATTTCTGACTTAGTGATTTCCTCTGTACTGAGATCTTCTGAAATTATCTTTCTTCTATCAATCTTGGCGTTGTTGAAGAATCTGTATATCCAGGCGGTGATTCGTACTATTCTCAAAAAATGGGAATAACGTCCAAATAAATTTTCATTTTCTCTTGTCGTACACAAGGTGTTCAGGATGGTCTTGCGCCTTTCAGAATAAACAATCTCCAAATCAGGGATAATGGTTGATTTGGGCCACTCTTCTTGGGATACCTTTAACCATGCAGGTCCCTCCCACCATCTTGTCTCCTTAAGTGATTCGGCTGAACATCCCCGAGATGGGAGGTCTGCCGGGTTTAATCGGCCTGGTATGTGGCGCCAAGATTTGGGGGAGCTAAGATTATGAATTTCCTTAACACGGTTCATCACAAAGGCTGCCCAGTTGTCTTCCCTTTGGATCCAACAGAGAGCATTGGTCGAATCGGTCCAATAAAATCTTGGAATTTCCTCAAATTCCAGATCTTGTATGACGTTAGCTGCCAAACGAGCTCCAATCAGACAAGCCAAAAGCTCCAATCTTGGGATGGTGAGTTTCTTCAGTGGAGCTACTCGTGTTCGAGCCTGTATCAATTGGATGTCCACTCTATCTTCCTTTTCAATGCGGAGGAAAATACAGGTTGCATAGGCAAACTGACTGGCGTCGCAAAAGATGTGGAGAGTGGTTTTCTCTACATAGGAGTCCTTAAAACAAAGCCATCTAGGAATTTCTATGTTAGGCAAGTGTTTCAGTTTGCTAAACCACTTCCAAAATCTTTGTACTAAACATCCAGGTAGGACTTCGTCCCATGTCAACTTCTGTATCCAAGTTTCCTGTAATATCAGCTTGGGAATTAAAGTCACAGGACAAGCAACTCCTAATGGATCAAATATCTTGCTCGCTATTGAAAGTACTTTTCTCTTGGTGGTTGGTCCAATTAATTCAAAATCTTCCAAACCAATTGTCAGTGTGTCTCTATCAGTATTCCATGTTATTCCTAAAATGTTCACTTCCTTATTCAGTTGGTTCATAAGAGAAAAGTCTGTAACGTTACTCACCCAATCTCGGAGATTGAAACAAGCTGTAGAGAGCAGTTCAGTAGATTCTTTCACGAATTTCTCCGTTTCTTCAACATTCTGAAAACTGGATAAACAATTGTCAACATAAAAGGATGATTTCAACTGTTCAGCTGTGATTTTTAAATGTTCAGGAGCCTTATCTAAGTGGAGAGATAAGGTAGCCTTTAAAAGATACGGACTAGTGGTAATTCCAAAAACAACCCTTTTATGTCGATACGTGATTAATCTTCCGTCTTCTGTGTGCCACAGGAATCGTAAATAATCTCGGTCTTCTTCTTTTATTCCAATTTGTAAAAATGCTTTCTCAATATCGGAAGAGACACCAACTTCATTTTTCCGGAATTTATTTAAAAGTCTTGGTATAATTTCTATCAAATTGGGTCCCTTATCCAGACAGTCATTCAGGGAAAGTTTACCTCTCTTCCGGGCCGACGCATTGAATACTGGCCGTATTCTAGAAGTTTGACTGTTCCTTTTATACACTGGTCGATGTGGCAGGTAGTGTACACCATCTAGTTTATCCTCTCTGGCATACTCGATTATCCCCTGTTTCATCCATTCTTCAAAGATTTGTCCATACTCTTTCATGTCTCCAACTTCTTCAAGTTTTCTTCTTACAGACCTTAGTTGGTTTTCGGCTAGATCTTTATTCGAAGGAATCCTTTCCTTGTCTTGCACCCAGGGTAGAGCTACCTCATAGCGCCCCTCGATATCTCGCGTCGTGGTGTGGGCGAAATGTTCCTCCATTTCAGCTTGTAATGACTGAGTCTTCTTCTCAACCTCCGCGTCAGAGACTCCAATTGCATCTAATTTCCACAAGTTTTCTAGATCCAAAGATAGAAGTGTGGTCACGCAAAGGGAGCTGATGTCATCTCTCACCTCCGTTGGAGGAATCTTTCCCATCACAGTCCATCCTAGTTTGGTACGGATTGCCACCAGTCCAGATGAGATCCTTCTCTGATCATCAGTTAGCAATCTCCCGGCGATGTCCGCGCCTATAAGGACTTCTATACGGTCTCTCATCAAATCAGACACGTCGAGTTCTTCACTCCCTTCTAACAATGATCTTGGACACACCGGAGGTATGCTTCCACAGATAAGGGGTTGACCTAGTGCTTCAAACTCACAGCGATAGGAATTATTGATGTCAGATAAATGAATGGTATAGACCTCATGTTCAACTACGTCGGTACTCGATCCTCCAAACAAGGAATGCCGGAAGAACTCTCTCCTAGATTGTTCGTATTCCATTTCCATTGCTGTGCTATGTAAAATATACGATCTTTGGGATCCGGTGTCTATTATAGCCCGTGCCGTCTTCTCCGTTCTGTTCCCTTTGAGGGTCACTCTCAAAGTAGGTAACAAGACGTCTGGGGAGGTTGATAAGTTGGCGAGAGTTTCATCTTGCACCGTTGGAGACTTGGAAGATCCACCTCTATCTAAAATCAGTTTTGTGCACATGACATCCAGGTGGGAAGACATGTTGCAGATCGAACAACGGACTACATTTCTGCAAAATTTACTTAAATGAGAAGGCCGAAGACATTTATAACAAACGCCTTTTTTCTTCATGAGTGATCTCTTTTCGTTTAAACTAATATTAGCTGCAAAGTCACACTTAGGGCTTCCATGGTTGTCTTTACCACAAAATACACATTCATTCGATTTGTGAACTGAATTCAAAAGTTCTGAAGCTGTCGCAATTGGTTTTTCATTGTAGAATCTTGTCTTTGGATGTTTGTTTACCAAATTAGGTTTAGAAGTTGATTCATTCCCGGTATCGATTTCGTTTCTAAAACTCTTCTCCCGTGCAGTTAATTGTCTTTCCAGAAAGGTAATCAAGTCATTAATTACATAACCTGTCGGGAGTTCTTTGTTCAATTCCAAATTAAGGTCTGCAGGTAGAAGCTTTATTATTATCGGGCACAACAGTTGTCCGTAAACATCAATGGACACGTTTAGTGACTCGAGACTTCTTATATGAACAGAAAGGTTGTCAAAAAGTTCGCGGAAGGTTCTTACATCGCTTGATGTTTTGAGTGGTCTCATTGAGAACAAATTGTTCATATGTCGGCTAATCAAAATGTCTTCTCGCCCAAATCTGTCTTTAAGCAATTTTATAGCTTTCTCATAATTGTCCGCAGATAAAGCGAAACCTTCGACTGTGTTTAGTGCAGTTCCGCCGAGATGTGACTTCAGATAGTTAAATTTATCGATCGGGTTCAGTGAGTTGTTCTGGTGTATAGCTGCATCAAAAGAATTCCAGAACGTCAGCCATTCACTAAAGTTTCCATAAAATTTCGATATCATCAATTTCGGAAGTTTCACAGTCGTGCAGGAAGGTACATAATGTCTCATTTCGTTTTCGTCTATTCGTGAGTTCGAATTCGGTATATTTTCGCCCTGAAAATCTGATTGGCGAATCTTTTTATTTGCCCTAAATCTCCAAGTAATATATTTCTCTCGATATTCCTCTACGCCCTGTAATTCCTTCTCTAAATCGTCAGTTTCAAGAAGCGTTTCTATTTCGTGATCCACTACTTTAAGTTCGTTAAATGATTCTCATTCAATTGTTCTAATAATTCTTCAAGTTCAATTCTCATTAGCGTGTCAAGTCCACTTTCAATCTTATTGCATGTTTTCGTTAAATATGATCTGTTAACAGCACGCTTCTTTTTTAAACGTAGAATTAATTCTTCCGCCATCTTGTAAACAAAGCGGCAAGTAGGGTTAGCTAGCGAGTTCCAAAATGGTCAGCTCAAAATGCTTCCTTTTTTTCTTCTAGAATTTACCTTCAACAGTCCCGGCTGGGATGCCAAAAATATTGCGATTTCACCGCCACTCTGTGTTGTGACGAAAATCTAAATTCTATAGAGGTAGTCACTCACCTCTATTCTTGGTCGGCGGGGTTGAAGGTTCAAAGTTAAGGCGTCGTTGTTTATAACACTTTTAAAATATACGACGAAAACAGGAGGGAAAATTATATTTATTACAATTTAAGAAAATAAGTAAAGTATTATTTAAATATTTACACTAAAAGAATCGGAGATCAGGGCAAATTCTAGCGTTCGAAAAAAAGTTGTTTACAAGTTCTTCCTCTATTGTTTCCTCATTTTTGCCGCTGCATCCCCGTAGCTGCCTCCGCCGGCCTCCCATTGGCTGCTTCGGACGTCTTCTTTTCCAACACAGCTATTCTCAGTTTTGTCATTATCGTATCATTTAATTTCTCACAAATGCCATTGCACTGAGGATGATAAGGCGAAGTATATGTGTGTTTAATTCCTTGTAAAGAAAGAAATTTGTTGAACTCTTTTGATATAAAATTTTTGCCATTATCTGTTAAGATAGTATTGATCGAATTAACAGATTTGATTATCTTATCAAGACATTGAGTGACAGCTTGAGCAGTGTTTGTTATTGTGGGATATGCCCATAGATAACGAGTTGCGTGATCAACAAAAACTTGAATGAATTTATGCTTGTGTTAGCTGCTGCTGTTCCCAGTACAATAGTGTCACAAACGATCATTTGTAATGGTTGGATATTTGACGTTGGAGTGATCATCTCTCCTAAAGTTGGTTCATGTCTGACCTTCACTAGTTGACAAGATTTACAAGATCGAACATAATTCTTGATATCAGTTGTTATTCCTTTCCACCAATAACATTGAGTTATAAGTTTGCATGTTTTGGTTATTGATGGGTGACTCAATGAATCGTTATATTCTTCCAATATTTTTTTGGTAAGCGAGTTTGGGACAACTGCTTTAAAAACTCCTTTTTGTTTGATCATTATCACACCGTCGTGAGTGTGGAATAATGGATCTCCGGACGCCGTCCAGACAGCTTGGGTGACAGTAAACATGCCGGCGGCGCCAGCCGCCAACAAAGAAGTAATAGAACACGGCTTGGTTTTGTTACCCACCAGTCGCGTGTTTTCCACTGTCCTCTTAATATGTATTGAATAAAGTTAGTTAGAAGGAGATTTTTACCCCCTCCTTTCAGATATTTAGTGATCTTATTTAAATCCTTGCAACAGCCCACAAAGAATCATCACAGCGAATTCTTCTACCGAACTCGCTCAGTGTTTTGTGAACGACTACCCGACATTTCTACAAAAAGTGGCGACATTTCTACAAAAAGTGGCGTCCCCAGGTGGGCTTCTGACAAGGCAAGATCAAGTGGATTAACGGCGGAGTACAAGTTCAAGACTTAAGATAAGTACCTTTTGTTTTACCCTCTGTTTATAGTGTTTTTTTGAAAAATGGAAATTTTAAAAAGACATAGAAATTTACTTAGAAAGCGACTAACTCGCAGCTTGAAGACGACAGAAGAGTTTCTGTCAGGTACTCCACCGATACCTGTAGAGGACATTGAATATAATAGAGAGATAATTGAAGAAACTCACAGTGAGCTTCTTGTGATCCAAGGCAAGATAAGAGACTTCATGCTAACTTCAGACGTTAGCGAAGAGGAACTAGAGCAAGACGATGAGGAAGCCTTGCAATATACCCAGAGATATAAGAGGATATATAAAAAATGTCTCGCTCTTGTTGAACCCAGGATCACTGCATCCAGTCCCACGACCAGTGAAGTGAGCTTCGCTTCTAGCTCACACCATAGAACTGTAAAACTACCCAAGATAGAATTAAAGAAGTTTACAGGAGAAATAAAAGATTGGTTGGGATGGTGGGCACAGTTCAACAAGATACATGTCGATCCTACTTTAGAAGACAGCAACAAGTTACAATAGCTTGTACAGTCTATGTTGCCGGGAACCAGAGCTAGTAAACTGGTTGATAGTTACCCTCTGACTGCCGAGAATTACCCCAAAGTTATAGAAACTTTGACAGAAAGATTTGGAAGGCCTGAACTGTTGTAACAAGTCTATGTCAGGGATCTTATCCGCCTTATGATCGATTGCTCCTCCAAACAACAGTTGAAGGTGACTTCATTTTATGATGAGTTGGTGACTCATTTGAGAGCATTGGAATCCTTAAAGATTGAGGCCAGACAGATGTCTGTATTTATATTTCCAATGATTGAGGCATGTCTCTCAGAGGAACTCATGAAGGCTTGGCAAAGAAGCCCCCTCCATGATGTCAAGATTGATGCTGATGATTCGACTCAAACTAGAGTTGACCTAATTATGGAGTTTCTCCAAAAGGAAGCTGCAGCAGAACAAGACAGAGCCTTAGCTGGATCCAAGTTTGGACTTAGATCTCTGAAACAAGATAGAAACGTGGGCAGACAATCACATCCTGCTAAGATACCTACGGCCTCTGGACTCTTTGCTGGACGTGCCCAGAATTGCATCTTTTGTAATAAAGATCATAAAAACACAGAATGTCTTGCTGCGCGCAGAATGAGCATTAAAGAAAGAAGAGAGCGTATTAAAAACGCTAAATGTTGTTTCTCCTGCCTCCAACCAGGTCATATCTCTTCTAATTGTAGAAGGCGCATAACTGAATGCATTCGATGTAAGAAGAAGCACCTTGATATTTTATGCCCTCTTAATGCTCCTGCACGAGAGTCAGCGGATGAAAACAAGGAACAGGTGGAAGACTGTGACGCTTCTCCTACAGTTGAAAACGGAGTTTCATTCTCCGGTCTTAGCGCTTCGTCTCTGATTTTGCTACAGACTCTGAAGATTAAAGTCGAAGGTGCGACTTCGGCGAAAGTAGTGTGTGCCCTCCTTGACACAGGTTCCCAACGATCCTATATTTTGTCTAAAACTGCCCAGGATCTCGGACTATCTCCCATTGGCCAGGAATCACTTAAACATGTGGTGTTTGGAGGTCATACAAGTGAAAGTGTCCACCAAGAATACAGAGTCAATTTGGGTCATGCATCGGGAAATTTTAAGATGGTTGCGAAGCTTCTTGACCAACAAAAAATCTGTGGTAACCTACCAAGATTGAGCCGCGGGCCATGGTTGAAAGAACTCAAAGCCCGCAAAATCTGGGTTCCTGATATTGGAAAGGATGACATGGAAATTGAAATACTTCTAGGATGCGATGTATTGGGATCTATTTTCATGATGAAATATTGTGTGTTGTCAAATGGCTTGACTGCGTCGCAGACGCGTTTCGGATGGACTTTAATGGGAGAATGTCAGCCAGGTAGTGACGTTTCACTCGCTCATCATGTTACAACGATGACAATTTCGGAGAGCAGTATAACAAATCTGTGGAATCTCGATGTTCTTGGCATTATGGATCCTATTGAGGTTAAACAGAGAGATCAGAGAGACGCACTGGCGCGTCGACATTTTCTAAAAACAGTCCAACATTCTGTTTCAGGAAGATATGTTGTTTCCCTCCCGTGGACTGTAGAGAAAGCTAAAATCGCGGACAACAGGGAGGTTGCTATGAAGAGATTAGAACAGACGACTAAGAAATTAATCTCTTTGAATCTTTATGAGGACTATGATGATATTTTCCGAGGCTGGTTGGATGATGGGATAATTGAGAAAGTCCCAGCTGAACAACACGACGCTGAGGCCTTCTACCTGCCTCATCGTCCTGTGGTGAAACTCTCCAGTGGGACTACGCCTATCAGGCCTGTCTTTGATGCTTCTAGCAAGGTCTATAGATCCCCATCTTTAAATGACTGTCTTGAAAAGGGACCTAACCTCATAGAGATGATTCCCAACCTTATGCTAAGGTTTAGAAATGGCAAGTTTGGTGTCGTGGCAGACATTAAGAAAGCGTTTCTGCAGATTGAGGTAAATGAAAGGGACAGAGATTACCTGCGTTTTCTATGGTATTCCCAAAATGGAGAAAAGACAGAAGTATTTAGACATAGACGTGTCGTTTTCGGCGTTAACTGTAGTCCTTTCATTTTGGGGGCAGTAATAGAATACCACCTGTCTAATGTTCGACCTGAACATAAACCGTTAGCTCAGAGGTTGCAGAAATCCCTTTATGTGGACAATTTAGTCACAAGCGTGAACTCTTTTGAAGAGTTACAAGATCTCAAATTGACCGCAACGTCCATCATGGATAATGCTAGGTTGGAGCTAAGCCGTTGGGAGCATAGCCTGGACGTGGCCTCCGATACTTACCCCTTTAAAAGAGCAGAGATATCTAAAGTGCTTGGTATATGTTGGGATAAACGGGAAGATTGTTTGTCATGTGAAATTCCCGTAGCCATACCCCCCAAGATAACCAAAAGGAGTATCCTGTCCTGCTTAGCTCAGATATATGACCCTATTGGATTTCTGAGTCCAATATTAATAAAGCCTAAAATTATATTGCAAAAGGTTTGGATAAAGCGCGATAACCAGTTGGGTACCTTTGTCGGGAATCGCGTGAAAGAGATATGCAGACTTAGTGATCCTGGAAATTGGAGATATGTTCCTAGCGAGTGCAATCCAGCTGATTTACCCTCCAGAGGATGCAGCCTCTCCCGACTGATACAGTCTACATGGTGGGAGGGCCCTTCCTGGTTAAAACTCTCCGAAGAATTTTGGCCTTTCAGGTATAAAGACCTGAATGAAGAAGAAATCTGTGTGAAAAGAATGCTCGGAACATCAACATTAACATATCACCAATTGATGACCCTGCTGTGTCATGCAGAGGCAGTGATGAATGGAAGGCCCATGACTTATGTCAGCGACGATCCGAATGATCTTGTGACAATATCACCTTCCATGTTTCTACAAGAAAAGACAGATGTCGAGTTTCCCGAGTGCCAGAATATGGGATCTAATCCAACGACACAGAAACTGCGCTATTTGAACAAGCTGAGGGAGGAGTTGAAATCACGATTCAGGAAGGAATATTTGTCCCTCCTGGTCCAGAGAAACAGACGCATTTACAATCCAAAACTCCAGGCTGGGGATGTTGTCCTAGTTGGTATGAACAATAAAAAGCGTAACTTCTGGCCATTAGCAGTGATCGAGGAGATATTATTTGGAAGAGATGGAGTGAATAGATTAGTGAAGGTGAAAACCGCAGTAGGAACCTTCCTAAGACCTATTCAGAAAATATATCCCTTGGAAATATCATCAACAGCAGCTTCTTCGCGTTTGCTGAACGATAAAGAGAAAACTGCAAAAATACAGACTAGAACGGGAAGAACCATTTGTATACCCAACCGATTGGACGATTATTATTGTTTTTCTGTGTGCCTAGATAAACAGGTGGGAGTATGTGGAATAATGGATCTCCGGACGCCGTCCAGACAGCTTGGGTGACAGTAAACATGCCGGCGGCGCCAGCCGCCAACAAAGAAGTAATAGAACACGGCTTGGTTTTGCTACCCACCAGTCGCGTGTTTTCCACTGTCCTCTTAATATGTATTGAATAAAGTTAGTTAGAAGGAGATTTTTACCCCCTCCTTTCAGCTATTTAGTGATCTTATTTAAATCCTTGCAACAGCCCACAAAGAATCATCACAGCGAATTCTTCTACCGAACTCGCTCAGTGTTTTGTGAACCGACTACCCGACATTTCTACACAGTGAGTGTGGGAATTTTTCAAGAAACTCAAATCTGAATTTTGTTGGTGTTCTTGAAGTTCTTGAGTTGCAATGTTAACAACTGGGAGTCTTGATAAGGCGTCAACATGAGTTTTTGCTTTCCAGAACGATGAACGATGTTACATGATTTCGAGGATAAACTAAGAATCCATCTAAAATACTTAGGTTTCGGTTTCTTCATGGTGAAAAGCCATTGGAGCGCCGCATGATCAGTGATGATTTCGAATGGTTGGTTTTCTATGTATACATGAAAGTGATCAGTTGCTTGTATTACGGCTAGGCATTCCATCTCATAAGCAGAATAATTCTCTTGGTGTGGTTGCAGTGTTTTGGAGTAATAAGCAATTACATGTTCCTCATTGTCTGGACCAATTTGTGTTAGGATTGCTCCAATTCCATATTTGGAGGCATCTGTATAAACTTTAGAGGGGTAGTCCGGGTTGTAAATAGCAAGGACAGGTTTTGTAGATAGTGCCATTTTAAGTTTAGCGAACGACTCCTCTACTTCCTCATTCCAGATGAAGGGCTGATTCTTCCGAGTGAGTCGAACCAAGGGGAATGAAATTTTAGAAAAGTCCTTCACAAATTTTCTGTAATAATTTGCCAATCCCATGAACTGACGAACTTTCTTTACAGTATCAGGTCTTGGAAAGTCTTTAATAGATTTTACTTTTCCTGGATCAGGTTTTAATTGATTGTGACTGATGATATGTCCAAGGTATTTTACTTCAGTTCTTCCAAAAATACATTTCGACAATTTTAATTTCATGTTGTACTGTCTTAATTTGTCAAAAACTTTACTAAGAAGCTCTATGTGCTCTTGCCATGTTTTCGTGTACACCAATGTCATCTTGGAAAGAGCAAGTTCTTTTCCATAATAATTCACCTAGAATATGTTGGATTATCCTTTGAAACGTTGAAGCAGCATTTTTTAAACCAAAGGGCATCACTAAAAACTCATAATGACCATCGTTTGTGACGAATGCAGTTTTTTGAATAGATTGCGGGTCCATTTCGATCTGCCAATAACCCTATGCAACATCAAGGGTAGAGAAGAATCTGGATCCATGCAATCGATCAAACATGTCCTGTATGTGAGGTAGGGGTTGCCTGTCATCCAGTGTGATCTCATTAAGACGTCTGTAATCAATGCACATCCTTTTATTTCCATCCTTCTTGGGAACCATAACAACAGGAAATGCCCAAGGAGAATCTGAAATTCTTATTAACTTGTGTTCGAGAAGTTCTTTAACTTGTTCAGCTATCTCTTCATACTCTTTTAGAGGACGACGATAGGGTCTAAGAGAAACTGGTTGTTCACTTTTCGTGATGATCTTATGTTGTATAGCTACTTTTCCCAAATCAATAGCATGCTGAGAAAATACATTCCTATTGTGTTCAAGTAATTTTTTTAATTCATGTTCTCTTATCTCTTCTAGATGATTTACAAGAATTGGATTTTGTAATCCATCAAATTTGGTGTAAATTGTTTTGTCTTTGACATCTATTAAAAGATTAAAAAGAGATGCAACATATAATCCGATCAAGAGTGGATATTTAAAGTTCTTCATTACATGGAGAGTTACAGGTTTAATTAGTTTATCTATTCTTACCTTGGTCTGAAGGCTTCCACATGTCCTGGTAACACCATCCGCTTGGCTGATGTGAATGTCTGAAATTGGTTGAAGTTGAAGACGGGTTCGCTTGAACAATCGCCAATTGATTATTGATACTGTTGCTCCAGTATCCACAAATGCTTGCGCAGGAATTCCATTTACTTCAACACTTATGTTGATAAGCTTGAAAGCTCCTTGTGTAGGGGTATTTGTCAAAGTACTTACATTCAACAATTCCGGGGCTCCGCATACTTGTTTCACTGAAGTGTTTTGATTAGGCCTATCCTTTTTATAATTAGGATCATAATCTGTGACCCAATGTTTAATTTTTATTCCCTTTTTCGAACATATTGGACACCAGAATGGGCAAACATTTTTTCTATTATCAATTTTTTTGTCGCGAGATGTATTTTGTTTTTAGGCTTAAACTGAATTGAAGCCCTATTTTGTTCAATTGAAGCTGCGATATGGAACCATTTCGTGGTGTCAGTTGGCTGTGCAGCCACAATTAAATCTTTCCAATCATTTGGAAGGCCGTCTGTTAATAAATGAATTTTTTCCTCCTTCGTTAGATGGGTTTGATTTAACAGGCGAATTTTATCTTGAAAATAATTTTCTATTGATTCTTCTCGTTTTAATCTTCGATGTGATGCTGAGACAATTGGATTTGCGTTGTATGAACCAAATCTTTGAATCAACTTTTCCTTTACAACTTCCCATCTTTTTATTGCAGGATTTGAAATAATCTCGTCTGCATACCATTCAAGTGCTGAATCTGTCAAGTAGTACATAAGATTTTTGATTTTTTCATCTTCTTTTAAAGAATTATTTTCAAAATCATATAATTTGATCCATGACTCAGGCCTAATTGCCGACTTCGAGCCGTTGAATTTTTGCAACCGGTTGTTTGGATTTTCCGCCATTTTCTTTTTCTTCGTATCCTTTTCGACTGCGCCAAATGCCACGTTTTTATTTTTAAAACGCTAATTTTAGTTTTGTAAAACTTTAATTTTAAAGTTTATTATTTTAAAAGTGAAATGTTTGTTAATGAAAAAGATATTTTACCTAAACTCATTTTATTGCCGCTTTCTTTTACAAGCCATTTGTTTATGTCTATTTTTACATATCGTTTTTATTGAGTTTTTACTAATTTTGCATGTACATCATTGACTTTTAATGAATGAGAAAAAAAAAATTGAAAATAAACATATGTGAAATTAAAGTAACATTTTAAAGGAATTTATGTACAATTGAAAATTGTTTTTTTGTAACGTCTCAATATAAATCAACTTTCTGGTTCACACTTTTGTATCTAATCAATTATGTATTTTTTAATTTCTCTCTATAAAAATATCTCGGTATAGTTTAGATTAAAATATTTTAAGTGGCATATTTTCTAGTCATATATTTATACACAAGTTTTATATTCATTTTACAAATATTGCATAAGATGTGATTAATAAACTTTGTAAAAAAATTCTTAATACATTTTTAGTAACGTGACGTTATGCTATATTCAAATAGGTAAATCAGGTTAGTTTAAATTGTGTTATAAAAAGGTTAGTTTCATTAATTTAACTCTTAAGTACTCGCGCGGGGTCTGATAGACCCCAGACACACTTATTTCATTAAATATTTAGAATTCTATAAAACATTTGGAGATCAAAACTTTAGTAGCTTAATTTTATATGACAATAAATATGTAAACATGTATAACTTAATTTTGTTGCGGTGTAATCCCTATATATATAAAAGTCAGTGTATGTATGTATGTTTGTTTCTATGTCGGCTATACACGTCCACAATACGTAACTAATCTGACTGAAATTTTAACAGTATATATATATTAGAATCTGGAGAAACTTATAGTGAAAAATTTCAGGTCTCTATCCCAAATATTCTTCGAGTTATTTGCAAATTGCGTTGCAAATTTGCCCTTTCGCTCGCAAGCAGGTGCGCTCTAGCGGTGAAGATGGGTAGTAATATCAGCTGACCTAAACCAGAGAAAAATCTGGAAGAGATATTTTTCGCATTTTTAGGCAAGAAAAATTGAAATTGACAGGTTCTGGGCATTAAAAGTTGTTTTTTAGTCAGAAAATGATGATGACAATATTGCTGTATTATGTTTGATTATCAGATACAAAATTATATCGGGAAAAATTCCAAAAAGCAGAGACCACGGGTGAAACCAGTTCATTTTTTTGTACGCAGGAACAAAATTCTAACAGAAAAACATTCATTCGAGTAGAAAACAAAAGCCAGATCATCTTTCTATAAAAATATTGCTTCTCAGACACAAAGTTTGGAGCGGGACGTTTCACAAGAGTGACATCCACGGCGCCAATTTATAATTGTAACGAATAGTATTTGAAAATCAAAATAATAAAATTTTCAAATATCGTTGTGAAAATTTACATTTTTATTTTTATATTTTAAAAACACACAAAGTTTGGAGCGGGACGTTTCACAAAAGTGATATCCACGGTGCCAATTTATAATTGTAACGAATAGTATTTGAATAAAAACATTTAATCGGGTAAAATCCGGGCGTTGCCCGGGTCAGCTAGTAGTCAATAAAACGGAGATGGGGTACACTGGACCTCGCGCGAGTAATAACGTAACTTTAATTTTTAAGCATGGTGAAATAGGTAAGCTGCCTTATAGCTCGGCAACACTTTATATCTTTTTTCTATTACCTTATTTAGTTTTTTAGAAACAATGAAAATAATAAAAATGAAACATTTTTTGCTACAAAAGCTCACTCTTCCATTTTTGATTTCAAGGAAAGAGAGAGTACACTGGTTTCATATGCACCACAAAAAAAGTCCAAAGCAGTTATTTTAATTTTAATCATGGACTACACAAAACAAATAGATCCTGAATATAGTTGAAAATATTTTAATGAAACAAAATCAGATGTAGTTGATCAATTGTGCAAAATTACACGGTAAGTAGGAGGACAAGGAGATGGCCATTGTGCCTCCTTATATTTCATCAATGTTTCAACAGAAGTTATATATAAAATGAAGAAAAATTTAGAAATATTAAAAAGAAATTCGTTTTTTGAAGAGATAGCAATTGAGCTAATTGATCCAAATCTAGAAAAACAGGAAAATAAATGTTTTCCACTAAAGAATATACTAAAAACACATCTACACATTCTTCTACAGATTAGTCACAACAAGTAAGTCCTAAAATGTTATAATTAATTGACAGATATAAAGTTCTTGTGTTTCTTCAGGAGGAAAATCAGCCGGGGTCATCGTCAGCGAAACGGAAGCGTTGCCAATTTTGTGATCGCTTCAAAACCGAAAATCCAAAATTATAAATGCGCTAAACATATTTATACTGAACACTCAACAACACTTTAAAAGAAGTGTGCACAAGAATAATTTAGATTTTTGTTATGTCTTTATATTTAAATTGATGACATTTGTTTACACACAAATACAAAAAACAATTTATTCTCGAAAAACATGCTTTGATTACCACATGGATGATGATGATATTAAAAACAGAATATAAAAAATCAATGATAATTAATACACAACAACTCCTCCCCATTAAGTCAAACACCAATCAGATGTCAAAAATCTTTGTAAGCTTCCTTATTCTTGAGGACCTCCTCAAGACAGGCTGCGGAGTCACTGCAGGAGACTATTGCTGGAGAATCTTGGGTTTCTTCGCTCTCAGGTGGCACTTGTGGAGTCGACGATGTAGAAGGCAAGGATTCATTTTCTCCACAGCTCCTCACCTGATCCAAATGCCTATTGATAACTCTTCCATCATCAGTTTCCACTTTAACTGAGACAGGGCCTGTTTTTTCACAGACCACTCCAGGTAGCCATTTAGAACCATGGTAATTCCTAGCCACAATCTCCTGTCCTTCTTCCACCGCTCTATGGGGTCTCCATGTTCTCATGAATTTTTCTTCTTGTTTATTCCTCTTCTCAGAGACAATTTCTGGATGACATTTATTCAGAAGACATTTTAAATTCCTATTCATTAGAAGCTGAGCTGGAGATTTTTGGGTTGTGTTATTGATAGTTATTCTCATTGTCAAGAGAGATCTAGCCAACCTGGTTGACCAATCACCATTGTCATTTTTTTCTAAGAAGATTTTTCAAAGTTTGTATGGCTCTCTCTACCTGGCCATTAGAGGCAGCGTGATATGGAGCACAGAGAATGTGCCTTATACTGTTTCTTTTTAAGAATGTCTGAAATTGATCGGAAGTAAAAGAAGTTCTGTTATCCGAAACAATTACATCTGGCAAACCATGGGTAGCAAACATTTCTCTTAAAACTTTAATGGTAGTTTCAGCAGAGGTTGATGGCACGATTTTTGCTTCTGTCCATTTTGAAAAAGCATCTACTGCTACTAAAAATAATTTTCCTTGAAAGGGACCAGCATGGTCGATGTGTAATCTTGACCAAGGTCTGGAAGGCCAAATCCAGGGGTATACACTAGTCTTTGGTGGATCATGACTACAAGACAGATTGTACAATTAGATACCAATCTCTCAAAGTCCTTGTCTCTTCTGTCTCTTCTCAACTTTTCCGGAATTATCACTCTGCTCCCCCACAGCAAGCAATCTTTGTGAACTGAAATCTCACTAGACCTGTTGGAAAAATCTTTAAATTTCTCCTCATACCTCTGCTCAGGCCACCCATTCATTGCCCAAAATTTTATCCTAGACAGAATAGGATCCTTATTAGTTAACTTTGCAACTTCAGAAGAACTAATAGCAGCATGTTCTGACTCAATGAAAAATACTTTGGGTGGGTTTGGAACTTCACTTGGTGATTCATTCAATGGAAGTCTACTGAGTGCATCTACATTCCCATTTGTTCTTCCTGGTTTATATTTTATAGAGTATGAATATGCAAACAGAGTTAGGCACCATCTTAACATGCGAGGTGATAAAACTTGAGGTATCGGTTTACTAGAGTTGAAAAGGCCAATTAGAGGTTTATGGTCTGTCAAAATTTTGAATTTCCTCCCCAGAAGATACTGATAAAATTTAGATACAGCAAATATTACTGCCAATGCTTCTCTATCAATCACAGCATATCTTCTTTCAGTTTTATTCAAGGTCCGGGAGGCGAATACAACTGGTCTTTGAACTCCATGATCTACTTGGGACAATATGGCTCCAATGCCATACTCAGAAGCATCACAGCTAACCAGAATAGGCAGATTATCATCAAAATGAGCTAGAACACTCAGAACTGATTAAGCTTTTAGCTTCTTTAAAGGCTCTTTGATGCTCTCTGTTCCATTTCCAAGGATTATTGCTGTCTAAAAGTCTATGAAGAGGTTTAACTACTGCGGCTTTATTTCTTAAAAACCTCTCATAATAATTTAAAAGTCCTAAAAAAGACATCAATTCTTTTTTATTAGATGGTGGTCTGGCATCTTTAATTGCTCTCAACTTTTCTTTGGATGGATGAATTCCTTTATTGTCAATTTTCATTCCTAAAAATTCAATTTCTGGAACATAAAATTTACATTTGTTTCTTTTAAGACGGAGTCCTGCTTCCTTGAAACGCAAAAGAACTTTTTCAGTTTTTTCTTAAGGTCATCACAATTTATTCCTGATATAAGGACATCGTCCAAATAAACTGCTACTCCATCAATCCCAATTAGAAGAGTGTCCATAAATCTTTGGAAGGTTATGACTGCGGAATTCAATCCAAAAGGAAGACGTTTAACTCTATACAATCCTCTAGGTGTATTAATGGTAAGAATTTCAGAAGATTCATCATCCACCTTTAATTGTTGATAGGCTTGGGCCATATCTAATTTAGTAAATACCTTACCACCTCTTAACCTGTCCAAAAGTTGTGGAATTGTGGGCAGTGGATATTTATCTGGGTTGGTATATAAGTTAACTGTTGTTTTGTAATCATGACAAACCCTTATTGTTCCATCATTTTTTAGAACCGTAACAATTGGTGATGCCCATTTAGAAAATTTTATTGGTTCAATAATTCCTTGCTCTTCCAGGGATTTCAGCTTTTTATCCACTAACTCTCTTAGAGCAAAAGGCACTGCCCTGGCCTTTACAAATTTTGGCACAGCATTTTCAGGAAGATCAATGTGAATTAAAGGGCCATTGTAAACATCTATTTCTTCCTTGAACAATTCCTCGAATTCAGGAGATATCGGATTACTTCCATTTATATTCAAGAAATTTATTTTTAAATGGAAAGCTCTGAACCATTGTCTTCCTAGAATATTAGGACCCAGTCCATCAGCCACCAAAATTGGCATGCTTTTTGTGCAATTTGCGACTTTAGCCATCACATTGAGTTTTCCTAGAATTTTTACTTTATCTGATGCCCATGTTCTTTAAGAAACATCAGATTTACTAAGTTGCATCATTTTCCAGTACTTTAAATAGGTTTCTTTATTCAGTATTGAATACATACTACCTGAATCTATTAGCATTGCTATTTCATTTCCATCTAAATTTGCTGTAATGCAGAATGGACAAATTTCATCATCTGTTTTGAGGCTATTCAAAGATGGATCACTAAAACTATTATTTTTATTATGTAAATATGTAAGGTTATTCGCTTTTGTTAAACAAGCCTTTTGTAAATGACCTATTTTGCTACACTTAAAACATTTAGCATTTTGGAATTTACATACGTTTGGCAATGGTTGCCCTTGCAACGAATGCAAACCAGTTTGCTTACACTTTTCTAAAACTATTAGAATCGATTTTATTTGGCTTAAACTTAGGTGATTCAAATTTATTTAATTTACTAATCACATTTAATTCTGGCATTTTTCCCTGTAGAATACTTGCATCTGCACTAGCCGATTCATCACACAGGGCCAAATTCACAGCCTTTTCAAAGGTTAAATCTTTTTCAGACAATAGTCTTTTAACCAGAGATCCATTTCTCAGGCCACACACCAGTCTATCTCTTAAGCGATCATCTAAATCAGGGTTCTCCAAACTACGGCCCGAGGGCCACATCCGGCCCGCAGACAGATTTTGTCCGGCCCGCGGAGACATACTTGAAAACTCCTTTTAGAGAACAAATATTTTTTATAGCAAATAAAATGTTTGTGATAAGTTGGATAAAGAAACACAGAATGGTAATGAGTAAAGACATGTATAATTTATGCAGTAAATTTAACTTCAGCATATAATAACTAACAAATTATTGAAATGAATCCAACTTACATTTTATACATTGTAAGTAATGAACAACACATACCTTATAACATGACATATTAAATGCTAATGAGATGTATGTAATTGAGATTTTCCACCGACAATAGTTTGTAGTTGTGAACTAATTTTACTTGTACCAATTATTAAAAGAGATTTAAGATGCTCGTCAGTTAATTTAGATCTGTATACATTTTTTGTGTACTTCATTTTGGAGAAGGTTTTCTCACACAAATAAGTAGTACCAAAAACGGAAAACAGCCCACGAGCAAATTTATGCAAATTATCAAATTGTGTCAGTGGAAGACTCTTATAAAATTCCAACAAAGATGAGTTTTCAAATTTGTTCTTAATTATATCACTGCACTGAAGATCAATCATTTCCATTTGAAGTTCCGGGGCTAGGGTTTCAATGTCAGCATCAAAAGGATTCTGAAAAATCTTAATTTGATTCGCAATGGCATCAAAGTCCGAGAAACGAGTATCAAAATTTATCTTCAAAGCACTCAAAGTTTCGATTGCAAAATCGATAGGAAACTCAGTCTCAGTAGTGTGGCTGAATATTTCACATGTTTTAAAATGTGAAAAACATTTACTTCGTAGTTGTGATTGAAACAGTATCAATTTCATCCGGAATGACTTGATATTAGTGTATAAATCAGGAAGATGCTGGTTTTCTCCTTGCAATCTCAAATTCAGTTCATTCACATGTTTTGTCAAATCAACATAGAATGCTAACTTCCATAGCCATGCATTGTTTTGTAATTCAGTAAGAGGGCGGTGCTTTTCATTCAAAAAAATTTCGATCACTGCTCGAAGTTCAAAAAAGCGCTGAAGGACTTTCCCACAACTAAGCCAGCGTACGGCAGTATGATAAGGTAAGTCTGTTTCTCCAATCTCTACAATAAATTGTCGGAATTGTCGGTGATTCAGCCCAAAAGATCTGATGAAATTAACAGTTGATATGACTGGTTTCAGAACGTCAGACATATCCAAACATTTTCCGCACAAAGACTGTTGATGAATGATACAATGTAAGACTAATGGTTTTGAGCCGCCGTCATTTTCTACAGCCTTTGACACAAGAGCGACCACTCCTTTATCTTTCCCACTCATGTTTTTGCCTCCATCAGTTGTAATACATTTCAAGTTTTTCCATCGAAGGTTCTTTTTATTAATGGCCATTTCAACTCCTTTAAAAATATCGGTACCAGTAGTTGTGCCATGAATACTATACATATCAAGAAGTTCTTCGTGCACTTCATAGCTTTTATCTACTCTTCTAATATAAATCAACACCTGAGCAGTATCTGACACATCCGTTGACTCATCCAAGGCCAAAGAAAACCACTCAACATGTCCATTTTTGTCGAACAGTTGAGAGGATATATTTTCAGCGATGATTTCTACCCTACGAGCCACAGTGTTTGCTGACATACTGACAGTTTTTAATAAATTTACCTTTTCAGGGCACATTTCTTCGACTACTGCAATTATGCATTCCTTGATCATTTCTCCATCGGTGAATGGTTTTCCACGTTTTGCAATTTCAAGAGCCACACGAAAGCTGGCACGAGTTGCCGCCTCTTGTTCAGTTTTGACTTTTGTAAATAAAGATTGCTGCGATTTTAATCCGCGCTTCAAAGCTTCGAATTTTTCTGTCCGCACAATTCCTGTATATTTTGAGTAATTTTGAGAATGTTTTGTTTCATAATGACGTTTCATGTTATATTCTTTGAGAACGGCTATGCTTTCATTGCAAATCAAACATAGCGCCTTGTTACTGGACTCAATTACGAAATACTGAATGTTCCACTGATCTTTGAATTTTCTGCATTCACTATCAATTTTTCGCTTCTTTTCCATTCTGCTAAATCACACACAAAAGCAACAATTAATAATAACATTTAATAACAAATAAACATAACAATTAATACAGGAAAATTAATAATATGCAGTGTTGCCATCTTGGCCCTCGGAACTTACTGGAGTAATCAGTATGGCCCTAAGGCTGGAAAGACCCCATCAGTATGGCCCTAAGGCTGGAAAGTTTGGAGACCCCTGATCTAAATCAATAAATTCACAGTTTTCACTTAATTTTCTTAGTACAGCCACATAGGCGGATACAGATTATGTGCTTCGATTTATTTTATTGAAATGGTATCTTTGTACAATTACGTTTGGTTTAGGGCAGAAATGGCCAGTCAATAGTTTGACCAATTCACTATAATCAATATCATTTAACCCTCGAGCGCGCACGCTAAAAATGTAACGTACTTGCGCGCGCTGGGTGAAATTTACCCGATATTAAAATTACATATTTTGAATATAAATATTAACTGAGGAAAACAAAACCTTTTCTATTTCAAAATAATAACATTTTAATTTTCAAAAAGGCAATTATTAATAAAATATTTATATTTTTTTACACAGATTAAACATTTTAAAAACTATTCTTGAATAATCCTCAAAATTGGCAATGGCATATAAAATATGAAACTATTGCTCCTTTTTAATATTAAATATATAAAATTCCATGAAGATATTTTAGACAAATCATTGCAAACTGCAATTGTATGTCCTTTATAAATTGGCTTTGCACATTTATGGCACAAAGTCGAGGTCTTCCTGTCCTTACTGGAGGGACACACTACATCTGGTAGGAAGCTTTATCTTGCGGTTCCTGACCTTCTTTATGGCTTGAACTGCCTTCTAAAAAATAATTGAAATAAATATTTAGAGTATACATTTATGATTTAAATTAACTTATCTGTAAAAAAAAAGGAAATTTTTAATAGTCTTTTAGGCAGTGAAGAAATGATTTTTCTTTGATTTAGTTGCTCTTTGATGAGTTCAAGGGCCAAACATTTCAAGAATTTTCTTCAAAAGAGCTTCTAAAGGTGTATTTTAATTTTTTGCTTCTTCACCTTTCAAGCCTAGTAAATGTGTAATGACATTAGGCGTTCTCAGCTTTACTGTTTGTGAAGGATAACTTTTGAACCATTTGATTTTCGAGGCTCTCCCTATATAAAAATGTGTTTGTGGGATAATTCCCTTATTCCACAAAATTCCTATATCTGAATATATTCCAGTGTCACTTCCATAAAAATGTTCATTTAGATGATCTTCTTCAATATCACCTTCTACAATAATCTCTTCTTGATCTAATAAATATAACCTTCTTCCCTCCATTTTATATAGAAATATAGGCTGATAAATATATCAACCTATTATAGTTATTTTTCAAATTATATTAATTCGAATTATTTATCTCACTTAAAAAAATGTTATAAAAAAAATGAAACAAAAAAATTACGTGAGTGCGCGCGCCGGGTAATTTTTACCCGACAGTGACACTAGATGGAATTTCAGTGGGAGCTGTCAAAATGTGAAACCAAAACTTTAGACTAATTGAAGAGTCAGGAAGCTAAACGAAACCACATCTCCGCCAACCGATTTTTTATTGGTTAATTCTCCATTCAAATGTTGCCATGGGTAATTTTCACCCGGCGCGCGCAATGCAGGGTTAAATGCTTAGGTGCGGCCAATGATCTTGCCAAAGAAAAAGTTTCAGGACCTATTAAAGTCAATAATATTGCCTTTTTTTTTTATCAATTTTTTCAATGTCATTTGCCACGAAATAAAAATTAATTCTTTCGAGATATGCAATCCACCCTTCAGGCTTAGATAAATCGAAATTTTCAAGCTTGCCAAAACTCGCCATTTTAAAAATATTTCTACTTAAAAACTTTAAATATTTTATATTTAAAATTACTTACATATTCAATTAAGAATCTACATCCTCGTCGCCAAAAATTGTTATATCTTTATATTTAAATTAATGACATTTGTTTACACACAAATACAAAAAACAATTTATTCTCGAAAAGCATGTTTTGATTACCACATGGATGATATTGATAAAAACAGAATATAAAAAAAAATCAATGATAATTAATACACAACAATTTTCATTCATATTTTTAAGGAAATTGTTCGTATATATTGATATTTTAGATTTTTTGCCTTATTACCAATTTTATCAGATAAAAATAATCAATAATGTAATTTTTATAATTAAAATATACAAGTATCAGAGTCATCAACAATTATTTCACCGTTTGCTTTTGTGGTAGATTGCTCGCCTGCCACGCGGGCACCCCGGGTTGATTCCCGGCCGATGCATTTTTTTTTTTACAATTTTTAAAACTCATTTATATTATTAAAATATATGTGTTTTTCCTGTCTATGTACAGATTTATGGTCTATGTACACAAGTATACAAGTATGTATACAAGTTATTTGCAAATTGCGTTGCAAATTTGCCCTTTCGCTCGCAAGCAGCGCCTCTAGAGGTGAAGATGGGAGGTAATATCAGCTGACCTAATGGACATGTAAAACGTGTTTTAACAGGACATAGAGAAAAATCTGGAAGAGATATTTTTCGGATTTTTAGTCAAGAAAAATAAATTGACAGGTTCTGGGAAAAAATAGTTGTTTTTTATTCAGAAAATGATGATTGCAATATTGCTGTATCATATTTGATTATCAGATACAAAATTATATCCGAAAAATTCCAAAAAGCAGAGACCACGGGTGAAGCCAGTTCATTTTTAGTATGCAGGAACAAAATTCTAACAGAAAAACATTCATTCGAGCAGAAGACACAAAGCCAGATCATCTCTTTATAAAAATATCGCTTCTCAGACACAAAGTTTGGAGCGGGACGTTTCACAAGAATGACATCCACGGCGGCAATTTATAATTGTAAGAATAGTATTTGAATAAAAGCATTTAATCGGGTAAAACCCGGGCGTTGCCCAGGTCATTCTGCTAGTTTATTGATATATTTGTAAAGCAGAGACTTTATTCTTTTGGATGCAAGCAAAAATTATATCTATATTTCATTTTTAAAGTATTTAATTCATTGTAGAATATTGGGGTCTGCGAGACCCAGCGCGAGTACTAACGTCAATAAAATTGGCGCGAGTAACTAAGGGTTAAATAGGTTAGTTTCAGATAGGTTAAATTAGGTTAGTTTCAGATAAGTTGAATTAGGTTAGTTTCAGAAAATTAAAAAAAATAATGTGCGCGTTTTTAGAAAAATTAGTTTAATATTTTATTTTTAAAAAATGTTTTTTTTTTAATTTTAAATATTTTTTTATATTATAATTTAAAATTATAAATTTAAATGGATAAATATCAAAGTATTTCACTGAACTTGTATTTTTGACTCATGTAAAACGCCTCGAAGTAAGGCGCCTACCTAAGTTGTTGCTTATGGGGAGCGCTTCAAAAAATTAAACTTGACCCACAAAACAATAATTTAGAAGGCAGGAGAGAGAGCCCAGGTTACCTCTATTTTCTCTCTAATTTAGAAGCAGCATTCGATTTGTTTATATAAACAGAGTTTTATCAAGATTGAATAAGTATCATTGTAGGGTTAAATAATTCCAATTGCCACACCTAGATGGCGCTGTGTTAAACTCTGTGTGTTATAAAAGTTACATTTTGTAAATGCAAATATTTAATTATTCTTTTTAAAATTATTTTATATTTTATTGTAAACAATATGTTATATTTCTTTTTTGTTAGAATACCATTTAACTAAAAAGTGTATGCCTAAATAGGTCGAGAGACTTTTTGAAATAAAAACCAGTTTAGCCATCATCAGACGATATTCTATTTCCACTTCAAATCGGTAAACAATTCCTTAAACCTAATTCTTTCGAATAACTCACACATATTTAACCATATTTAATCCCTATTTAATCGTATTTATAACTTATTAATCTTATTTATATTCATTTTAAATTTCATTTCTATTTAATTGTTTTTCTTTTTTTTTCATTTTTTTTTTCAAGTCAAATCGTCAAGAATGGAAGTTGAATCATCTGACGCAACGGGAGACGGAAGCGTAAAACGCCCGCGAATCAGTGAACCTCCTTGCAACCTTGAGTTTAATCAACTAAAGGTCATACACCAGAAAGTCACCAAGAAAATGGCTGACGGAGCTAAGTCCAACGGCATGATGCCAGAGCAGCTCCAGCCAATGCTTTGCCTGGTGGAATGGGCTCTGAAAGGCACAGAAGATATCATCTTTGATGTCTATAAAGGCATAAACCACGGAAAAGAGAATCAACTACCCAAGGAAAAACTCTACACCAACGCTGTAGCCAAACCAAATACCAAAAAAACCTACCCCTCCTCCAATAAAGCAATTGATTAAACCAGCCTCCAAAAATTTCGCAGCCGCCTATGAGTTCCATGTGGTCATTAAATCAAGCAACCCATCTACAGACTCTCGAGAAATATTACGCGAGATCCAAAAAGCAGATTCATCAATTCTGAACTCCCCCGAAGTGGCAGCCTCCGTTAATGGGAAAGGACGGCTGGTAATTCACACTAAAACCACCCAAGGTGCATCAACTCTAGCGGCCAGACTCCAGGCCAACAATAACATCCCCAAATCCCTAAACTGCATGGAAAGACCAACAATATATCCCAGATATTGCTTATTTGGCGTGGAGAGCTCCACGACCAACAACATGATAGTGGGAAGCCTCCAAAACAACGATTATATAAAAATTCTCCCAGAAAAAAGGCATATCAAGGTTGCCCACCGCCCAAAGGACAATCCCCATGGGTACACTACAGTCTTCCTGGAAGTAGACGATCAGACGTCAATTTCCTGGAGCAACGAGGTAAGATGTCTATAGCAGGTTTAATTTTACGCTACGAAAGAAACTACTCCCTGAAGCAATGCTACCGCTGCTGCAGCTTCGGCCACCGCGCTACTTCATGCCCTGCTGCCCAACCTATCTGCTACAAATGTGGTACGACAGGTCACGAGGGCCACGCCTGTCCCAACACTTCAGCAAAATGTCACAATTGCTGCAAGAAGGCCGGCGCTGTTTTTGAGCAGCTCAATCACTACGCGACATCCCGGGCTTGTCCTCTGGTGAAGGCCAAGCTGGCTCAACTCAACAAGAATGCATAGATCCTTCAGAGTCCTCCAATCCAACCTTAGGAAATCGCCTTCTGCAGCCCTCGAACTCTTCACCATTGCAATAGAACAAGAGGTAGACTCTATTCTACTTCAAGAATTACCAAAGAACTTTAAATGGTCTGATTCAAGCTTTGACACATTCATCCCAAATGAAAACAATGCACCTTCTGGGCTTGTAATACGATCAAATCTAAACGCCATTCCACTTAGCTCACCTGATTCAAACATCTCCACGGCTCTCATCCGATTAGGCAACCAGGCTGTTGTCCTCGCTTCGGCGTACTGGCACAACAGTGTCCCGGATTTATCTTTCCTACCAACCTTGGAATCTGCAATAAACATAGGATCCTTCTCATGCATTCTTGGCATGGACGCCAACGCCCACTCTCCAACCTGGGGTATTAGAGCTACCCGCGATGCCCGTGGGGCCAGCTTGGAGGACTCTGCTTCACTGATGGGCCTACAGTTCTTGGGATCTCCCAACTATTACACCTGGTCCAACGGATCCCTGCGCTCTTCCATCGACGTTACCCTAGCATCCAGCTCGCTAGCCATTCACGCCACTAGATCATGTCTCCAGGAGATGGATTTCTCTGATCATCTGCCAATCCTTACAAATTTCGATGACATCATCTCCACAGAGCCTATTTGCTCTTGGGTTGAGACTTCATGTCTGGAAGAGACCTTCACTGCCTTCATTGGGTCCAGACTCTACCATGTCACATCGCGTCTCCAGACCGCATTCACTCCAGACGACATCGATGAGGTGGTTACTCTCCTCACTACCTGTCTTCAGGAGGCCCTGCAATGTCTCCATGAGAAAGAAATCAAAATCCCCAAGGCCTTCAAGACCATGGTGAAACAAGGAGCTTTCAAAACGCCGCAATTTAGTAGTTGCTTTACGACGTTGCTATCAAAGCACCTCCTTTTATATCAGGAGCTTCTTTAAAGGTCTTTATAGAGCCTGCCACAGCAAACTCAAGGCGGCTATAAGGCGAGAAAAGCATCTCTCCTGGATAACACTGTGCCAAGAGGTCTCCTCGGCCGCATGGAGCTCCATCCACCGATATATCTCCAAAGGCCGAAGAGGTTCTCTAGGGCCACCTCTGCTCAAACACAACGACGGCACTCCACTCACCCCAGAGGAAACCTGCCATGAAGTACTTCAGCACTATTTTCCAACAGACTGGACAGCGCCAACCCCATCAATTGATTGGCTCCAATCCTACAACCAAGAACCAGCCTTTACAGTGTCTGAAGTCCTTCGCGCGATCCGTCGATGCGGTCGGAGGAAATCCCCTGGTCCCGACAGGCTAGGTATCAGATGCCTTCTTCTTGGTGGGTCAACGCTGCATAAAACACTGTCACAAATTTTCACCAAATGCTTACGTCTCGGACACTTCCCAACACCCTGGAAATCCGGTCGGTTAGTTCTCATACCCAAACAAAGCTCTTCTTCCTCCAACCAACTGGAGAAATACCGTCCCATCACGCTGCTCAATACCTTGGCCAAAGTCCTTGAACGGTGTATACTGGCGCGTCTGCAATGGATAGCGGATTACCGAGGCTGGTTATCACCCCAGCAGTTTGGCTTCCTTCCAGGGCGCTCAGCTGAAATGGCGCTTGATTCCATTAACAACAACATCAGTGAAGGCCTGCAGCACTGGAGGAAGACCTTGGCTATTGGTCTGGACATCAGCCATGCCTTCGACACCGTTCAAAGACACACCATCATTCAAGGCCTCCGCGACCTTAACTGCCCAGAAGAGTTGATTCAACTGTCCGCGAGCTTCCTCCGAGGAAGGCAGGTAATTTACAACGCTTGGAACGCCACCCTTACCTCTACTACTCTACTTGGGGTCCCCCAAGGTGCAGCACTGAGCCCCTTCTACTTCAACATAGTGGCTAGGAAAATCCATCTCCTTCCAAGGCCAAACAACAGTGAAATCATCAGTTTCGCAGACGATTTCACGGTACTGATTCACTTCCTCCGCAGATTCCCAACACGAGAGATCAAACAATTCCTAAAACAGCTCTTTCATTGGGGCAAGACTCAGGGGCTAACATTCAACCCAAGGAAAACCCAAGCCTGCCTCTTCCATTGGAAAGCCAAGCGTCCAGGCTATCACGGCATACATTTCCAAAACCAACCTATTCTAATTGATAACACTATAAAAATCCTCGGTGTTACCTTTGATTCCAAAAGAAACTTCGTAGGCCACCTGGACAACATCCTCAAGAGGTGCAGGTGGATTCTCCCTCGACTAACCAGCACGATCCAGGGGCAGTTCGGATTAACTTTCAGCGCGGGCCGAAAAATACATAACACGGTGATCCTCCCAGCCATCCTCTATGGCTCTGGGGTTTGGGGCAAGCAGGTGTTCGACACCAATGGCATCTGGAAGCTACGTGGCCTCCATTACAAATATGCTAAAGCTTTAATCAGAGGAGGCCCGTGTACTCCAACTATCCCAGCAATCTCCCTCACAGGTTGTCCTCCACTGGATATATCTATCAAATCCCATCTAGCATACCTGGAAGCGCTAAGAGAAGGCCCTTTTGAGTCACGTCCCAGTCCCTCCTCGGTACCCTACCCACCTCTTAGAAGACCTCTCCAATTCTCCAAGTCACTGCCTGAACGGGCCACTATTGTTTATACAGATGGCTATCGGTCAACCAATGGGGTTGGAGCAGAAGTGGTGCTCCCACCTCCCTATTCACCACTGAAACTTAAACTCCACAACAACTGTACCTCCTTCCAGGCGGAACTTTTGGCCATTCTTTATGCCACCAGATCTATTAGGATCATGCCGCGACAAGGCTTTGTCATTGCTTCCGACTGCCAGGCAGCTCTACATGCCATCTGTCACCCCGATATCCCTAGAACCCCACTTACTGCAGAGATAATCAGAAACCTCAATACTCTGGACAATGTTCAACTCTGCTGGGTCCGGGGACATTGCGGCATCGTAGGAAATGAACAGGCCGATGAAGTCGCCAAAGCCGCAGCTCAATCCAAATTGCCTTTACACTTCGCAACCCTTCCTAGGAAATATGTCCGCTCTCAAAGCAAACAGTTCGCCCTCCAACTATGGACCGACCTCTACACCACAGACCATGCTACAAGAAACCTCAGAAGAGTAGCTGCATCTCCTAGTCTTCTAATCTCAATTCTCCCAAAACTAAAATATAGCGACATCACCTCTACAATTCTGACAGGACATGGTTTCGTTCAAGTCGACATCGCCAGAACCTCCAAAAACAACGACCCCGTATGCCAACACTGTCACCAAGAAAATCAAACAGTCGACCACCTCCTATTCAGTTGCCCATCCTACCGTCTTCAGAGATTCCAGACTGCAACTCTACTTAACACCAGTACATTCAACCAAGAAGCATTGAAGAACCTCCCCAAAAATAAAACAGCCTGGCGACATCTAATCAGTTGGATGTCAACTGCAACAAATAGACAATAAGTCAGAAGACAAACCCGGACAGTTGGCGACTTTCGTACGCTCCAGGAGTCCGGGTTATGTACAGAATAATAATATTGAAATAAAAACAACTTTTAATGGCTAACCGTGTCTGTGGTGATTAATCATCCTACATCATCATTTTAAATAATTCAAAACACAAACTTGCTTGTAAAATGCAAGTTTTATATAGGTTTTTAACTTTTAATTAGACATTTTAAATTTATATTTAGACATTTTTCATTTCAATTTAGCACTTTCATTTATATTTAAACATTTTCAATTTTTATTTAGACATTTTTCATTTTAATTTAGACACAGGACTTTTTTTTATATAGAATCTTTAATTAAGACACTTTAAAACACAACTCTGACAACATTAAATACAATTAACACAAAGCAATAACGCGCCATCTATACATATAAAATAAAAGGATTCAAAAGCGCGAATGTTTCTTTTATACATAAAACGAACTTCCACTGTCCACCACTGATGAGCCAAGCCCTCCCAATATATTTTTTCCTCGCAGTAAGGACAGTGGAAGTTCGTTTTATGTATAAAAGAAACATTCGCGCTTTTGAATCCTTTTATTTTATATTAAATACAATATTACAAATATTATCGTCTGATTTCTACTAATTTTAAAATGAATAGAGGCTTGTATCAAGCAATATCAAAGGGAAAACAGGAAACTTTAACCAAGTTGGTATGCTTACAAGAAGAAACTATGCAAACGTTTCTAAGTTATTGAACACCAATTATAGTTATGCTATGCAATATTATAAAAAAGAAGACTGATTAAAATTAAGAAAGAAAAGAGAATTTACACAGAAGAAAAAATCATTAAGGGATGTAGATTTCATTTTGAAAAAGTATATACAAAATAACTCTAGCATAACTTTTAAAAATTAAGAGATGAATTGAAAAAAAAAATTAAATCTTATCAATGCAAAGTAAAAGCGTTTAAAATAACTCTGAAAAAGTCATCTTTTAAATTGAATAACATAAAATCAGATGGAACTAAGCGAAAAAGAAAAGAAGATGCGGAATTTTTATTAATAACTAGCGGATGTACCCGGCTTCGCCCGGGTTTTACCCGAGTAAAGGTTTGTCTAACGAATATCTCGATAAAGTGAACATTTTTCCCCGGTCCCTTGAAAAATACTCGATAAGTTGAATAAAATCAATATTAATTGGTTCCCTCGGTAATTGGAAGATAAAGGAATAGTATCTTGCCTTGGAATTGTATCATTATTCTTGTCTCAAATAAATTGCCGTGTCATCCTGAATTTTGTCTTTCCTAATTTTCTACATTACAAAATCATCGTATCATCATGATAATATTTAGAGCAGATTGTTGAATTATAACAGATAAATTAGAATATTTATCTTGATTATTTTTAGGCGAAAATTTATTTCAAAAATTTTATTTGCTAGAAACCTTCCCAGTACTATACTAAATAACTTCCCAAAGTTTCATGGCGTTCCAATGAGTGGTTTGTTCAGGCATAAAGGACACACACACACACATACATTCATTTTTATATATACTAGACGCCGACCCGGGCTTCGCCCCGGGATTGACCCGTGTGCATATCTACCCGAGTGATATATATTTAAATAAGATTTTTTTTTAAATAATTGTTTTTACTCGAGGGAATGTTTGTAGTCTAGTACGTTGATATAATCAATCTATCTGAATATGCTCTGAAAAAGAACGCTATACCACTTTATCACTAAACAAATTGTCGAGTCAAAAATAAGCAACCTAAACAATCCATTAGCTTTGCAAGATAAGAACAGAAATAGAGAAATGCATGCAAAATTTTCAACACAAATCAAAATCTTTAATCCTCATTATTTTTTTATTTTTTTGCTTATCCCTAGTACACGTGGTACAGGCCATGATAAGCATGGTGGGTAGTTAGCGACTGCTTTTTACTGTAAGCGCACCACATGTCTACACATGTGAAAGCAGTTCGACTTTGCACTTACAAATGTGCCAGAGCCCCGTTTGGTTACTTGCACTCGCTGGTGGGGTTGGACTTTTGCAAGAATCGGGGGGCCATTGGAGCATTTTTTTTTTTTAAACAGAAAAAAGTGTCCAATGCGGGGATCGAACCCGGGTCGTAGTGATCGTAAACCAAACGGTTTAACCAGCCTTCCACCGACCCCTCTTCCTCATCAGTAATGTATATTAGGTAGGATGAGGTTTATTTTGTTTCTATTACATTAGATGGAATAGTTTTTTTTTTCTAATAAAATTTACTGACCTCTTTGTTCACTGAAACCTAAACAATGAGTATGTTAGACCACTCTTTGTTCAACCTTACACATTGTTTAGGTCTCTTATTAGGTGCAAGATGTATACTTATGCTAAAATGGTAATTTGGGTAAACATAGGTAAATTCATGTTGGGCCAGTATTGTTCAGCAAGCCAACACAGATATAACATTACGGTATGAAGCAAGTTGTGCTAAAACTAATATTTCCAATCAAATTATCAAAAAAATAACATATACTATGTAATATAAACACATGTATGTAAAATAAACACAATAATAACCAATAATGAAAAACCATAAATTTTTCTAACACAGTATACTTCTTAAGTAAGAATACCTTACCATGAAGGTTTAAAACCCTACACATTGAAACATGTGAAAAATGTAGCATGTGTGTATGATGGGCTTGAAGAGAAAATATTTAAAAAAGATATTTATTGAAACTTTTGTAATACCACACAAAATATGCATATTTACAGTTACAACAGTTGCAGATCTTATTAGCGCTTTAAAAGGGACAATCATATATGAGCAAAGCATCCATGTACATTAGAGGACATTAGAAACATAGTGAAAAAAATATAAAAGGTAATGAATAAATTTTTTGCTAAATGAGGAAAGAAATAGCTCCACAACTTGTCTAGCACCAAAAGATGTCATTTGGAATATAGTTATATCTAATGATATGCAGCAAGAAGGACTTCGATAGAGGATGTAGGCCAGAGAGCAAAGAGAAAATAGGTTCTGGAGGGAACTCAATAGCAGGTAGAGAAACTCTACCTTGTTTACAACAGAGGCTAAAGGGTTCATCTCTAAATCTCAAAGCAGAGCAAAACTGGCATACCCGAGACATTTGGCCTATATCGACAGATGAATCAGCTTTATAATCAATATGGGCATTATACTCCAAACCTGAAAACGGCTTATGAGTCCAAAGCTGAAAAGGCTGAACAGGAACTTGCATAGTTTGTGTAGCTGCGACGCGGGCTTCAGAATACCTAAGACGGCGAAGCGCACGACGCGTCTCACTTTGAAGTGGTGTCTCAATAGCTCTAGCATTCCTATATCTCCTGGAAGCAGCCGTATTCCTACCAATTAAAGGTCGGCTGCGGCGAGGCATATTCTGAAAAAAAAGATTGAGATTAATAACAAAAGCTTAAAAACCAGCAATTTATAAACAAAGCATAAAAATTACCTGTCTTTTTGAGGTAAAAATCAAAATTCTTAAATTTGTTCTTCAAAATAACCTTCCAGATATGTTAAAAAGATTATAAAAAACAAAAAGCATAATATTAAAACTAAAAAATTAATGTACAAAACCAGTTATCATTAAAAAGCCTCAAAAATAGACCAACCGCAGGACACGGCAATGAAAAAGCATGTTCTCATCAAGTAAGGCTTCAACTTTTTTCGGTATAAAATATGAAAACTATAAAATAAAAGTATCTTACCATGTATAATTTTATAATTATTTATATAATATATTTATAATTTTATATATAAAAAAGATAGAACAATTTAGCAAGAAGCGGAAAGTAAACACTTTTGAAAGTATAAATACTTTTACTCTGTTGAATTTTTTTGTATTTTATCGATAACAGCAAAGTTATGTATTTTAAAGTTAGGGAAAAATATTTTGATGTTAAGCAAAACCTGCTCCATCTCGTTTTACATAAATGTTGAAAATTTGGTCGAAATTGATGCATTGTAACGAAAGTTTATAGTGATGTACTCTTATGAAATTTGCATTTTATTAATATAGATAGATTCACCTGATTTAAAAATGATGTGAAATATCACTATTTCTATTTCAAACGCTCCTTTCATATAATAAAACTATATTCAATTTTTTTTAATGTTTCAAAGTGCTCTCAAATAAATAAATATATAGAAAAGTTCATGTTTCTAAATTAAAAATGTCTAAAGTAAAATTGAAAATGTCCAAATAAAAATTGAATGTGTCTAAATTAAAATGAAAAATGTCTAAATACAATTTTAAAATGTCTAATTAAATGTTTAAAAACCTATATGTTTTTTTTTCTTCAAAAATCAGGATACGAAGATGAACAATTATTTATTTAAGAGCCGGAACTTCCTAACTTCTCTTATTTTCGATTATCTCTATACAGCCTAACTCGAGCTGTCTCTATGCAAAACGATAAACAAACATGATGATAACTACTATTTTTTTTTTAAATTCTCTGAATATTTACAATTACATCACATCTCCCCTCTTAGAGATTAGCTCTAGTCATCTACAAAATGTCTGGGCGGACGAACTATTCTTCCTGAGCGAGTCCTATAAAGTGCTTCTTTAGGAGATGTTGATGAATCGGTCACATCCGTAGGAACATCTGAAGTGTGTGTGTTGATTTCTGGGCAATTTATATATGGCTCTTCGTCTGGCTCGAAGTGTGGAGTCCCTGGAGACCTCTGACCAGTAGGAAGTAGATGGAAGCGATTTCTTCTAACTCTTCCTCTCGGTGTATCAACCATATATGATCTAGGAGTGTCTGCTTTGGAAATGATGACTCCGGGAGTTTTAAGGTCCGTCAGCCAAACCCGGATCATTCACATCCAATGGAGGCAGTTCTTGTACTCCTTTTGCTCGATCAAAGTAGTATTTTTGTTTTTCCCTTTGAATAGCCTCTTGATTTTTCAAATTCTTTAGATTGGGTGGTTGGTGTTGGAATGGTGGTGCGAATCCGTCGTCCCATGCTAAGCTCTGCTGGGCTGAAGCCATTTGCAAGTGGTGTAGCTTGATATGCCAGCAAAGCCAGATAGGGATCTTTTGACTTGCCAATTCTTTCTTTAACAATTTTTACAAAAGATTCTATGAAGCCGTTACTCTGCGGGTATCTTGGACTGGAGGTGACATGAGTAAATCCGTAATCTTGGGCAAATTCTTTAAATAGTGATCCGAACTGGGGGCCATTGTCACTCCGCACCTCCAAAGGAATCCCGTGCCTTGCAAAGATGGACTTACAGTGGACTATTACAGAAGCTGATGTCATGTCCTCTAATCTTGCAATTTCTGGGTATCTTGAATAATAGTCAGTTATTAACAAATAGTTTTGGCCCTTTATTGTAAAGAGGTCAACCCCAACTTTCTCCCAAGGGAAACTTGGAAGCTCTGAGGGTAATAGTGGCTGATGTCGATTTGTTCTTTCCTCAATACACATAGGACACGTTCGGACCATCTCCTCAATTTCGCTTGTGATCCGGGGCCACCAGACGGATCCTTTGGCCCTTTCGCGACATTTCACTATCCCAAGGTGTCCTTCATGGATTCTTTGGAGCAACACTTTCCTGATATTCTCTGGGATAACGTATCTTGACCCTTTCAGGAGAATACCATTCTCAAAGGAGAAATCATCCTTTGCTGGCCAATATTGACTTTCGGACATGGAGACATTTGTTCTCTCTGGCCATCCTTCCTGGGTGTATTTAATAATATTTTGTATAACCTGGTCTTTTTTTTTACTTTCTTTGATTTCTTTTAATCGGACATCAGATATGGGCATAAATGAGACAACTTGTTGAACGTAGGCACATAACTCCTCCTCCAATTCCTGAGTCCCAACTTTCATCCTAGGTGATCTAGATAGCGCATCCGCCACTATCAAGTTCTTTCCTGGCGTATGTACGATCTTATACGAATATCTCATAATCCGTAGTCTCAATCTCTGAATCCTAGGTGTGAGATCATCGATGTTTTTGGAAGTAAAGATCGGTACAAGTGGTTTGTGGTCGGTTTCAAGAGTAATCACCAGGCCTTGGATGTATTGCTTGAAATTCTCACAAGCCCAGGTGATAGCCAGCGCCTCTTTTTCGATTTGAGCACAACGCTTTTCTGTTTCAGAGAGAGTTCTAGAAGCATATGCGATGACTTGTCTCAGTCCTTCTTTGGTTTGCCATATTACTGCGCCTAGCCCAAAAGATGAAGCATCGGCTGATACTGTGATAGGCAAAGAAGGATCATACAAGGCTAGCCCTTGCGCAGAAGTAATACTTTTCTTTATTTGGCCAAATGCCCGATCTTGATCATCTTCCCAAATCCATTCTTCTTTCTTTGACAGTAACTTGTTCAATGGATGCGATATCTCCGCTAAGTTAGGGACAAATCTAGCTGAAAAATTTACCATTCCTAAAAATTGTTTTGGTTCCTTGACAGATCTCGGTTTGGGACACTCTAGTATAGCTCGTTTTCTTTTGGGGTCTACTTTAATCTCGTTAGGATCAATTTGATGACCTAAAAACTTAATAGTTGTAACTGCAAATTTGCATTTATCCTTGTTCAAGGTTAGTCCCGATTTAAAAAGTCTTGTTGATACTGTTTCGAGTCTTTTATCATGTTCTTCTTGGCATGAACCATACATCAAGATAGCATCCATATGGCATAGAGTTCCTTCCAGTCCTTCCAATATTTGACCCATTCTTTTCTGAAAAATTTCCGGAGCGGGGAAGAGATACCGAAAGATAACCTCTTAAACCGAAATCTTCCAAATGGAGTGGTAAATGTGGTAAGTGCTGACGACTCTGAAGACAGTGGTATTTGCCAGAATCCACTATTGGCATCCAACTTTGTGAATAATTTAGCTCCTTTCAACTGGGCTAGCGTATGTTCTACCACCGGGATCGGGTGTATTTCCCTTAGAATGTTTTGATTGAGTATCGAGAGATCGACACATATTCTTAATTTTCTCGAAGGTTTTTCAACGAGAACCATGGGCGAACACCATTCAGAAGAACCCTCAACTTTTTCAATTACGCCATTTGATGTCATTCTCTCTAGTTCCATTTGAAGTTCTTTCATTAGAGGTATAGGTACTCTTCTTGGTGTATATATCGAATAAGGTTTTGTCCCTGCTTTCAACTTTATTTCGTACGGAATATCTATTTTTCCCAGTCCAGTAAATAACTTAGGAAATTTGAGCATTGGGTCTAACTTGGTAGGAGCATGATTTTCGACAATATTTATCCTCCTAACGAGACCTAGGATCTCGCTAGCTCTACAGCTTAGTAAAGGTCGGGCAACCCCTTTAACGATGTAGATGCTCTCTTCGCACTTCTGCCTTTTTGATTCCAAAAAAAGCCTGGAACATTCCATTTACCTCTATCTTCTTGGAAACAGCAAAAATATTCTTATTGGCCTTCTCGGTCTAAAGGTATCCAAAATGTTGTAAGTAAATCTCTTCTGTCATAACCGAAACCTCTGCTCCTGTATCGATTTTAAACTTTATTAGCTGGCCATTCACCTTTATCACTTCACACCACTTATCTTCCGCATTCTCCTGCTTTCCCACTATTCCAATGAATGCATTATTTTGGGAGCTTGATACTTCTAGTATGGTTTTAGTGTGACAAACCTTGGCAAAATGACCTTTCTTTCTGCACTTGTTGCAAATAGCATCCTTAGCAGGACATTTTTCTTTCGAATGTCCTTGGTAATATCCACATCGGAAGCATTTACGTTTCTCATAAGAAGAACATCCTTGATGATTCTTCGGAAAATTAGAATGTTACGTTTTTGTACCTTTCATTCTTGTTTTCTGGAAAAATGTGCCATTTCTCCCTCCTTTCTTGTCTATCGCATCCACGTTCCGATTTTCAGTGTCTTGTCTAATTTCTTTTTGTTGATTTTTTACACTTTCTGATTGACGCACTATCTGGATTGCCTTCTCGAAGGTTAGTTCCGATTACAACTGTAATTTTTCAGAAAGATTAAAGTTTTTCACTCCAACTACTAACCGATCCC
>CP092864.1:164255315-164326962 GCA_030710605.1 Cordylochernes scorpioides
TAGTAGCTCTTGTAACGCAACAGAATTTAATCATAAAGACTTATGATGTGAAGACAGCTTATCTCTATGGCGAGGTAAAAGAGACAGTATACATGAGACAACCAGATAGTTTTATGCAAAAAGGAGAAGAAAACAAAGTGTGTAAATTGGAAAAAAGCCTTTATGGTCTGCCCCAATCAGGAAAATGTTGGAACAAAGGATCAATGAAATTTTATACCAGTTGGGAATGATTAGAACCAAATGTGATCTATGTGTCTATAAACTCCAGAGAGGAGAAGGGTAGGCAATACTGGGTCTATATGTATATGATAACCTCATTGCTGGAACCAGTAAGAAAATTAATGACAACCTATCCTCAGAAATAGAAAAATGTTACTCTAACAGAAAAGAAAGATAGCGAACCATTTATTGGAATTGAAATAAAAAGGGCAGACGATGGATTTATATCAATCTCAGACTCATTATATTGATACAATTCTTCACAGATTTGGACTGGAAGAATGCAACAGTGTGCAGACACCTGGAGATCAAAATTAAAATTTGGATGAATATTTGGACTCTAAGCCAATAGATAAAACTATACCAGGAAATGATTGGATCACTTATGTACCTTTCTACGGGTACTCGACCGGAAATATCCTTCAACGTCGGCAATTTATCTCAGTATAGTAATGATCCAAGAGAAATACACTTAACTGGAGTTAAAAGGATTTATAGATATCTGGGAAGGGAACAAGAAATAAAATGTTAGCATATAAGTCAAAGGACAACAAAATCACAATAAGTACTGATGCGAGCTGGTGCACAACCTGAGATGCAAAATCCTACTCAAGCTATAGTCAAACTTGGCGAGAACTTAATAAACTGAAGAAGTAGAAAGCAAAATTTAGTAGCCTTGTCTACGTGTTAAGAAGAACTTATTTAATTATGTGAAGGAATTCCTGAAGTATTATGGTTAAAATGATTACTAGAAGAACTTTGTGAGAATGCAACTTTCCCAATTACCTTGAAAAGTGACAGCCAAGGCTGCAATAAACTGGATACAATCTGACAAAATTACTTCATGAACAAAGTACATAAACCGAAAGTATTATTTTGTGAAAGAGGAAATACAAATTGGAATCAAACTGGAATACACTAAAAGTGAAGACATGGAGGCGAATATACTAACGAAGAATCTCCCTAAGGACAAACTACGAAAATGTGCAGATAGCCTTGGACTTGCTGATTAGGGCTTACACACAGGGGAGTGTGTGTTGTATATACATATATTAATTAATTGTTCCCACTGAGTGTGTGTAAGATCTCAAGTTAATAGGCGCCAACCGAAAAAAAAAGTTCTTTTGTTTTAATATTAGTTTCACTTTCATATTTTGTTCTCTCTCTTGTAAATCAATAAATATAATTTGAGTCAAAAGGCGATCCATTAATTAAGATTATATAAAATCTCTCGAAATATTTTAAGAAAAATTTTTTTTTTTTCTTTACAAATCCAGGTACGCCCCTTTTATATAATAAATATAATGTTTGATTAATATTCTTGGAATCAGTTTCATTAAAATTCTAAGCAAAGTCAACAGAAAGATTGGACATTCTATTAATAAATGTATTGAGTTTTGGTTTTCTTTTCCACAGAAGCTGCTAGGGTCATTCGTTGCACCGATTTTCGTCAGAAATTCTCCAAAATTGCCATGATTTGTGATAAATTGTGAGGTATAAAAATTTGGACGAAAATAAAAAGGAATTCCAAATGGGAAAAATTTCCGGAATGTTTCATTAGTTCGCTATAGTTTCAGCCATTCTTGATTCTATGAAGTTGTGAATTATAGTTAGGGCATGCGGTCTAAATAAATTAATTTCTTCTTTTGATAGATTGGCCAATTCATATTTTATTATCAACGATTCTATGTGATCTTTGAGAATATGTATTTTTGCCAAACTATGTATGCAATTTGATGTGGTCTAGTTCACACTACCGATTTATTTTCATGGAATTCCAGACATTCATTACGCCACAAACAGCTGCACCATCTAGAAGTCTGAAATTTTGTACACTTCCAATGTTAGTAAGAATGAATATGTCTATAAAATACCAGATTTTTATGTGGCCAGGAAATATATTTAAAATGGATCACAAAATTTGAAAAGAAATATGGGAAAAAATGTCCATTACCAACCATCCCAAAGTCTGAAATTTTGAGAACTTGCATTGTTAGCTGTATTGAGCAAGTTTTCAAATTTTCAGGCTTCTGTTGTGGTCTGGGAAAGTATAAAAATTTATCTTTATATTTGAAATGGAATATAAAAATTAAAATTAGTCCATTGCCAACTACCCAGAAGTTTGACATTTTTTTCAACTTGCATTGTCATCAGGTTTGAACAAATGTACCAAATGTCAGACTTATAGGTGCTCTGTAAGTCAATAGTAAAAAATTGATTACAAATTTATGAACATACAATCAGAAAAATAGACAAACATGAAAGCAAGTTGAATATAAGCTTTTTAAAAAGAAATGAGCAGAATTCATTATAAGATTGACTCTGTAGGTTGGAGAACCTAACATTTCTAGTGCTTAAATTCCCTTTCCACTTTTGTTTGATGATTCATCATTTATTTTTATTCCATTATGCTATGTTTTAACTCAAAAATCTCCCCATATGAGGATATTCAAAGTCTTGGTGTTGTCCAGTGTGGAAGGAGAGGGAGTTTGTCCAGCCGGAGCTGGATGCTGGACTCTACTCCCGCGTCACCTTTGTCATCTGCAAGGTAGGAATGCTTTTTTTTTGTACCTGGTGGGATTGGGGTAGTATTTTAAAAATAATATTTGATCCCAAAATCCTAGTTGTAGCCCACCTTCAAGTGGATAGGTATGGATGTAAAGGATTCTTTGTTGAATCTAGTTGATACTTCACATCCATTCACTCTCGATTCTTCAAATACAGTCGAACCTCTTTAATTCAACACCCCAAGGGATTAGAGCTTTCGATTGAATTAAAGCAAGTGTTGAATTAAAGTTATTCAGATGATTAGCTAATCATCTAACTCACTAAAATAATATCATTTTAAAATAGCCTTGTAATATTTATATAAAGTAATGATATTATTTGAAACCATTGTGTGTGTACTTTTTTATTTTCATGTATGTGTGTGTGTTTGTGATCAACTTTTAGTACCAGGGACAAAATGGCATTAATACATATTTTCGAAACATAAATAATTATCAATAATATTTTATTCTAATTGAAGAATATAGCATTTGAAGGGAAATAAATATGGAAAATAAAAAGAAACTTAAAAAGTATTTAAAATACTCATGAAGATATTTTAAAAATTCCTTTATAGATGTCTGTTTTTGCACTGAAATCCTATTCAGGATGTATTCCAGATAGTCTATTTAAAAAAAAAAACATGCATGTCTTTCTTCTTCTGGAATGTGTTTTAAATAACAAAGAGTTTTTATTGTATTAAAGGCATCCACTGCTGCTGCAGATCTTATTGATTTTGTGTTTAAATCTTTTATAATAACATGGGAATGGAATATTGAAATAAAATGTTATCATAATCATTGTGGCTACATTTTATGAAGATTTATTTATTTAAAAGGAAATTATTTGTAAATTTTAAAATAACTAAAATATTTCAATGCTGAAAATTATAAAGAAAATAATATTATTAATTAGCGCACGATTCCTAAATTCCCGCGTAAAAAATAAACAACACTCGCGACATTGCGCAATGGCACTGCAAAGTGAAACTTAAACTAACAGAAACCAAAAGTGCGCAGATGCGATCCTATCGGCGACAGCCGATGCCGATCATCGCCGCCGTAATGCCGTTTATAGGCAAAGTTGTATATAAAAAAACATTCAACTGTCGAAATTCGAATTTTTAAATGGTCGAACTATCGGAACTGTCGTATTATCGATACTGTCGAATTACGGTTTGTTATTTGTTAGGCCGGAGGTCGGGACATCAGAATATGGTCGAATTAAGGTAGAGTGTCGAATTTGCGTGTGTCGAATTAACAAGGTTATACTGTATAAAGAATGGTACACATCTTAAATAAAGTTTTTAGGGTCTCCCAATTTGTTGGTATTCAAGTTGAAAGTAACCAGCTTTGCGCATTTCAGAAAATATTTTCTTGTGATTTTTTAGGAAAGCTTCAATCTTATGTTTATTCACCTTAGTGGGGGAATATTTATGTACGAATCCTAAAACAAAATCCCTCTCAATTTCCTAGTTTTTTTGTATATTTTCAATCAGAACTTAGTTATCAAGATTTGATTAGACACAATTTGGATTATAGATTATAAAATGGTAATGGTTCAGTAATTTTGTCTGAAGATGGTAACAACGCTGTTACCAAAACGTCACACACTATTTATTTATTTGGATTTGGTCTTATTGCCTTGTTGTTATCAAGACTTGCTATCAAGACTATCACACTGAACATGAAAATTCCATGCTTCAATATGTAGAACCTATGTTAATTTTGATTATTTTTGGTTCACTATTTTTTATTTACCAAAAATGGGTATATTCAAAAACAGCCCTTATTCAAGAGAGAGAGGGGTAACCTAATATAAACCTTATAAATAAACTTTATTTTCAAGATATGCAATAAATTTGCAGCGTGCCTTCCACCTTATAAATAGAGTAAAACCTTGCTAAAACGAACTGGGAAATAGCGAAGCCTTCTCATATAATGAACCTAAAATAATCTCCAATATTAGTGATACCATATAGTGAACCAAAAGCTCAATTCCATTGAAGTTTTCTATAGTGATGTTTTACCATACTAATTAGAGCAGCATGGGCTAATGACACTGTTTCGATTTAAAGTAATTCCAGTTTTACTGCAAATGTTTCTTTTTCAAATATAATATTTTTCTACTCCCCTTACTACCATGATAAAAATATTGGGGAAGCCTGGTTCATTAGTGATGAAGCCTCCAGTGGTTTTGCCAGTTAAATATACCATGCATCTCTTCTTCTTTCTTATTTCCACACTGGGTGAAGTAGAATGCGTCTGCCTTTGTCATTAAGACTGGGAGCACTACTCAGTGGCAGGCCGACTTAGCTCCAAAATAAATGGCCGCCTCTGACATGAGGAACAGACGCCATGTGCAGCCGCTCCTAACATGGAGCACAAATGCTGCTCATCCTGTATCCCTGGATTAGAAGCCTTAACAGGGTACTATCAGCAGGGCCAGCTGAGCCCAGGTTTTTTAGTGAGCTTGTTACTGCTCCCCCTCCTCCTTTTTCATCTGGGCTTGGGACCGGCAAGGGCGGAGTTCCATGCATCTCTAATATTGTAATGGTCTGTTTTGCAGTAGAAAATTTTATATTTGAAAAAGAAACATTCACACTAAAATATCTCATATTTCTAAATACAGATGGTATGCTAATGTATTCTAATTATTAAATCATGGCATGTCTGTGTATGCAGCTGAGCTACAGCTCCCTGGTAGCTGGGATGGTGGGGGTAGCATTGGCAGTTCCGGCTTACTCCATGGCCGGCCTCCAGACTCAGTCCAGGGTTGCTGCCTTTGGGGTTTATGTAGGTTACTTTGTGTTGTACCTGTTGACCTTGCGAGTGGGAGCCTTGGCCATTGCGTGGGGCTGCGGTGGCCTATGGCGGGTTGGGGGGGTTCTAGCCCTGCTGGCCACTGCCTCCTGTCTGCTTGCCATGCCCCCCGGCCCCCTGAGCCATGTTTCCCCTACCCGCTGGGCCCTCAGCCCCCTCCTAGCCTGGGAGTTCACCCGTGCAGCCCCCGACCGCTTCCTCTGCTCTCGTAACCCTGTGCTGAACCAGGAGAACACCATCCTGGTCAAAGCAGAATGTGGCTTCTACTCTTCAGACCAGGTGCTCCAGTTCTACGACATGCCATCCACGGAGCCAGAGGACTGGGTGCCATTGGCTGCCCTAACTATTATACATGCCATCTTTGCCATTCTGGCCATCATTGCCTTTCGCTATGGCCAGCCTTCCTGGAAAAGCAAATCCTACTGACGGTGGCCATAATTTCCTCCCATTGGCATTGTTCCTCCTCCATCTTTCCTAAATTAGCTTGTTTGTTCATTTGACCATTATATTTCTTAGTGGTGAACTTTCCAGCTCCAATGGCCAAGTTGCCACATTCCTCATTTTATCCCCTCCTCTACCTCATAATTCACTAATTTCTTTTCAAAGATTTTTTTTAAACTACTCTATAAAAACCTACATTACCAGAGAGATAAAAATAGAAGCTGTTTAATATATATATATATATTTATTTATTTTTATAAAATTAGACAAATCTTTAAATTCTAAATATTTATTGGTGAGACACTATAATGGCACATACCACCTCTCATTTTCTTCACTCCAACTAATTGCTTCCCATTCCATCGGCTCAAAGCATTGTTCCAGTAGACAACAAAAGGCCAATTCCTCCAAACTGCCAAAATGTTTAGATTTGTAGAAATATGTACAAAATTTTATATAATAAGTTTTTATTTATTTATATGTAAATAGTATTTTCCTGATATATATATATATATATATAAGACCTTTCTCAGATAATGAGCTTTTATTATGTAATCAGTATTGTGAAGTATATTGTCACATTCACACAATAGCCGTTGGCCAAACTTCTCTTTTTTTTTATTGTTGTTGTTAAGCCCTGTTCTTCTGAACTGTACAAAAAAAGGTTTCCATATAAAGTATGTAAATATGGTGAATATGTTTGTTTTTTGTTGAATTATTGTTTTAAAAACTCCTTCACATTTCCTTCAATAAACCTCAACTGTGTTTTGATTATCCTATTGTTTTTAGTGTCCTCATAGTTCAACTTTTGGTGACTATATGGTCAAATATTCCTCAATTTGATCTGTTAGTGATCATCATTCACAGCTCATCTAGTGACTTACCGATAGCTTTCTTGACCCCTTCTAGCCAGATCATTGCAGGTCTTCTTCTCTTCCTTGAAATTTTCCTAACATCATCTTTACAAAACCATTTGCTTTCATTATGTGTCCGAAATAAGTCAGTATTTACATATTTAGGATTCTAGATATTAATCTAATAGAATTAATTTCATTTAAGATTGAAAAGTGTTGATTGCTTTACATAAAATGAAATCTCTAATTTTAACACTCGCACTAATTTGATGAAATTTTTAAGATTCTGGCTACTTATATATACCATTAAAAACTGTGAATTCAAATTTGTCAGGTAAATTTGAAAAAAAAATCTTATTATCCAAATTAATATTTTGTAATAAAACCCAACTTTAATTTGACAATATTTTGAAGATAGAGATGACCTGCTCAGTTCTCATGTTTATTTTGAAAAAGACACTTCTTTAGCTACTGGAATATTTTATTGATGTTTTGAGACAGAAAATCTGTGTCACCAATAAAATAAATATATCATAGGATGAAAATCCTTCTGAAATTATGTGTTATTTATAATTTTCAGATTTATAAATCTTGGGACCAAGATGTTATTATTATAATCATGGTTAAGACAATTGGAGCTTAAAACTAGGGACTTTAGAATTTTGATGTTCTAACCAATTTTCAGTTATAAAAGAGGCTATTATAATTAGTTCCACTGAATATATAAAAAACTAGCCGAGCGACCTGGTCAACGCCCCGGGTTTACTTGAAGGGCCTGCAGAGACATTAAGAGTATAAATAGTGGCTTAAATATTGCAATGGGTGTAATCTTATTTCCAAGAAGCAGCATTTCAAATATAAGCGTGAGAATGGAATCATATCATCCATAACACCTTATAATTAACAACATATTAGACAGCACAGTGCAAAAATGTAGGAAATGAATGTATAGAGCAGTGGGGGAATAGGTAAATAAAGAGAAGACCGATAATCAAGATAATTGATAATAAATAGTTTATTAGTGAACAAATAATTAAAAAAAAATCCTTTCAGGTGAGAAACTATAGACATTAGTGAAAAGTTTATATAAATATACGAGGGTGAGTAGAAAAGTAAGGTCTCCTTTTTTTTTTTTTTCATAGAAAAACACATTTAATCACAACTTTTTATACATCATTGGAAAGGTTGGACACTTTGCTATTTTTCTACATAGTCGCCTTGATGCTCAATCACTTTTTTCATCCTGTCAACCAACTTTGTAATTCCGGTTTTGTACCACTCTCCCGCCGCCTCTTTGAGCCACTTGTCGACCTCTTCTTTCACCTCGTCGTCTGACGCAAACTTCTGTCCACCAAGGTGTTTTTTGAGAAGTGGCTGCAATCTTCATTCAGGCCATCCTCGATCTCTTCAAGGGTTATCCGCCTGTTTGCGCGCACCATTTCGTCGATTCGAGCCACGGTTGATTCCGGCAAACTCGGCCGCCCAGAACGCTGTTCATCGTGGACGTTTATCCGCCCCTCGTTAAACTCCCGGCACCATTTCCGCAAATTTTTGATGTCAATTCACTTCTCACCATACACTTCCACTAACTGACGGTGAATTTCGACCGGAGAATTATTTTTCGCATTTAAAAAGCGTATAATTGAGCGCAACTCGCACTTGACGGGAGAGTGGTACAACACCGGAATTACAAAGTTGGTTGACAGGATGAAAAAAGTGATTGAGCATCAAGGCGACTATGTAGAAAATAGCAAAGTGTCCAACTTTTCCAATGATGTATAAAAAGTTGTGATTAAATGTGTTTTTCTATGAAAAAAAAATAGGAGACCTTACTTTTCTACTCACCCTCGTATATGTATATATATATGTAGGAAACGGAGTAGATATAAATGGATTTATTTTAAAGTTTACAATTTAAAAACAAAGTTAAAAAGAAAGAGAAAGTAAAAAGTCTTATTCTTCGGTTATCATCGCAAGCGCGTCTTCTGCTCTTCTTGATTCCGTGTTGCCAGCTTCTTCCTAATCAAATCCTACATATATATATTTAAAATGAAAAAAATATATAAGAAAATAAATCATAAAATAGAAGTTGTCAACTATATTGCAGAGGAGACTACTTATAAAAGGAATTAATCTAAAGGACTCATTAAAACTAAATTTCTAGTTTTATTTATACATGGGTTCAACTTTATATGTATGCTATCCAAGCTGAGTCAAGTGTAAAGGAAAACAATGATGCTTTGGGCGTGACCTCCATTCATAACACCACCTGCTTGATGTCTAACCAAGAGGACTCGTTTGTACTATTGTCTACCGCAACAATTATGGTGATGAATCATCAAGGTAAATATCAGCCTTGTAGAGCATTAATAGATACAGCAAGTCAAGCCACACTAATAACTCGGGACTGTTTGAAGAAACTGAATTTGGAACCTTCTAGGACAAGAGCAGAATTAGCTGGAATAGGAGGATAGATTTTGGACAGACCCGATGGAGTAATAAATCTCAATTTCACATCCCATTTAAACCTATCCAAAGTTTTTAAAGCAAATGCCCTTGTTGTGGATAAGGTGGCAAGTTATATGCCATATTTAAAATTTGAAGAACATCAAGTTCATCATTTACAAGGCCTGCAACTAGCCGATCCACAATATCTATATACCGCACCAATTGACATATTGCTAGGCGCAGATATTGCCTTTTCTCTATTCAAGGGAGCCATCAATTATGGACATGAAGGTAATCCAAAGGTACCAAATGGACCAAAGGTAATCAAAACACTATTGGGATGGTTGCTCTTTGGAGAAATTAAAATCTTTCAAAAGAAATCCAGAAACTATCAAAAACTGCACACATTCAATTGTACGCTCAATAAATGGGAACCAATATTTTCCTTGTGGGAAGAAAACTTAAAACCAAACCTGATCCGTTTGAAGATGATTTCAATGAAATTCATTTTAAGACAACTCATGAGAGAGAACCATCTGGTAGATATATTGTAAGATTGCCCTTTAAGGACCCCAGTTTGCTTGGAGAATCAAAACCTCAAGCCATTAGCTGTTTTCTGAGAATGGAGCAATTCTTGAAACAAAAGCCTCAGGTATATCAGACCTACAAGGAATTCATGCAAGAATACCTGGATTTAGGCCACATGAATGAGGTGAAGGAAAAAGGAAATGATCAAAAGCATTTTACCATCCTCATCATCCTATAATCAAATTAAAAAGCTCTACCACAAAATTGCGAGTTGTATTCAACGCTTCTTCAAAAACAACAACAGGTTATTCTTTAAATGATGTTTTACATACAGGACCCAAGCTTCAAAAGGACATTTTCCCTATCGCTATATCTACAGACATCATCAAGATGTACAGGCAGCTTTTAGTTCACCCAGAAGATACTCCGTATCAACTAATAATTTGGAGAGATGAATCAGGTCGAGGTATAAAGGAGTATGAAGTTAAAACCTTGACATACGGAACATCTTGTGCACCATTCTTGGCCATCAGGGTAATGAAACAACTGGCTCATGATGAACAAATTAGGTTTCCAACGGCAGAAGCCATTCTTAAATCAGATTTTTATGTGGATGACTTGTTGACTGGTTGTGAAACTGTAGAAAATAGGCGCAAAATTATAAGAGAATTTGACCAATTGTTGAAAGCAGGCAGTTTTAAATTACGACAATGGACTTCCAAAAAACCTACAGTATTGGACACACTTCAAGAAACAAACAAATCAACTTTCTTTCTTAATGTTGACAGTGAGAATAGATTGGGAATAAATTTATTGGGCATTAATTGCCCAAAGAATGATGAAATAGGATTGAGGAAATTTGAAATAATCAAGAATGCCCCAACTAAGCGAAATATCACAAATGGCAAAAATATATGATCCCCTTGGTTGGTTTGCGCCGGTAATTATTAAAATCAAGTTGATGATTAGGACATTATGGGCTGCAAAACTAACTAAGATGAGCCTATTCCAGTTGGATTACAAGAATCGTGGAAGGCACTACAAAATGATCTAGCATCACTACACCAGTACAGATACCTCGATGGATAAGACTTTATGAGCTTACAACTTATGAGATACATGGATTTGCTGATGCCTCACAAAGGGCATATGCTGCAATGGCTTATATCAAGATAATCCATAATTCCTCAATTCCTGATGTATATCTATTGGCAGCGAAACCCCAATATAAAAGTGATTTAAAATAAAAGGATTAAAAGCGCGAATGTTTCTTTTATACATAAAACGAACTTCTACTGTCCTTACTGCAATGAAAAAATATATTGGGAGGGCTTGGCTCATCAGTGGTGAACCCTCCCAGCGGTTTCGCCAATCCACCAGACCGCTTCTCAGAGCTCTAATACTGTATTGGATCATTCTGCTTTTATATGCTACACTGAAGGATGGAATCTTAGAAATGGTTTTCAAGTAAACTATGGACATAAGCTTATAGGACAGTAGAATTACATTCAAATATTTGCTTCGAGCAATGCTCTTCAGCAAACTATAAAGACAAGGCCAGTTAGGAATAAATTAACACAAAGCAATAATGCGCCATCTATACATATAAAATAAAAGGATTAAAAAGCGCGAATGTTTCTATTATACATAAAACGAACTTCTACTGTCCTTACTGCGATGAAAAAATATATTGGGAGGCTTGGCTCATCAGTGGTGAACCCTTCCAGCGGTTTCGCCAATTTAATCCACCAGACCACTTCTCAGAGTTCTAATACTGTATTGGATCATTCTGCTTTTATATGCTACACTGAAGGATGGAATCTTAGGGAGGCTTCACCACTGATGAGCCAAGCCCCCCAATATATTTTTTCATCGCAGTAAGGACAGTAGAAGTTCGTTTTATGTATAAAAGAAACATTCACACTTTTAAATCCTTTTATTTTATATGTATAGATGGCGCGTTATTGCTTTGTGTTAATTTATTCCTAACTGGCCTTGTCTTTATAGTTTGCTGAAGAGCATTGCTCGAAGCAAATATTTGAATGTAATTCTACTGTCCTATAAGCTTATGTCCATAGTTTACTTGAAAACCATTTCTAAGATTCCATCCTTCAGTGTAGCATATAAAAGCAGAATGATCCAATACAGTATTAGAGCTCTGAGAAGCGGTCTGGTGGATTAAATTGGCGAAACCGCTGGGAGGGTTCACCACTGATGAGCCAAGCCCTCCCAATATATTTTTTCATCGCAGTAAGGACAGTAGAAGTTCATTTTATGTATAAAAGAAACATTCGTGCGCTTTTAAATCCTTTTATTTTATATGCATAGATGGCGCGTTATTGCTTTGTATAAAAGTGGATTACTCAGAGTGGGTGGACTATTAAATAATGCCTTTTTGAGTTTTGATCAAAAACATCCAATTATTTTACCTAAGGAACATTATATTACTCAAATAGTAATAAGACATTACCATGATAGACTATTACATGCAGGTGTACAATTAAATCTATCAGCCATCAGATAAAAAATATTGGATACTATCCGGATGATATCTAGTAAAACAAATTCTGTTTTTAAATGCATTAAATGTGCTAGATTTAGAACAAAGCCTGTACAACAACTGATGGGCAATTTGCCAACATCGCGGGTCAATTGGACAAGACCATTCACTAAAACAGGAATTGATTTTGCTGGACCGGGTGATTGTGAAAACATCGAATTTGAGAAGTGCAAGATGTGATAAGGCTTATTATGCATAATTTATCTGTATGTTCTCTAAAGCCATACACATAGAACTCGTTACCAACTTAACAACCGAGGCCTTCCTAGCTGCTCTTCGGAGATTTATTGCCCATAGAGGTCGACCGGCAGAAATAAACACTGATAATGCAACTAATTTTGTCGGAGCTTACAAAGACTCGAGAAATTTATTCAATTCAAACATTCATGACTTTGCTTCTTCAGAAGAGATCAAATGGAATTTTATACCTCCATATTCACCTCATATCAGAGTACTATGGGAGGCAGGAATAAAACCTGTAAAATATCATCTACGTAGAATCGTGGGTAAAACTAAATTAACATTTGAAGAATTAACAACTGTGCTAACCTAAATAGAGGCATGTCTAAACTCAAGTAAATGTTGTTGTTGTTTCTTATCCCCTTGTGTAAAGATTACACGAATTCCATGAGTTCATGCTCCTCGAGCTGTTTTATGATGAGCAGCGGCCTCTCCCAAAGGTCCTGTTTAGTGCATCTAATGCAAATTCAAGACCATTGTGCCTTCTAACAGATGACCCTGAAGACTTGACTGCATTGAGGGCAGGACATTTCCTCATTGGAATGCCACTGACTGCAGTCCCATCCCTAGTTAGAGAAAGCGGTTCCAGTCTTAAAGGAAGATGGCAATTGGTTGAATAGATCAAGACAGACTTTTGAAAAAGATGGTCATGTGAGTATTTTTCCAGACTACAGAACAGACCAAAATGGTTGAAACCAGTGGACAACATCAAGATTGGAACATTGGTTTTGTTAAAAGAGGACAACCTTACTCCTCTCAATTAGAGAATGGGACGGATCAATCAGGTGTATCCGGGAGAAGATGGTTTGGTACGTGTGGTTTCAGTCAAGACGGCAGATGGAGACCTCAGAAGAGCTGTGGCCAAAGTTTGTCCTCTTCCACTTGACTGTCCAACTACCTAGGCTTGAATCTTTGTTTGCCGATTTTCTTTTCTTTCTACTCCTGTCATTATCAAATGTTGATATTGTGTTATCAAGGGAGGGAGGATGTTTGAAGTTTATATGTTAATTTTTTAATTATTCATATTTTTTAATTCATAGAAGCATTTTATGGCAGACATATTCAATTTTTTATCATCATCATTTTTTATTTTTTATTTTTTCTTAGTTAGTTATAAAATCATTTGCAATTGTAGTTTCTTTTTTGTTTTGTTGTATTCCTTTTTAAGCAATAAAATATATAGAACTAAGGTGTAATATTCAATTCAAGTATATGGAACCAACATCGATTCATTTTTAAAACAAAGCAAAATCATAAACTTTCACTTTTTCATACAGAAACTATAGGCATTGGTTGAAAAGTTTAAATAAATATATTTAGAGAGTGAAAAGAAAATTAAACAAATCAACAAATGAAATTGCAAAAACACAACTATATTTGCAGATAAGACAACGTATAAAAGGAAAGAATTCATTCAAAGGACCTTATTAAAAACTACACTTCTAGTTTTATATATACAGTATAACCTTGTTAATTCGACACATGATAATGCGACCATAGTTTGATGTCCTAAACTATGGCCTATTATATAACAAACTGTAATTCGACACTATCGATAATTCGACCATTTTAAAATTTAAATTAGACAGTTGATTGTTGTTTAAATACAACTTTACCGCTAAAAAGGTATTACAGAGGCGACAGTGGCAACAGAAAGTGTACAAAATTTATGTATAGAGCAGTGGAAAAAAATTAGTAAATAAAGAGAAGACCAAAATCGAAATAATTGAAAATAGTTTATTAGCTAACAAATAATTTTTAAAAAATCCTTTCAGGTGAGAAACTATAGGCATTGGTAAATTTATATAAATATATTCATAATGAAAAAAAAAAAGGAGTCGTTTTTTTGCTTCTTCACATTCTCATGTTTGGTAAGCAATTTCTGGTGAGGAAATATAGCCATTGCTGAAAAGTTTAAATAAATACATTTAAAGTGGAAAAAAAAAAGAAAAAAAGATTACAATTCAGAAAATAAAATTGCCATTCTAGTTTTGTATATATGTGGGTTCAACTTTACATGTATGTTATCCAAAATTTGAACTTAATAAAAAGCCACATATGTGTAAACACAGGCTCTTGTAGCAAGAAACCCACTCTAGCAAAAGTTTGGGCTTGAGCCTTTATTTATATTCATAGCAAAAGCCAACCTTAGTGAAAACAGATGCCTCTTTAGAATGAAGGGAAGGTTGTTATCTGAAGGAGCTTAATAAGTAATCATACAAAAAGAATGTGTTTTAAAAACAAACAATTTAATGATGATAAATAACAAATAAAGTAAACAAATACGATAAGATAAGCAACATTTGACATCAAAAATCAACGATTGCAAAAACTAATAAATTAAAAATAAATAAATCTATTAATATTTGGAAAATAAAAATAAAACTGTCATGTGAAGCAAAAAATAATGAAAATTTTGGAATATAGATCGCTATATATAGTTAAGTATCTTTGGAGGAGATAGCTTCAAACTTTACAAATAAAAACTGTTAACCTATTATCTATATAGATAATGGTAGCCCCTAACAATAATAATTGATCCAGCCATTCATCATAAAGATTCCAGGAACAGAACTATCAATTGCTACTTGTAAAATATTTTCAAGGAAGTATCATTTGCATCAATTTATAAACATATTTAAAATTTTTGTTTTGCCTTAATAGAATTTATTTCAACCTATTATTTATTCATCAATTATACAGTAGAACTTTGAAATGGCGGAGAGTCCTGATTGGTTCCTGTAAAATCACGCCACCTGTCAGGCGCCGGGTTGTTTATCACGTCTGGCCACCTGTTGACGGGGGTGATTGAACTCATTATCATAAACACCTGTTTGTCTGGTCTTTGTCGTCGTCTACCTCTTTGTTTTATTTGTCATTTCCATTGTTATACAAGGTCGATACATATTTTATATAGATATGGGGTTATGATAAATATTATAAGAAGGTTGTGATCTATCTAATTCAAAATATACTACAGAATGTGTCCCCGGTGATGAAGGTTTGGTTGGGGGAATGACATGTAATGAATGATAACCTAACAAACCTATTATAAAAAATAAAAAAAAAATTTGTATACAAATTAGTTAAAATTATTATGAAGTTACAAGTTAAAAAGAGAAAGATGTTATAATGGTGGTGTTATCAATAAAATTAAGGTCATAAAATAAAAACGCACAAAATGAATGATAAAATATTAAGAGAAAGTATATAATACAAAATGGTAAATATGGTAAAATGAATCGTACAAGGAAAATAATATCTTATTGCATTAAAGATGAGAGAAAAAAAATGAAGTTAGTTTATTGACTGAACGTATAATGTGACGCTAAGGTTGAAAAAGGGAAAGGGGGTATCTGAGCATGTTTCTGCAAAGTAGTATCCCGAACATTCTGCAATGCAATGCGAACTTGTTTAAGTGAGGCATTGTTTTCATTAACAGAAGGCCTAAGATATTCCGTCTGCATCATGAGCTCAGACAGCGAAAAGAGGTGGGAAGATTGATGGAGGTAAAAGGGGGGAGGTAGAGGTAAGAGGGATCCCTGTTGTCCATAATGATTGTGCCCGGTTGAATTATGAAAAAAAAAAAAAAGTGAAAAGTTGAAAAAATGGTGAATTGATATGATGAGTCGGGCGATGAGAAAAAGAAAATAAAAGATCGCGCTGGATATCCTGAACTCATTATTGGGAATGGGTATAGTGAGGAAGGATTGTTCCAGTCGGATTAATCAATGAAAAAAAAACAAAAATGTTCGGCGAACTGGAATCCCTTGGAAGGTTGGAGGTTTGAAGGCTGCGGAAAAGGGGAGGTGGATGTAAGAGATTTATTGCTGTCAATTTTGATTGTGTCCCGACTTGTGTGGTGAAAAGAAAAAGTTGAAAAATGAAAAAATGATGAGCCGGACGATGAGAGAAAAAAAAAATAAAAATCTAACAGGGTCTCCTGAGCTCACTGTTGGGAAATGTACAGCGAGGAAGGGTCTTCTAGTTAGTTTAATCAATAAAAAAAAAAGAAAATGGCTGACGAACAATAATCTCTTGATGGATGTAAAAAGTTGGGAGGAAAGGTTCATGGGATAGAGTTAGAGTTTGTAAGGGAAGCGTCAAAAATAACATTTTGAAAATCTATTAGAAAAAATAAAATGATAAATGTTTTATCTGTTTAAGAAATATTATAAATATTGTTAGGTGTAGGTTTTTTAAAATGGTGCCTAAAATAGTTGAAGTTGTAAAATTCTAAGTCTAAACATGATGAAAAAAAAGAAAATAAAAATATTAAAGGTAATAATATATAAAGGGTTGATTGGTAGTTGAAGGCATTAATATTGATGGTTAATAAACAAAATGATATTATCGATTAATAGTGAAATGTTTCATCTACATCTGTAAGTTAAAAAACAAAGTCCAACACCACAAAACTAATGAAACTGTAAGTCTATTTACAAATAAATGAGAGAAAAGTTAGCAAATCTATTAAATGGGAAATAATTTGGGGCACAAAAAAAAAAATATTAGTTACTAGAATAAAAATAAAGAACACAATACACAATAGCGAAAGTAAATATTTGGGAAAGTTGGTATACTAGTTACAGTTTTTTGTTACTTAAGGTGCCTTGAATATTTACAACATAGTTTCAGGGATGTAATACAGGAAGGAGGAGAAGTAGAGATAATAAAAGTAAAATAAAATATAAAAGAAAATTGACTTAAGCAAAAGGTTTGCGATAGGTAATGACGCAGTGAGGATTAAAGGAAGAAGGCCTGAATTGGTTTCTGCAAAGGACATCTCAGGAGTCCTGCCCTGCAATACGAGCTTAGAAGCGAAGTATTGTTTTCAGGGTTCAGCAATCTCAAGATGCTCTGTAAGTAGCATTAGATCAGATGGGCAAAAGGCGTGAAGATCGAAGGAGAGGTAGGTAATGGGAGAATACGGGAAAGAATTTTTTTTTTCTGAGAGAGGTTAAAAAGAGATGGTGTCTCAAGAGCTGCACTGCTGTCGGTGATTGAGCTCGATCAGATGAAAAATAAAAGTAAACGAAAAATGAGTGGGCGCATCGTACTGATGATGGCCTGGGTCGAGCGTTAGAGAACAAAAAATATCTCGCTGGTTACCCAAGCTCTCCGTGTGGAGCTAACATGGGGAGGAAGAGTGTACCAGGTCGATGAATCATTAAAAAATAAAAATTAAAAAAAAATGTTGACGAGCAGGAGTTTCAGGAACCGTTGAAGAGGTTAGAGGATGGAGGTAGATTGTGAAAACAGGGCTCGACTGTTGCCATTGATTGATTGAACCCGGGTTTGAGGAAAAAGAATGAAATAAAGAATGCTGGGACGGCCACCTGGGTGTAAATAAAAAAGTCGGCAAACAGGAACTTTGCGATGGACGAGGGGTGGTTAGAAAGAAGGCATAGAAGGCCAATGGAAAATGATCAAGAGACGAGAGAAGTATGGAAGGCAGAGCTGGAAGGATCAAGATATAAGAAGGGACAGTTGGTATAAGGCGTCACTGTTAAAACGAAATTTTTAAGTTAAATTAGCTTAGACGTAGGCCATGGGAAATTAAAACAAATGATGTCAAAGAATATAAGGTTTCAGGTGATGTTTATATAGGTTGGCTAATGGTTTTAACTGTTTAGGGATGGAAGGAAAAGAAATATCTTAAAATATATGGATTGATTCTAAAATATAAAATGGCACACATCAAGGATCGTAAAAATATAGATGAATAAGATTTTAAAATAGAGTAAGTATTTAGGTTAGTGTGTTCCCCACGTGATGCAATACTTATAAACGCAAATTAGACGATGTTTGGAATAGTGTCGTGGCAATGGACTCCATTTTGGGGATTTAATTGTCCTTTTAGGCGGCCAAGATGGCGTCTCACATGGTGTCATGTACAGGATCGATTTTAGAGATGGTGGGGACCCTAATTTTTAAACGGGTTGACAAAACGATAAACTATCCTATAACATTATAAAAATAAGATTTGTTATAAAAGGGATTTTATATAATTTTCCTATCCGTTTTAATCTGGCAGGTTATTTGGTGGACACGAAGATCTAGCATACTGATGTGCCAAGGTACAGGCATAGTGAAACTGGAGATGTCAATGTCAACATGTGTCATGTTAACATGGCCGCGGTAATCCTTTGTTGCCGACTGGCGCCGCTGGTGTTTGTTTGCTGTCACCTGATCCCATGTCTGGCTACGTCCCGAGTTAGGTTATGTCATCTGATTTGGCGCTTACACAAAGTAACAGGATGTTTTAGGTTATTTAAGTCTGAGGGGATTATATTATACATAAGAAAGATAGGGATGTTATAGTATGGGGCGTGTCCTTATATTTATTAGTAACTATCTTAATTAACTTCGTCCACGAGGTTCTCGGATTCTCTAGGTGAAATAACCTTAGTTTCCCAGTAAGTTTTGCGTTAAGATTTTTTCCGACAAATCGTTAGATTGGAGATTATTAGCGGTGATTAGGTTTAGAAAAATTATAAAATAATGAATTTACGAAATTTTCGATTACGATATTAGTTTTTGCATACTACATTTATAGTTGTATTTGTAATTGTGGGAAAAATGGGAGGCACATTTTGAGATGAGATAATTTAAAATTGATATTTATAAAAATACAAATCTAGGACTAGTTTTTAAAACTTTTAAATATTGAGAAATATCAATTGAAATAGTAATAGGTCAAGTAAAATAAAGAGTGCAATAAATTTAATTATTAATACTATGGCCACAAATAAGGTATTAAAAAAATAACACAAATGAGTTTAGAAAATATGATTCGAGTAATTAAAATATAATATTTTTTTTTATGTAAAATTTAAAGTTGCATATTTGAATAATGCCATTTGAGGTGAATTTAAGAAAGGCATGTAAGATTAGTAAATTGGCAAAAATGCGTGATTGAATATTTTTAATAATAAAATTGAAAATGATGAATTAACATTTATAATTTGATTAAAATAAAGTGATAAATGAGAGTGTGAAAGTTTTAAAAAATTGAATAAAAATGATATAAAAAAGGTTATAATTGATTTTTTAAAATGCTTAAAGTGAAAATATAAAATTTATGGGGAAAATGGCAGAAACAAAGTATAAAGTACCTTGAAATGGCTGATGCTGGCTGGAGTTGATCTCTGGAGATGGTTGTAGGGAAGAAGGCTACTTGTTGCGTGGGATCCGTCGAAAGATAAGATGAGGGGTTCCTCCGCACGAGGCACGGCTAGTCCCCGAATGGCGTCTGTTAGGCGGCTTACTAGTTCGTCGCAGTGGGGTTGCATGTTGGTGAGGGCATCCGCAACGTAGTCGTCTCTGACCTCCGTCATCCTCTGCTTGCTGCTGTCCTCAATCATCCTGTCGACTTTAACAGATTCTGTAGTAATCCCGATGTGGAATGTGCTGGGCAGTCGTGGTCGTGGGTGTGTGATGTGATTCCCGCATGGGGACAGCAAGAGACAGAGGCAGGTCTAGATGGTAACTCCAAGAAGGTAGAGGTAGACCACGGACGAAGGCAGACAGACCACGGGCGCCCACGGATGCCCAAAGCCTACATCGCGGATAGAAGGGGGGGGAGAGAGATCCCACTGACCGTATAAGGCGTCGCTCTGAAAACAACTAAACAACTAACTTTGTCCCATTTCTGGGCTCTTTTATATTGGCTGCCCGCATATGGCGGAGAGTCCTGATTGGTTCCTGTAAAATCACGCCACCTGTCAGGCGCCGGGTTGTTTATCACGTCTGGCCACCTGTTGACGGGGTGATTGAAACTCATTATCATAAACACCTGTTCGTCTGGTCTTTGTCGTCGTCTACCTCTTTGTTTTATTTGTCATTTCCATTGTTATACAAGGTCGATACATATTTTATATAGATATGGGGTTATGATAAATATTATAAGAAGGTTGTGATCTATCTAATTCAAAATATATTACATATATCATATACATCTTTTAGATTTTTTAAAAAGGTTGGCGTTCAGCCAACTGAGATATTGGTAAAATAAATAATATTTTGATCCAATATATGCCTTTTTATTTAAAGATTTATTTATGGATTGCTCTATTTTCAAATCTTTTAGATTTTGTAAATTTTAAAAGATAAACATAAATAAGCATTATTTGATGATATGCAAATGAGCTGTCGTATGGCCAACATTTCTATGCAACAGCGCTACCAATTGCTACCAACATTAGTCAGTCTAGAATACTTGTGTAAATGTGAAGGCATCATCATTATTAGAGTTAATTACATTTTTTTTTAAAGATAAATTTCTGCAATCACTGAATTGAGAGGGCTTACTCTTGGTGAACCCTGTTACAATTATAGTCTGCTCTAGATGTAGAGGTCTGGTAGATCAAATTGGCAAAACCACTGGGAGGGTTCACCAATGATAAGTGTAAAACTAAAGCAGACTATACAATAGTTGCTGCAGTCTGGTAGATCAAAGTGATAAAACTACTAGGAGGGTTCACATCAATGAGATAAGTCAAGCCCTCCCTATATATTTTTCATCTTCAATTCAGTTATTTTAGAAATTTGTCTTTAAAAAAATCAAATAATTAGCTCTAATAATGATGCTATATTCACATTTTCGCAGCTAGATGGCACTATGTGTTGTTTTCAGATGGAATATTTGAATTAAGATTATGGGTATTCTAATGAGATATACACTGCGTGACATTGAAAATGGAACACCAAGAAATAGTGGCCAGAAAGTGATGAAACTCGGCAGACAGAGAGAGACAGGGACGAACAATAAGTGATCTTTATTTCAAAATGATAGTCATAATACAGAGCGAGAACGGCATCGGCTTAGTAGCAAGTAGGACCACCGCGGACAGCGATGCACGCAGCAACACGTCTAGGTAGAGAGTCAATCAGAGTACGGATGGCGTCCTGAGGGATGGCTCTCCATTCCCTCTCAACCATTTGCCACAGTTCGTCTTCTGAACGCGGCTGTGGTAAGGCATGCAAACGGCGTCCAATGATGTCCCAGACGTGCTCGATTGGTGAGAGATCAGGAGAGTACGGTGGCCAGGGAAGCATCTGTACATCTTGCAGAGCTTGTTGGCTAATGCGAGCAGTGTGCGGTCGGGCGTTATCCTGCTGATAAAGGGCATTGGGTACCCCCTGAAGGTAGGGGAGTGTCACCGGTCGCAGCACATCATCAACGTATCGTTGGGCCGTCATAGTGCCCTGAATACGAAGTAAAGGTAACCTGGAATCATACGCGATTGCGCCCCAAACCATGATTCCACGTTGTCGCACGGTGGGGCGTTCCACAATTGCTGCCGGATTGGACCTTTCTCCACGTCGATGCCACACGCGTACACGGCGACTATCACTGGACAAGCAGAAACGCGACTCATCTGAGAACACGACCCTGTGCCATTCCGTCATCCACGTCGATCTAGCCCGGCACCATTCCAAACGTTGGCGCCTATTCGGTGGGGTCAATGGCAGTCTTCTTAGCGGACGGCATGAGTGCAAGCCATTAGCAACCAATCGACGGGAAATGGTTCTGGTCGAGAAGGAATGATCTAGGGTGTCTTGCACATGTTGCAGGATGGCGGTACAAGTGGCTTGTGGGGCCGCCACTGCTTGTCGAAGGATACGCCGATCCACACGTGCTGACGTCACTCTGGTTGCACCGACATTCCTATAAATTGCCACATTTCCTTGTTCCAACCATCTTCTCCACAGTCGGTGCACCATGGACGCACCAAGGTGTGTATCAGCTGCGATTTGACGTATGGACCAACCTGCCCTTTTCAGTCCGATCACCATGCCCCTCGTAAAAGCGTCTGTCTGCTTGAACTGCCTCCGTTTACGATGACCTGGCATTCTCTGTTATTACACGTGTCTTTTGACACAAGAACAAAATTTCTACAATGATTTTCCTTGAAGAAATAACGACACGAATACTGTCCTTTCTGCAAGTTCCTTCCCTTATATCTTACTCCATGTGCGCACGAGAGCTGCGCATTTTACATCATTTGCATAACTCGGTTAGGCGCGTCTACCCTGAAATTTGCATAATTTTCTGGCCACTATTTCTTGGTGTTCCATTTTCAATGTCACGCAGTGTATAAATGAGTTTTAAAAATTGTAAAAAAAAAAAAATGCATCGGCAGGGAATCGAACCCAGGCCGCCCGCGTGGCAGGCGAGCATTCTACCACTGAACCACCGATGGTTATGAGAAATGGCCATATTTGGGTAATTATTCCATTCACAAAAGCAAACGGTGACAGAATTGATTAAGAAAGGGCAATGCCCAGATTTTACCCGATAAAATGCTTTTATTCAAATGCTATTCGTTACAATTATAAATTGCCGCCGTGGATGTCATTCTTGTGAAACGTCCCGCTCCAAACTTTGTGTCTGAGAAGCAATATTTTTATAAAGAGATGATCTGGCTTTGTGTCTTCTGCTCGAATGAATGTTTTTCTGTTAGAATTTTGTTCCTGCATACTAAAAATGAACTGGCTCACCCGTGGTCTCTGCTTTTTGGAATTTTTCCGGATATAATTTTGTATCTGATAATCAAATATGATACAGCAATATTGTCATCATCATTTTCTGAATAAAAAACAACTACTTTTTTTCCCAGAACCTGTCAATTTATTTTTCTTGACTAAAAAATCCGAAAAATATCTTTTCCATATTTTTTTTTATGTCCTGTTAAAACACGTTTTACATGTCCATTAGGTCAGCAGATATTACCTCCCATCTTCACCGCTAGAGGCGCTGCTTGCGAGCGAAAGGGCAAATTTGCCACGCAATTTGCAAATAACTTGTATACATACTTGTATACTTGTGTACATAGACCATAAATCTGTACATAGACAGGAAAATCACATATATTTTAATAATATAAATGAGTTTTAAAAATTGTAAAAAAAAATGCATCGGCCGGGAATCGAACCCGGAGCGCCCGCGTGGCAGGCGAGCATTCTATCACTGAACCAAAAGCAAACGGTGACAGAATTAAGAAAGAATTGTGCATGACGCTGATAACTGTATATATTAATAATCCAAATTGTGCCTTATCATAAAAATAATTTATTAATTTTTATGCAATTTATTGTTTTCTATGTTTAAGCCTTGACGTTTAGCAACAGCCCTACATCGATGTTTCCAGGAAATAAGGCTTTGTCTTAGAATATTTAAATAATGAAAACTCCTTTGTGGAGAGGTGTCCGCTAAAGGGAGGTTCTACTGTAATAGCTTTTAATTTTTTTTATAATGCCTTTCTTTTGCTTTTTTCCTCTATATTTTGGAAGGCATTTTCATTTTTTTTTTATTTTAAATTCTCGGCATTTATTATTTTTTTTTGTCTTTAATAATAAGGTACAATTTGGATTATAGATTAAAACTACAAGAATATAATACCAAATCCAAATAAATTAATAGTGTGTGATGTTTCGGCAACAGCATTGTTACCATCATCAGACAAAAGAATTTAAAATATATATATTTTTTTTATTATAAAGAAAATAAAGTCTCCAGGGCTAAGTTTCTTGTTCAAATCCTATTCTCCAGCCCCCGGACCAGTCAGTCCTTCCACAGGAGTGATATATTTTTTAGTTTATTCTTTTGTCAGATGATGGCAACAATGCTGTTACCAAAATGTCACACACTATTTATTTATTTGGATTTGGTCGTATTTTCTTATAGTTTTTTGTTTTTAATTCTAGGTGCATGCAGTCAACACCATTGAGGAAACACCAAATATACAGGGCCGTTGAGGTAAATCAGGAATTTGTTCATTAACTTCCCTCTAGCGGTTGTTGAATGCATCCTTATCTAAGGTGTAGTTCATACTGTCATGAAGCATGTCCATATAGAGATGTTCAAACAGGCAAGAACATGAGCAGGGAACACACAAAGACATATGAGCAGCAAACCTTGAGTCCCTTTGTGCCGGAAAATCGCCAAAGGAGATGATTGACTGCTTTAGGTACAAAAAAAAACTCAAGTTTACAAAATTTTGAAAGGTTTCCAGAAACGACAAAACTGGATGAAGTATCCTCTGAGTCGGCAAGCCACAGAAAATATGATCTGATATGAAAAGAACATCCGATTTTGTTGACACGTTGAAAGGTTAGATTGAGGCAGATCCTGGAAGCAGCATGGCTAAGTTGGCGAAGGACATGGGGGTTAGCACAGTCAACTATCAGTTTGGTGGTAACTGAAAACCTTGGCTACAAATATGGATTATGATAAGGCACAATTTGTATGGAAACCATGTAACCCTATCTCTCAATATATCAAAAACCATAAGAACACTCAATTACCAAAAAGAGCAGATTTAATTAATGAAGTGAAATGTGACCAATGCTATGTAGGACAAACATCCAGAACTTTAAAAGAAAGAATGAAAAACTATAAACACAAGGTAATAAGACCAAATCCAAATGAATAAATAGTGTGTGACGTTTCGGTAACAGCGTTGTTACCATCTTCAGACAAAAGTACTGAATGAGAAATTTTACCACAGCATGTTTTAAATAGTTACTGTATTTAAATTAAACTATTTAAAACATGCTGTGGTAAAATTTCTCATTCATTACTTTTGTCTGACGATGGTAACAACGCTGTTACCGAAACGTCACACACTATTTATTTGGATTTGGTCTTATTACCTTGTGTTTAACAGAATGGAAGAAAGAGGAAATATAGATATGCTTTTAATTATATCTTTTAAAAAAAGTGGGTTTTTCCACTTTTAATTCTAAGAATAATATTCTGTGTTTCTCAAAAAACTATCTTCTTCTTATCTGCTATCTTGTTTACACACTTGATAACAGTAACTATTTAAAACATGCTGTGGTAAAATTTCTCATTCAGTACTTTTGTCTGAAGATGGTAACAACACTGTTACCAAAACGTCGCACACTATTTATTTATTTGGATTTGGTCTTATTACTTTGTAAAATATGTATTATGTTTTATGGAACCAGCAATTATTGACAGAAAGAAACATATCTGACTGACAACTGAATGTCAGGCATTGTTGAATGATATCAAACACGACAGTGCTGACTACCTGAGGTTCTTTTCGGATGAAAAGAATTATATCCAGGACAGAAAAGTTGATCGGTTAAAATGACAGGTGGATACACCGGTAAAATCACCGGCATGTGCAACAAATTTTAAGCAGCAGTCATGGTCCTTGGGGTTATCAGCAGCGAAGAGGATGTTATACAACCTCATTTCTTTGAAGAAGGCCTTAGAATCAACGCCGATGGATACGGTAGTCGGACATGGTGGCCACCAGAATAATTACGTCTTCCAGCAGGACTCAGCACCAGCCCACAAGTCGAGAAAAACTCACGCATGGCTTTACGGTAATGTGTCCTACCATTGGACACCCAACTTGTGGCCACCCTGCAGCCCGTACTGCAATCCTCTCGATTACTACTTTTGGGGCGTAGTTGAGGAAAAGGTTAATGCAAAATTTCACAATACCAAGGACACGCTTAGAGCCACCATTACTGAGGCGGTGACCAACGTGGACAGGAAGGAGGTGAAACATGCATGTGGTCGGTTCCAGTTACGGCTTGAGCAAGTGTTGGCCGCTAACGGTGGCTATATAGAATAATTTATTTTTATAACATATTTTCTATAATAGTGCAAAGTTGTGTAAAAAATAAATCATTTTTGTTTGCGCTATGAAAATTTTAATATTTGTTTCCAATTTTCCAGATTTACCTCACACACACACAACGGCCCTATATATAAAAAATATTAAAACCATTATTATAATATATATAATTTCTCTCCTGTGTTTACATTGTGTGTATATAGGTTTTTAAAAAATCAATAGTATTATTCCAAATTTATCTCTTTACTAGAAGAATGACCCAGCTTCGCCCGAGAATTCCCCTGAGTGCAATTTCCTTCATAGTGAAAGTACATCAATAATAAATAGTAGAAGTGCCATAGAAAAGCAATACAGAAGTAACACATAAACCACAGGCAAAAGTGTGTGTGATGGCAAAAATTGCATTATATTAGTGTTTAGGTATTTGATTTAATCATTTTTTGCAATCCATTTAGTTGCTTCAAAATCAATATAGTTTAAATAGATGGCAGCTTTTCCGCCCAACCCCCGAGGTACCCGCCCCAGAGCATTAACCCTTGAAATTGCCTGAGTTGAGTGAGTGACTGCGATGGATCTTGACTGTGATGCCTATCTTCTCAGTAAGAATAAGAAAAAATAGGTTTATAAAAAAATAATCCAAAATACTGGCATGTAAATATTTTTCTGTAAAAATAAAAGAGCACATGGAAATTAGGCATACATATGTGTTTGCTAATGACTGCGACTGCATTTTAAACGATTTTTTAGAGAGATAAAAAAAAAACAAAGGCCAGAACAAAAATTAATAAAAATACGAAAGCCATTATTTACATACAGTAACGCTAATTTTGTAAAGTTTTTTTTTTTTAAATTGCATTGTGTGCACTTACTGTAACTTAGTAATATAAATTTCTCTCTCAATACTTTTGTATAATAAAGTAACACTCGTAAAAAAAGATATTTAAAAAAAAGTACGCAAGCAACTTGAAAAAAAAAAAGCAGAATCCTCATTGGTTGCTTAATTGGCCTGGCGTTGTTACTTCGCCTTGTATTTACTCCGCGTAAAAAAAAAGTTCTTCAAATGAAAAAATAATAATAAAAAGTCAAAAATACTAATCAAAATGTAGCCAAAAATTTTCCTCAGGTTTATAAAAAGCGACCTGCAAAATTTGGTACGAATTGGTTCAGTAGTTTTTGAGTTTATTGCGAAACAGACAACAGACATTGACTTTTATATCTAAGAAGATTATGATTTGCTCAGACATTTATTAAGTTTGATCTATAATCATTGAAATAACAAAATATTATAATTAGAAACTATTATAGATGCGTAAGATTCTTTTTGAAATTAAACAATTTCTACTGCCCTTACTACAATGGAAAAATTAATGGGAGGAAATTGTTTAATTTAAAAAAAAATCTTATACATCTAAAATAGTTTATAATTTTCATAACAGATGGCGTAACAACAAGATATAATAATGTGATAAACAATAGAAGAATACTTGGCTATAAAGGGTCCTATTATATTAAAATCCTATCTAGTCAATTGAATGAATGGCTAAAATATGATTTACTCACAGATTTCTTGAAAGGATGCCTTTGTAGGGCTCATCCAATTTCCCCCTGTCTTGCTCTCCACACTTTGTCTCACTGTCACCCCCTTCTCACTGACTCTTTTCAAAAATATTTTAAAATATTATAATAAAATATTCAACATGGAATATGGAATGAGGAGCCATTGCAGCTTCTGGTAGATTTTATCCCAGGGGTTCTAAAGATGCCAACAGTCTGGGATCTTCTTCCTTAAGGGCCGCAAGACTCCATTCTGTCAGGATTTCCAGGGTATACGATTTCAGTTGCAATCTGAACATTCAACTCAGTATTAGTATGCAATTCTTTTAGAGTAACAAATTATTGTGTACTCTACAATCCTCCCCCACTAAAGTGATGTTTTGTGTAAGCTTATCTAGTGTGGGAGGAATGTGAACACAAAATCATCACTACTTAACAAGGCATCAAGGGGCAGTTTATCATCTTATATCATCTTGAAAGTGATATCAAGTCAGTGAGACAAATAATCTTAATCAGGTTCAAGGACCAACCACACATCTAATAAAAAAAACATAATGCTAATATATATACTTAATTTATCTTGTCATTACAGATATATAAAGTCTGTAAGCATTAGGTGAACAATCCTGCAGGCCTGCTGAAAAGGAAAGGCTCATATACAAAAGAGGTTAGTTATATAATATTTAAAAAAAACATATACTAAAAGGGTGGCACAATATTGTATAAATCAAATATATGTTGGTGTAGGCTGATGTACAATATTAAAAACACCAGAGCAAATACTTTTAGGTATACATAATGATAATAAATGAAATGTAATTAAATACTATCTCAAAAATCCTATTTTTACTTAATTATTAATTTGTGTGAAAATGATTCTTAAAATTCAAACATAAAATAAATCAATATTTAAATACAGTCGAACCTCTTTAATTCAACACCCCAAGGGATCAGAACTTTCGGTTGAAATGAAGGAAGTGTCGATCGGCGTGCGCCGATAAGATCGTGCCGGCGCACTTTTGTTTCTGGTTAGTTTTAAGTTTCACTTTGTGGTGCCGTTGTTGCGCAATTTCGCGAGTGTCATTGTTGTTGTTTTTTTACATGCGAATTTAGACATCGCGCGCTAATAAATAATATTATTTCCTTCTCAATTTTCAATATTGAAATATTTTAGTTATTTAAAAATTTACAAATAATTTCATTTTGAATAAATAAATCTTTATAAAATCTAGCCACAATGATTATGATAACATTTTATTTCAATATTCCATTTCCATGTTATTATAAAATATTTAAACACAAAATCAATAACACCTGCAGCAGCAGTAGATGCCTTTAATACAATAAAAACTCTTTGTTATTTAAAAGACATTTCAGAGGAAGAAAGACATGCATGTCTTTTAAAGAGACCATCTGGAATACATCCTGAATAGGATTTCTGTTCAAAAACAGACATCTATAAAGGATTTTTTAAAAAGATCTTCATGGTTCTTTTTAAATATTATTTTTAAATTTTCTTTTTATTTTCTGTATTTAATTCCTTTCAACTGCTATATTCTTCAATTAGAATAAAAAAATATTTGTTTTGAAAATATGTTTTGATGCCATTTTGTCTCTGATACTAAAAGTTAATCATGAAAATAAAAAATAAATACAAAAAGTACACACACAATGGTTTCAATTAATATCATCAAATTATATTACAAAGCTATTTTAAAAAATATTATTTTAGCGCGTTAGATGATTAGCTAATCATCTGACTTTAATTCAACACTTCCTTTAATTCAACCGAAAGTTCTGATCCCTTGGGGTGTTGAATTAAAGAGGTTCGACTGTATTTAAAAACATACTGTGGTATAATTTCTAATTTAGTAATTTTGTCTGAAGATGGTAACAATGCTGTTACATAAACGTCACATACTATTTATTTAGATTTGGTCTTATTACCTTGTGTTCAGAATGCTTGATGATATTAATTGAAACCATTGTGCATGTACTTTTTTGTATTTATTTTTTATTTTCATGATTAACTTTTAGTATCAGAGACAAAATGGCATCAAAACATATTTTCAAAACAAATAATTTTTTATTCTAATTGAAGAATATAGCAGTTCAAAGGAAATAAATACAGAAAATAAAAAGAAAATTTAAAAATAATATTTAAAAAGAACCATGAAGATCTTTTTAAAAATTATTTTATAGATGTCTGTTTTTGAACAGAAATCCTATTCAGGATGTGTTCCAGATGGTCTCTTTAAAAGACATGCATGTCTTTCTTCCTCTGAAATGTCTTTTAAATAACAAAGAGTTTTTATTGTATTAAAGGCATCTACTGCTGATGCAGGTGTTATTGATTTTGTGTTTAAATATTTTATAATAACATGGAAATGGAATATTGATATAAAATGTTATCATAATCATTATGGCTAGATTTTATAAAGATTTATTTATTTAAAAGGTAATTACAAGGTGGGATCAATAAATAAGGTGAATTATAATTTATTTAAAAAAATAAGAACAATATTAAAAATTAGGACTTGATTTATTCAAAATAATCACCTTGGCTTTCTATACATCGTCTCCATCGTTCTGGCAACTTGTAAATACCCTCTTTATAGGCACTCTTAGGAAGCGTGTGAAAAAATCTTGCACCACTTTCTGGACATCTTCATCCGAGTCAAATCGCTTTCCCTTTAACTCCTTCTTTAGTAGTCCAAAAAGGAAATAGTCAGAGGGGGCTAGGTCTGGACTATATGCAGGATGTTCTAAAACTTCAAAACCTAATTAATGATTGTAGATACAGTTTTACATGATGTATGCGGCCTTTGAAACCCGAATACGGTTAAGTTTTTGGTCCAAATTAAGGAAATGTGGAATTCGTCCATTTTTGAACTCGTTAACCCATTTATAAATGTTTGTTTGAGACAAACAAGACTCACCATAGATATTTTTCATTCTTTGGCATATTTGAGATGTTTGAATACCTTCTGCATTCAAGAAACGAATAACTGCACGTTGTTCAAGCGTGGTGCAATCCTTCAAGGGAGCTTCCATTTTAGTTTATTTATAAGTCTCACGCCGTGCGTCGGAAAAAAAGAACAGAACACCTTAAATAGTCTCTCGCGATGTTATATTTTAATATTCTGTAATTTAAATTATTTTTGCTTTTTTAATTTTTAAGAAATAAGATAATTCACCTTATTAATTAATCCCCCCTTGTATTTGTAAATTTTAAAATAAATAAAATATTTCAATGTTGAAAATTGAGAAGAAAATAATATTATTTATTAGCGCGCGATGTCTAAAAATAACACAATAACATGCGTGACATTGCGCAACAACGGCACCGCAAAGTGAAACTTAAACTAACCAGAAACAAAAAGTGCGCCGGCGCGATCTTATCAGCGCCCGCCGATCGTCACCGCCTCCTGCCGCTGTAATACCATTTGAGAGGTAAAGTTGTATGTAAAAAAAACATTCAACCGTCGAAATCCGAATTTTAAAATGGTCGAACTATCGGAAGTGTCGTATTATCGATACTGTCGATTTACGGTTTGTTATTTGATAGGCCAGCGGTCGGGACATCAGAACATGGTCGAATTAAGGTAGAGTGTCGAATTTGCATGTGTCGAATTAACGAGGTTATACTGTAACTTGCAATCAAATAATTTATTAAAAATAATGGATGATAGATGGCTACCTATTTACATATGTGATTATCTTAGAGATAAGAAGATTATAAGAAGATTACAATTAATTATAAGGTACAATTTGAATTATAGATTGTAATCACAAGGTAATAAGACCAAATCCAAATAAATTAATGGTGTGCGACATTTCAGTAACAGCGTTGTTACCATCATCAGACAAAAGTATAACTGAGAAAATATCACAGCATCATCTGCTATCTTGTTTACACACTTGATAACAGTACTATTTAAGAACATGCTGTGATATTTTCACATTTATTCTTTTGTCTGATGATGGTAACAACGCTATTACTGAAGCATCACACCATTTATTTGGATTTAGTCTTATTACCTTATAAGATTACAATTATACAAAATAACTAAAATTTCAATTCAAATTACATTATACATATGGATGTTTCTCAATGAATTTATAAAGAATAGCAATCAGTAAAGGGTCATAAATCAAAGTTATACACACAATATATAGTAGATATATAAATAATTATAAATACTTTATTTGCACTAAAATTTTGTAGATAAATCAAATGTGGTCTTCCACATGTACATACATCTGGTTACACCACCATCACTATGAAGCTCATAAATAAATCTCAAATATTTTTGTTATTGAAAAAGAGACTTGCTTCATCACCTCTTATACTTCACCTGAGGTCTCCATTGATCCCATGATATACAATGTTAAAATCTAAACACAAGGTAATTTATAATCTATAATCCAAATTGTGCCTTATCAATGTTAAAATCTACTACAGATCAAATGGACAGAATTTCCAGATCATTTAGCCACTTGTTCCCTATGTTTACAGAGCAACCAGCTCTAATACAAGAGAAGCATAATGCTCTTTTCTCTTAGTCTCCCTTGTTTACTTCCTGTTCCAGAATTGGGTTGATGCCAACTATTTGCTTTACATGATAACTACAAAGATCAAGGTTTGACTAAAAATATTATTGATGTTCAGCTAATAAATTGTTTCTTTTTAAAATTATAACCATTTAAATTCAAATATATTTAATAAACTAATAATCATTTCAAATTAATTACCCCATTATTTTAAAAAAATTCTAGGATCTTAAATTTGATTATATTTTCAACTTCTCATTACACTCCCCTGTCCTCCCTATTCACAAGATATAACTCAATTCCACTTAAACACAAGGTAACATTCAGTACTGAAAGTTGTCTGAAAATGGTAACAACACTGTCACCAAAATGTCACACACTATTTATCTATTTGGATTTGGTCTTTTACCTTGTGTTTATAATCTATAATCCAAATTGCACCCTATCTCAATTCCTCTTGTTGGTACTCCCTTCATATTGCCCTCCTTCTATAAGTCCTTATCAAGGTATTTTGTTGTCTGTTATGGTTCTTCTGGGTTTTCTAATGAACTTTTAAATTAACCTAACATGGACGAGAAAACCCTTGATTACATTCTTAATTCCTATCTTTATATTAGTATTGATACTTAGATCATTTCAGTATAACATATGGCTGAGCAAATTCTTCAATGGCACATTATAACAGCCTGAGTGAATTTATTACCAACAGTTCCGGACTGTTAAAAATTCCTTGCAAGTTCACTATTTTTAAATCCTACCTAGGTTCAATAATAATCATAGGCAGCATTTCGTCATCGCCTAAAACACCAATTTTATAATGCAGCTACTGTTAGTCCTCACTCCTGCGATGCTGAGCACTGAAAGCTATGAGTACTGCTAGCCCTCCCCATGTATCATATCAACAAGTTCCATGACATTTCGCGATTTCAAAACAATGAATTTGGGGGCATTGCTTGTTCATATTTATGTACTATTTTTGCTGCATGTTTTATATACATTTTTACACATTTTACTTTTAATGAATATAATATCTTTGCATCCAACAAATTTGAAAAAAAAATAAAATGCAAATGGCTTCCAAAATGAAAGTGGAAAAAAAAAGCAAAGAAAGGCGTTCTAGAAACCAAAAGCTATTATAAAAAGTTATTAGCAAAGCTTTACAAAGTGAAACAACACACTAAAATTTTCTGAACATGTTAAAATAAGAATTGTAACTTTTCTATTATTCATATATATATAAAAGTCAGTGTATGTATGTATGTTTGTAGGCTATACACGTCCTCAATACATAATTAATCTGACTGAAATTTTAACAGTAAATAGAGTAGAATCTGGAAAAACCTAGAGTGAAAATTTCAGGTCTCTATCCCGAATTGCCCTTTCGCTCGCAAGTATCCAATTTTAGTATATGTACCGCCGAACAAGCGTGAATTTCGCTCGCAAGTAGCGCCTCTAGCAGTGAAGATGGGAGGTATATCAGTTGACCTAATGTACATTGTACATGTAAAACGTGTTTTAACAGGACATAGAGAAAAATCTGGAAGAGATATTTATCGCATTTGTTGCCAAGAAAAATTGAAATTGCCAGGTTCTGGTCAAAAATGGTTTTTTTTAGTCAGAAAAGGATGATGACAATATTGCTGTATCATGTTTGATTATAAGATACAAAATTATATCAGGAAAAATTCCAAAAAGCAGCGACCACGGGTGAAGCCAGTTCATTTTTAGTATGCAGGAACAAAATTCTAACAGAAAAACATTCATTCGAGCAGAAGACTCTATAAAAATATTGCTTCTCAGACACAAAGTTTGGAGCGGGAAGTTTCACAAAAGTGACATCCACGTCGCCAATTTATAACTGTAACGAATAGTATTTGAATAAAACATTTAATCGGGTAAAACCCGGGCATTGCCTGTGTAATTCAGCTAGTAAGAGATAAAAATAGAAGGCTATTATAAATTGTTACAAATGCCACAATCGTGCCCATTTCAAGGGTTGCAAAAATTCGCCTTATAAATTCTCAGAAACGACTGCTACAGTTCTATTTTTAGAACGGAAGCCTTGTTAGGTATATGACTCATTCAGGGTTCGCGAATATTCCAGCTAGACACCCGTTTTACTACTGATTTGGTGTTTTTAGTCCCCCGTTTTTTGAAGGTGATTTTACTGATTGCGCTAGCGTATCAACATGTTTCACATCCAATTTTTTGGGACAATATACTTTTTATTCATCTTCAATTGATTCAAAATACACTGAAATTTATTCCTTTGATGTGGAAATAACGATATTTTAGAAATATCTGATTATGAATGGGAGGATGTAACAAGATGAGAGACCCACAAAACGTATCATTTTCCACTCCACCAATGAAAAAACACCCAATATCTAGTAAACCATTTCATAATTTCCCTCTATTTTTACAGATAATTTTTGTTAACAAATTTTTGGGTGATATTTGTTAAATAATGTTTAATTGAACAATTTCAACCCTAAAAGGTCTTTGTATTTTAAAGAATTTTCTCTAAATATGCATGAATGCAAGATGCTTGGAGAGTGATTTCAAACAAGGTACTAAAAATATTTTTTCAAGTAAATGCGGTATTATATAATATGATAAAGATGTTCTAAAACATTCTTATATATTCTTTTTTAATTAAAAAGGCATATATTGGATCAAAATATCATTTATTTTACCAATATTTCAGTTGGCTGTATATATACAGTATAACCTCATTAATTCGACCATATTCTGATGTCCCGACCTCCAGCTTATCAAATAACAAACTGTAATTCGACAATATCGATAATATGACAGTTCCGATAGTTCGACCATTTTGAAATTTGAATTTCGACAGTTTAATGTTTTTTACATACAACTTTACCACTAAAAAGGTATTACAGCAGCGATGATCGGCAGGCGCCAATAGGATCGCGTTTGCGCACTTTTGGTTAGTTCACGTTTCACTTTGCAGTGCCGTTGGCGCAATGTCGCGAGTGTTTTTTTTTTTTTTTTTTACGCGGGTATTTAGGCATTGTGCGCTAATTGATAATATTATTTTATTTTTAATTTTCAGCATTGAAATATTTTAGTTATTTTAATTTTATTCTCCAAAAGAACATCTTACAGGAAAATTTATTAGAAATTGGGTCCCAAACCAAAGATTAAAACGCCCCACACCTCTCAACATGGCTCACAACTCTAATCTTTTAGACATCCCGATTAATCCCAAACACAGAACTTCCTACCCCCCACACAAAACTCGCAACAAACTCATCTTTTTCCCTCATCTACAAGACAATCCCCACAAACATGAAACTCAGCCAGAATTACTTAAAGCTCTTGGCCTAAATCATTGAGGAAAATAGCTCCCTCTTCGACATCACAAATTACACTGACGGTAGCCAACTTGAAACTGGACTGTCTGGCAGTGGAATTGCTATCTACAAAGATAAGATCCTGGAAAAAATCTCCCTCTCCCCACCCTAGACATCATTCAGTTTATAAATCAGAACTCTCTGCTATAGATACGGCTCTAAAAGACATCAACATCAACTCGCCAAGCAAAATAATAATCTACTCTGACTCAAGAGCAGCCATTTACGAGGTGTGTTCAAAAAGTACCGCGAATTTTGAATTTTCGCGGGTTACGTATATTCGAATTTCGATCTTTTTGTGGCTTTATGTTGGTACTCATGTCTCTCACTTATGCCGACAAGCTCGGCCATTTTGAATGTTCACTTAATTGTTGACAGCTGCTTTGCTTGCAGGTGTTTTGAATTGTCTTCGATTTTTACCTATTAAAAAAAAATGGATCAAAGAACCTGTATCAAATTTTGTGTGAAAAACGAAATTAAGTGCGCGGATGCATTCCGAATGTTGACTGTGGCATAAGGAGAAGCTACCTTGGACCGAAGCAACGTTTATTGGTAGTACAAAATGTTCTCAGAAGGCCGAGAAGATGTGAACGACGAAGAGCGTGCCGGACGCCCGAGCACTTCAACAACAGACGAAAAAATTAATGAAGTGGAGAAAATGATATTGGCCAATCGTCGAATCACCGTTAGAGAAGTTTCTGAGGACTTGGCTGAATCGGCTCGTGCCATTCGATTTTTATCAATGATTTGGGCATGAGACGGGTCGCCGCGAAATTCGTACCAAAATTGCTCAATTGCGACCAAAAATAGCATCGCATGAACATTGCTAATGAGATGTTAGACTCTGTCCGCGACGACCCAAATTTGCTCCAGAGGGTCATAACTGGTGACGAAGCGTGGGTTTATGGTTATGACGTGGAAGCCAAAGCTCAATCATCTCAATGGAAGCTGCCGCATGAACCAAGACAGAAAAAAGCGTGCCAAGTTCGGTCGAATGTGAAAGTTTTGCTGACAGTTTTCTTCGATTGCAGGGGCGTGGTGCATCATGAGTTCTTGCCACAGGGTAGAACGGTCAATAAGGAATATTACCTGCAAGTTATGCGCAATTTGAGCGAAGCAATCCGCCAGAAACGCCCGGATTTGTGGAAGAACAAAAATTGGCTTTTGCACCACGATAATGCCCCTGCTCACACATCGTTGCTTGTGGGCGACTTTTTGGCCAAAAACAACACACTAATGATGCCGCAGCCACCGTATTCCCCAGATCTGGCCCCCTGTGACTTTTTCCTGTTCCCTAAACTGAAGAGGCCCATGAAAGGACGACGTTACGCTACGCTTGACGAGATAAAGACGGCATCGAAGGAGGAGCTGAAAAAGTTTAAAAATGATTTTTGAAGTGCTTCGAAGATTGGAAAAACCGTTGGCACAAGTGTATAATATCTCATGGGGATTACTTTGAATGGGACAAAATAGGTATTCATGAATAAATAAATAATTTTTGAAAAAACACAAAAGTTGCGATACTTTTTGAACACACCTCGTATACCCTTCAAAGCTGCTTCTCCAGTCAAGAACCTCTCCTCAAGAGCATTGCTAAGTCTGTAAACCGACCCCCAGCCAACAGCTCAGTCACAGTATAATGGCTTCCAGCTCACGTTGGAATTCCTGGTAATGAGCTGGCAGACTCTCTGGCAAAGGCTGGAGCTCTTGGCCTACCTGAAGCAAGAGAATCCACCACCCAACTAGACGAAAGAGACCACCTCCGTACCATCAAAACCCAATGCCTGCAGGAATGGAAATCTGATGCTGCACATGACTGGTACAGAGCAGGAGGGACAAGCACCGGTTCTGTCCTCCCAAGAGAACAACAGTCTTTGATTTCCAGACTTAAGTCTGGTCATCTACGGACAATGACTTTCCAGAATGGTTGCAAGGTTTTCCCACTATGTACTAAGTGCAATTCTCAGCCTGCAACCCCAAGACCTATTATTGACTGTATTGACTCATCCATTGATGAGCTCTACTCTTTCCCGGCAGACACCATCAAAAATCTCAAGCTTTACAAGTTTGATACCTTAGTGTGATTGAGTGGAGATAAGAAAGAAGAAGAAGTTATTTTAAAATTTACAAATAATTGCCTTTTAAATAAATAAATATTTATAAAATGTAGCCACAATGATTATGATAACATTTTATTTCAATATTCCATTTCCATGTTATTATAAAAGATTTAAACACAAAATCAATAACACCTGCAGCAGCAGTGGATGCCTTTAATACAATAAAAGCTCTTTGTTATTTAAAACACATTCCAGAAGAAGAAAGACATGCATGTCTTTTAAAAATAGACCATTTGGAATACATCCTGAAAATAATTTCAGGGCAAAAACAGACATCTATAAAGGATTTTTTTAAAAGATCATGATTCTTTTTAAATAATATTTTAAAATTTTATTTTTATTTTTCATATTTATTTCCTTTCAACTGCTATTCTTCAATTAGAATAAAATATTATTTGTAATTATTTATGTTTCAAAAATATGTATCAATGCTATTTTGTCCCCGATACTAAAGTTAATCATGAAAATAAAAAATAATTACAAAAAAAAGTACACACACAATGGTTTCAATTAATATCATTAATTTATATTACAAAGCTATTTTTTTTTTAAATATTATTTTAGCGAGTTAGATGATTAGCTAATCATCTGACTTTAATTCAACACTTCCTTTAATTCAACCGAAAGCTCTGATTCCTTGGGGTGTTGAATTAAAGAGGTTCGACTGTATATATTAATATATGATTAATAAATTTTGCGTAGGATTTGTCTTAATTTTTAAATTATTCATAGAGGTACATGTATGCTAATGATAAGAAGAGCCTATTATCAAATGACTTCTTTTGATACTCAGCATTAATATAAGGAAATAGGTCAATTTGGGAAATTAAAGTGATCATTATTAAGTGGCTGCCTTGTCCTACGCTTTAAAAATTTTGAAAGGTGAAAAAAAAAAATAGCCAAACCGTGGCTATAGTAAACCAAAAGCTCTGTCCCATTGGGGTTCACTATATAGAGGGGTTTTACTGTATATATATAAAACAATACTTCCTGCAGAGAGACTAACAAATGGAGCGAATATTTCATAACATTGAGAATTGCATTGTCCTGAAAGGCTTAAAACCCTAACAAAATTTTAAATCAAAATAAAAATCGATTCTTTTAAATTCCCTAACATATCTAAATATGCATGTAGTTCGGATCTCATAATAAAATAGTTTTTAATTTTGACAACAATCAATAATCATTCCATTCATACATATTGATGAGGCTGAAGTGGGGATATAAAACTCAATTTATTGGTAGGTTGCAGTACATTGTCCTGGTGGGCTATGGTCACCATGGCCCGTTCCAGGGCTGGGCTTGTGGTCCGGTTCTGGAGGGTTGTTGAGGTCCGATTCTCTGCGGTATAGCCGTTGGGAGGGTTAGATCTGGTACAAGACATCTTTCGTTCGCCGGGCAAGGATAAAAATAAAAAAATAATAATAAAAAAAAATAGCACGAAGGTCAAACGATTACTGGCACAAGATAACTGGCACGTTGTATTTGTAAGCATTCCGCGAAAACGGCGGTCCGTGGTCAAATACAACTTGTACCTGTTATCTCTGTGGTGCCGTTTCTCTGATAAATAATAAAATAAACAAAATTTAAGATAATTTTGTAACGGTCACGTGTATTTCCGGTCGGTTGCTTGTTGACACACAACACCACCCCCCCTCTTATCTTAGACTCGGTCCCTCGAGTCGCCGTTATCTCTCTAAAAATTCCTTAAGTCTCGACACGTGTGCTAACGTGCTCTGGCGCCTACTATTTTCGTTGCGTCCGTCCTGTGGTCGTAACCTATATGTCGTTTCCTTGATTCTATCCGTTATTACGTAAGGTCCTACGTATTTCGGTAGAAATTTCTCCGTTTTCCCTGGTTTCCTGCGGGACGACTCCAGTAGTACCAGGTCGCCCACTTCAAACTTCCGGAAGCAGTCACGGTTCGCAAGGTCATACTGACACTTCGTCATCATTGTCCGGTCTCGGTAGTTTTCGTCGGCAATTTTCTTTAATCTCTCGTTTTCTAAAATGCGGTTGGTCACGTATTCGTCGTAAGTTTTTACTGGCTCGTCGACGGTTGGTAGTCCTACGTCTAGGGACGTCCTCGGTTTTACGCCAAATATCAACTTATACGGTGTCACCTGTGTCGACGACTGAATGGACGAGTTATACGCAAAAGTCGCCGTTTTTACGAATCTCGGCGTGATCGTCCTCGAGATAAACTCTGATGCCGTTTTTTATTATGCCGTTGAGTTTTTCGCATAAGCCGTTTGTTTGCGGGTGTGCCGCGGAAGCCATAATATGTTTAATCCCGTACAACCGTGTAAAGTCTCTAAAAGTACTCGAATCGAAAGATTTGCCTTGATCGGATATTATGCATTTCGGAGTACCAAAAACGTAGAGCAGATTGTCTGAGAGTGCGTTGCACGTGGTTTCCGCCTTTGTATCTTTTACCGGGATTGCGAGTGCGTATTTACTAAAATGGTCTACGATCGTTAGAATGTGTTCGTAGCCTTCTACCGATTTTTCTAGTGGTACCTTATTTAATGTCTGTTTCTCGTTAACCCCCGGTTGTCCTTTTACCCTGAAGATTATGCGATTGGTGTTACCAGTAACCTCGTAAAATACACGTGGTACGCTCTCTACGCTGTTTGAAACTTCCACCACAGGATTAGAGGTAAAGTTGTACTTACCACGTGGCCTCCTTTTCGGGCAATCCCAGTGTTTGTGCCCCGTCTGGTAACAGGTGAAGCATCTTGGCGTCCCGTCCGGCAGCATAAACCTTCTTGCTTTCTCCGTGGGCGCTTCGGTACTTGGATTTCGTCCTTGTTTTTGTTCCCACTTTTCCGCCGTCCTCGTAGTTGTTTCCCAACTCGTCGTTGTACCTGCCTCCTTCCGTTCCTTGTTCCATTTATCCGCCTCGTCGAGGAATTTCGCCGCCTGTAGGAAGTCGGCCTCTTCTGGGTTCCGCGTGGTACTCCACGAGGCTGCCAGTAGTAGGCAGTCTTTTGGAGCCAATGCCCACAATGCCTCCTTGCTTGAATCAAACGGCGAAAACTCACCTGCCTGTCGCGTGGGCCGTAATCAGGTTCATCAAGTATCTCCCCGTATCTTCCGTGACTGGGGCCGTCTCGTTTTCTTTAATTCGTTACCCCTACTACGTGCCCGGCCGTCGTTCCTTGGGTAGCAAAGTTTCAGTGCTTCCAAGACGTCTTCAAGTGCGGCTGAAGGGTCAAACCTGCACTTGATAAATTCGCGGCCGTCAAGTGGAAGCCGCCGTACTAGGGCCTTCGTCCAGTCTCCCTTCGGTACCTTGCTCGCCGTCAGCCACGTCTTGAATTCCTCCACGTGGTCCTCGATGTCTTCCTCCTCCGGGTTGAAACACGGCGTTTCTCCGTAGCCGATATTTATGTTCGCTGCTTGAGGTGCTGGGCCGACACTGCTCTCCACCATGTGATGAGGCTGAAGTGGGGATATAAAACTCAATTTATTGGTAGGTTGCAGTCCATTGTCCTGGTGGGCTATGGTCACCATGGCCCGTTCCAGGGCTGGGCTTGTGGTCCGGTTCTGGAGGGTTGTTGAGGTCCGATTCTCTGCGGTATAGCCGTTGGGAGGGTTAGATCTGGTACAAGACATCTTTCGTTCGCCGGGCAAGGATAAAAAGAAAATAAATAAATAAATAAAATAGCACGAAGGTCAAACGATAACTGGCACGTTGTATTTGTAAGCATTCCGCGAAAATGGCGGTCCGTGGTCAAATACAACTTGTACCTGCTTATCTCTGTGGTGCCGTTTCTCTGATAAATAATAAAATAAACAAAATTTAAGATAATTTTGTAACGGTAACGTGTATTTCCGGTCGGTTGCTTGTTGACACACAACAATATCATTCACAGAGAGAATGCATACACACTAAAGTTAAAAGCTGCCACAAAAGCCAAAGTATACCCAAAGTAAATTCATCATATTTACCCTAATAATAACTAACTTCTAGGACTTTAATCATGAACTCAAAGAAAAAAAAATACAGGGAAAAAAAAAATTGGCAACTACATGCCCTTTGATTAAAAAATAAATTACCCTATGCCTCTTACAATCTCTGAACAAATCTTATATCAAGCAAATGACTGATATAAGTCTCAACTGTAAGCAAACCTAACTTTGAAAGTGTGAATATCAATGTTGCTAAATTTTCTTTGACCTAGCACCTAGTATGTGGCAAAGATAATTTAATAGGACAATTCAATAATTGGAAGCAACAATAAAACCACTGAAACAACTCCTGTTATTAACCATACCGACAATTTGACCTCTAGCTCATCAACCCAGGACATTACTTCCAGTTATCTTCAGTCTCTCACTACAAAGCTCCTACAGTTGCTAATCTAATGCTCTTGAGATAAAATTGTAAAATCATAGTGTTGTACATATATTAATTATTTGTTACCACAGAGTGTGTGTAAGCTCACAGGTAAATAGGGGCTAACCGAAAAAAAAGTTCCTTTGTATAATATTAGTTTCCCTTTTATATTTTGTTCTCTCTCTTGTAAATCAATAAATATAATGTTTAATTAATAATTATTGGAATCAGTTTCATTAAAAATTCTTAGCAAATTCAACAATTGGTAGCAGAGAGTGGTTGTTTGATATGAAGCTCAAAAGCGAAAATATTTAATCTGAAGCATGAAGTTTATTCTGATCGATAAACTGAAACACTTCTGAGAAGATTAAAGGTATTTATATAGATTAAGTTAAATTATATCTATATATTGCATGTTTAAAAGCTACTCAATATTTAAATAAGTTTAAAATATATATTTGTTTTTAAAATATATTGGTTTTGTTTATATTAGTTCAAAAGGCGAAAATGGCTGAATATAATTTTTTATCCTGAACAAAAATTGAACCATTAACAGGAACTAATTATCAAATTTGGGCGTTGAAAATCGGCGCAGTTCTGAGAGGAAGAAAATTATTTAAATGCGTAATTTCCGATCCAGATCCTGATATGGAAGACAAAAGTTCTTGGGAGATTTGGAGTGATAAAAATGATGAAGCTTTTGGGATAATCATCACTATGTTGACAAAGGAACAAGCTGGAATGTTCATAGGAGAAACAAAAGCGAAGAAAGTATGGGACTCTCTAAGAAAAACATACACAGGCAATTTGGAAGGTAAAATTATTGATATAGGCTTAGAATTAAAGAACATATAATGAAAAATAATGAAACTGTAGATGAATATCTAACAAGAGCAAAATATTGCTGCTAGAAGTTCATCATTAGGGCATCAATTTCTCTCAAGAGAACTTTCATTTCATATTGTCAGAGGCATACATCCAAGGTATGAAAATATTGCTATTGTCTTACGATCTAAGAGGGAGGCACCAATTGAAGAGATTCAACAAACTCTAAGAGAAGAGGAGTCAAAAAGAATAAAAGAAAACAAGACCTAATCCAAATAATTTATTAGTGTGTGACGTTTCGGCAACAACATTGTCACCATCATCAGACAATTTTTTTATATATTTTTTTATTCTTTTGTCTGATGATGGTGACAATGTTGTTGCCGAAACGTCACACACTAATAAATTATTTGGATTAGGTCTTGTTTTCTTTTATTATAATCTATAATCCAAATTGTGCTTTATCAGAGTCAAAAAGAAATATGAGACCAAATCAATCGGTTGAGAATGGGCATGAACAAGCATACAGAATTAAAGATAGAAAAGTTGACAATTTCAGCCAAAAAGATGTTTTGTTTGTAATAAAAAGGGACATCTAGCTAATGATTGCTGGTTTCGAGATAAAGAGAAACAAGGATATCAAAAGAAATGGACTCCTGATTATAGAAATCAGAAATACAGTAGAGAACATTCTAATAACCTAGTGGATACTGTGAAAAGTGGAATTAATGAGCAAGTATTTGAATGATATGTAAAAGAATTTGAAGATTCACCAGATGGGAGAGAAATGATAGGCAACTATGGTGTATAGATTCAGGATGCACCGCACACTTAACACCAAACCTAACTTTGATGGAAAATGTGACAGAGTACAAAAGTGAAATCAACCTAGCTGAAAAGGGGAAAACTACCCAAGCCATAGCCAAAGAGACTTACTACATGCACAAGTGAAGGCAAAGCAAATATTCGCATCAAAGATATCTTGCATGTACCAAATTTAAGGAATAATTTCTTGTCAGTATATGAATTAGTCAACAAGGGAAATTCAGTTATTTTCAATAAGGAAGGAGCAAAAATTTATAATGAAGGGAACGATTTAGTTGCTGAGGCATATATTAAAGATAGAATGTTTATGATGGAAACAAAACTAATAAATGTACCAATAGCAAAAAATAAAAACGTCATGGTTATAAATACACATTTATCAAATAAAAATAGCAATATAAGTTTATGGCATAAAAGATTAAACCATTTAAAAGAAGAATACATGAAAAAAATGATTCAAGGACATATTGTAAGAGGATTGGATTAAATTCGAAAGGTTACCAGAGTGCGAAGCATGCATATTGGGGAAAACTGCTTCAGAAGCCATATAATATTACAGAAAATTATTCAGTTAAGCCCCTGCAATTGATTCATATGGATTTATGTGGACCAATGCCATGTCAATCTTTAGGAAGATCCAAGTATTTTCTTGTTATAGTAGATTATTACAGTAGAAGAATCTTTGTATATTTCCTGAGATCAAAAGATGAGACCATTGAAAGATTTGAAGAGTTTAAGGCAAGAGCTGAAAACGAATTAAGTCTTAGAATAAAAGATGTAAGAACCGACAATGGAACTGAATTTTGTAATTCTAGATTTGAAGGACTTTTCAAGAGAAGTGGGATCCATCACCAACTTACCACCACATACTCACCACAAAGTAATGGAGTCGCAGAGAGAATGAATAGGACTCATAGATAGCAGCGAGAACCTTACTACGAGGGTGAGTAGAAAAGTAAGGTCTCCTATTTTTTTTTCATAGAAAAACACATTTAATCACAACTTTTTATACATCATTGGAAAGGTTGGACACTTTTCTATTTTTCTACATAGTCGCCTTGATGCTCAATCACTTTTTTCATCCTGTCAACCAACTTTGTAATTCCGGTGTTGTACCACTCTCCCGCCGCCTCTTTGAGCCACTTGTCGACCCACCTGGCGGACACCCTTCTGTAGCCGAGGGTCTCAGACGCAATCTTGTGCACGGAGAAGTGGCTGCAATCTTCATTCAGGCCATCCTCGATCTCTTCAAGGGTTATCCGCCGGTTTGCGCGCACCATTTCGTCGATTCGAGCCACGGCTGATTCCGGCAAACTCAGCCGCCCAGACCGCTGTTCATCGTGGACATTTATCCGCCCCTCGTTAAACTCCCAGGCAACATTTCCCCACATTTTTGATGTCCATGCACTTCTCACCATACACTTCCAAATGTGCGGAAATGGTGCCGGGAGTTCAACGAGGGGCGGATAAACGTCCACGATGAACAGCGGTCTGGGCGGCCGAGTTTGCCGGAATCAACCGTGGCTCGAATCGACGAAATGGTGCGCGCAAACCGGCGGATAACCCTTGAAGAGATCGAGGATGGCCTGAATGAAGATTGCAGCCACTTCTCCGTGCACAAGATTGTGTCTGAGACCCTCAGCTACAGAAGGGTGTCCGCCAGGTGGGTCGACAAGTGGCTCAAAGAGGCGGCGGGAGAGTGGTACAACACGGAATTACAAAGTTGGTTGACAGGATGAAAAAAGTGATTGAGCATCAAGGCGACTATGTAGAAAAATAGCAAAGTGTCCAACCTTTCCAATTATGTATAAAAAGTTGTGATTAAATGTGTTTTTCTATGAAAAAAAAATAGGAGACCTTACTTTTCTACTCACCCTCGTATTAGCATGTATATCGGGATTCAGACAATAACTCTGAAAGATATTTGATACACAACAATTTTATTGAAGACACACAAAATAACCAACTGTGAACAACATTGCTTGATCTCCTTAAAAAAAAAAAAAGATGACCGACAACATCAAAAACTTTCCACTTCCTTAAGTTTTGTCCATGAGTATGACATAGTTACAAACCATCGAGTCTACACTATAAAAGAAACCTCTGGTCAAAAACATGAACCATCTAGTGGTCATCTCTGTCAACTTGGGGAAATGAACTTGCCATCATGGTGGTCAAAGAGTCCAGATGTCAGCCTACTCTAATTCAACACTTAATACATCTTAACCATTGTCTAATCCCAATCACAGCCAATATATAACTGACTATAATTCAATCAACACACACTTCAATTCTACAAAAAGAAACATCTAATCAAAAATACAGGAGTTAACATTTCCTCATGCAGCCATTTATACCTTTCAAAGTTGCTTCTCCAGTCAAGAACCTCTCCTCAAGAGCATTGCTAAGTCTGTAAACCGACTCCCAGCCAACAGCTCTATCACAGTGCAATGGCTTCCAGCTCATGTTGGAATTCCTGGTAATGAGCTGGCAGACTCTCTGGCAAAAGCTGGAGCTCTTGGCCTACCTTAAGCCAGGAAACCTACCACCCAACTAAACTAAAGAGACCTCCTCCGTACCATCAAAACCCAATGCCTGAAGGAATGGAAATCTAATGCTGCACATGACTGGTACAGAGCAGGAGGAACAAGCACCGGTTCTGTCCTCCCAAGAGAACAATAGTCTTTGATTTTCAGACTTAAGTCTGGTCATCTACGGACAATGACTTTCCAGAATGGTTGCAAGGTTTTCCCACTATGTACTAAGTGCAATTCTCAACCTGCAACCCCAAAACACATTATTGACTGTATTGACTCATCCATTGATGTGCTCTACTCATCCCCGACAGACACCATCAAAAGTCTCAAGCTTTACACCCTAATATGATTGAGTGGAGATAAGAAAGAAGAAGAGAAGACATTCCATCATTGGTATCTGAACCTAAAAGCCTGGAGCTATTCTGGAATGTGGATGAACCGACATGCAGCAACCTGTATTTCCAGGCTCAAAACTGGCCATACAAGACAGCGCTCTTCTTCCAAGATGGTGTAAAGACCTTCCCACAATGCACCATCTGCAGGACCAAAGAGGCCTCACCAGACCACCTCTTGGAATACATGGGAGCCTCAAGACAGGACCTATATTCCAACCTTAACAAGATTGTAAATTTGATCTATAACTTTAGTCTCCTTGACGTTATAAATATACAATGGGATAATAAAAAAAAAAAAAACACTTCATTTTAACAGAAAATGTTTATCCCTTGAAGTATTGAATTATAAATAAAGTTGAAATAAAATAGCTGAGGAATTCCTGCCATATGCCATCATGAATATTTCAATAAATGCTCTCACATGCTTCTTCTTAGCTGATTGGTTTAACTTTGATTTCCCAAGGAGGATTCTTAAAGAGAATTTGCTGTGCTGTTATAAAATAGTTCCTACAGATGCAAGGCAAAAATACGATAATTGTAATTAGACAACATCTCACTTGGGACTCTAAGATTTTATGTTATTTTTAGAACTAGGTTGTTCTTAAGAGACACTTTGGCCATACAATTTTTTATTTTCTCGGCATTTTCTCTCACTTGGAACTAAGATTATACGTTATGTTTATAACTATGTTGTTCTTAAGAAGCACTTTGGCCATAAAAGGTTTTATTTTCTCTGCATTTTGACAAAAATATATTTTGTCCCTGTAATAGAAATAAAGAATTTGGCAAGGCATTATAAACCTGTCTATATAAATATCAAGAAAACAAAACTTTTTCTGGCTGAAGTATTTCAAGAAGTATGAATGAAAAGTTAGGGTCGGTGGAAGGGTGATCTAAACCTTTGATTTTCGACTGCTACAACCCGGGATCGAATCCTGCATTGGGCACTTTTTTCTGATTAAAAAAAAAATGCTCCAATGGCCCCCGATTCTTTGCAAAAGTCCAACCCTACCAGTGAGTACAATTAACCAAATGGAGCTCTCAGGCACAATTATAAGTGCAAAAGTTGAAGTGCTTTTCACATGTGTAGACATGTGGTGCACTTACAGTAAAAGCAGTCGCCAACTCATATCCACCATGATTATAATGGCCTGTACCACATGTACTAGGGATAATAATTTTTTAAAAAGTATAATGCTGGCCAGAGACAACCTCTATCTTCAAGATCACACACTATGTTGTTGTTATAACTAGAGTTTAACCAATTGAGACTCCAAGTTGTACACTGAGCTATGAGAACACAGGGGGAGATATACCAACCTGTGATATCAGCATGGAGCTGGAGGTAGAGCTGGTTCTTGGCCAGGCCACCGCAGATGAGGAGAGCTTGGATGGCATGGCCGGACTTGGCAAGACTTTCTAGGATGTACCTTGTGCTGTACTGTACACAACACGGTCCAAGGTTGATGTACTGTATACAATACACTGCAAGGTTGATGTACTGTACACAACACAGTCCAAGGTTGATGTACTGTACACAACACAGTCCAAGGTTGATGTACTGTACACAACACACTGCAAGGTTGATGTACTGTACACAACACAGTCCAAGGTTGATGTACTGTACACAACACACTGCAAGGTTGATGTACTGTACACAACACACTACAAGGTTGATGTACTGTACACAACACACTACAAGGTTGATGTACTGTACACAACACAGTCCAAGGTTGATGTACTGTACACAACACAGTCCAAGGTTGATGTACTGTATACAACACAGTCCAAGGTTGATGTACTGTATACAACATACTGCAAGGTTGATGTACTGTACACAACACACTAAAAGGTTGATGTACTGTACACAACACAGTCCAAGGTTGATGTACTGTATACAACACACTGCAAGGTTGATGTACTGTACACAACACAGTCCAAGGTTGATGTACTGTATACAACACACTGCAAGGTTGATGTACTGTACACAACACAGTCCAAGGTTGATGTACTGTACACAACACAGTCCAAGGTTGATGTACTGTACACAACACACTACAAGGTTGATGTACTGTACACAACACACTACAAGGTTGATGTACTGTACACAACACAGTCCCAAGGTTGATGTACTGTATACAACACACTGCAAGGTTGATGTACTGTAAACAACACAGTCCAAGGTTGATGTACTGTACACAACACACTACAAGGTTGATGTACTGTACACAACACACTACAAGGTTTGATGTACTGTACACAACACACTACAAGGTTGATGTACTGTACACAACACACTACAAGGTTGATGTACTGTACACAACACACTACAAGGTTGATGTACTGTACACAACACACTACAAGGTTGATGTACTGTACACAACACCACTACAAGGTTGATGTACTGTACACAACACACTAAAAGGTTGATGTACTGTATACAACACACTACAAGGTTGATGTACTGACACAACACACTACAAGGTTGATGTACTGTACACAACACAGTCCAAGGTTGATGTACTGTAACACAACACACTACAAGGTTGATGTACTGTACACAACACACTACAAGGTTGATGTACTGTACACAACACACTACAAGGTTGATGTACTGTACACAACACACTAAAAGGTTTGATGTACTGTATACAACACGACTACAAGGTTGATGTACTGTACACAACACACTACAAGGTTGATGTACTGTACACAACAACAGTCCAAGGTTGATGTACTGTACACAACACACTACAAGGTTGATGTACTGTACACAACACAGTCCCAAGGTTGATGTACTGTAACACACACACTACAAGGTTGATGTACTGTACACAACACACTACAAGGTTGATGTACTGTACACAACACACTACAAGGTTGATGTACTGTACACAACACACTACAAGGATGATGTACTGTACACAACACACTACAAGGTTGATGTACTGTACACAACACACTACAAGGTTGATGTACTGTACACAACACACTACAAGGTTGATGTACTGTACACAACACAGTCCAAGGTTGATGATACTGTACACAACACAGTCCAAGGTTGATGTACTGTACACAACACACTGCAAGGTTGATGTACTGTACACAACACACTAACAAGGTTGATGTACTGTACACAACACACTACAAGGTTGATGTACTGTAGCCACAACACACTACAAGGGTTGATGTACTGTACACAACACACTGCAAGGTTGATGTAACTGTACACAACACACTACAAGGTTGATGTACTGTACACAACACACTACAAGGTTGATGTACTGTACACAACACACTACAAGGTTGATGTACTGTACACAACACAGTCCAAGGTTGATGTACTGTACACAACACACTACAAGGTTGATGTACTGTACACAACACACTACAAGGTTGATGTACTGTACACAACACACTACAAGGTTGATGTACTGTACACAACACACTACAAGGTTGATGTACTGTACACAACACACTACAAGGTTGATGTACTGTACACAACACACTACAAGGTTGATGTACTGTACACAACACACTACAAGGTTGATGTACTGTACACAACACACTACAAGGTTGATGTACTGTACACAACACACTACAAGGTTGATGTACTGTACACAACACAGTCCAAGGTTGATGTACTGTACACAACACACTGCAAGGTTGATGTACTGTACACAACACACTACAAGGTTGATGTACTGTACACAACACACTACAAGGTTGATGTACTGTACACAACACACTACAAGGTTGATGTACTGTACACAACACACTACAAGGTTGATGTACTGTACACAACACACTACAAGGTTGATGTACTGTACACAACACACTACAAGGTTGATGTACTGTACACAACACACTACAAGGTTGATGTACTGTACACAACACACTACAAGGTTGATGTACTGTACACAACACAGTCCAAGGTTGATGTACTGTACACAACACACTAAAAGGTTGATGTACTGTACACAACACAGTCCAAGGTTGATGTACTGTACACAACACAGTCCAAGGTTGATGTACTGTACACAACACACTAAAAGGTTGATGTACTGTACACAACACAGTCCAAGGTTGATGTACTGTACACAACACACTACAAGGTTGATGTACTGTACACAACACACTAAAAGGTTGATGTACTGTACACAACACACTACAAGGTTGATGTACTGTACACAACACACTACAAGGTTGATGTACTGTACACAACACACTACAAGGTTGATGTACTGTACACAACACACTACAAGGTTGATGTACTGTACACAACACACTACAAGGTTGATGTACTGTACACAAACACACTACAAGGTTGATGTACTGTACACAACACAGTCCAAGGTTGATGTACTGTACACAACACAGACCAAGGTTGATGTACTGTACACAACACACTGCAAGGTTGATGACTGTACACAACACACAACAAGGTTGATGTACTGTACACAACACACTACAAGGTTGATGTACTGTACACAACACACTACAAGGTTGATGTACTGTACACAACACACTACAAGGTTGATGTACTGTACACAACACACTAACAAGGTTGATGTACTGTACACAACACAGTCCAAGTTTGATGTACTGTACACAACACACTACACACGGATGATGGTACTGTACACAAACACAGTCCAAGGTTGATGTACTGTACACAACACACTACAAGGTTTGATGTACTGATACACAACACAGTCCAAGGTTGATGTACTGTACACAACACAGTCCAAGGTTGATGTACTGTACACAACACACTACAAGGTTGATGTACTGTACACAACACAGTCCAAGGTTGATGTACTGTACACAACACACTACAAGGTTGATGTACTGTACACAACACACTACAAGGTTGATGTACTGTACACAACACACTACAAGGTTGATGTACTGTACACAACACAGTCCAAGGTTGATGTACTGTACACAACACAGTCCAAGGTTGATGTACTGTACACAACACACTACAAGGTTGATGTACTGTACACAACACAGTCCAAGGTTGATGTACTGTACACAACACACTAAAAGGTTGATGTACTGTACACAACACACTACAAGGTTGATGTACTGTACACAACACACTACAAGGTTGATGTACTGTACACAACACACTACAAGGTTGATGTACTGTACACAACACAGTCCAAGGTTGATGTACTGTACACAACACACTACAAGGTTGATGTACTGTACACAACACACTACAAGGTTGATGTACTGTACACAACACACTACAAGGTTTGATGTACTGTACACAACACAGTCCAAGGTTGATGTACTGTACACAACACACTAATAGGTTGATTTACTGTACACAACACACTACAAGGTTGATGTACTGTACACAACACACTACAAGGTTGATGTACTGTACACAACACACTACAAGGTTGATGTACTGTACACAACACAGTCAAGGTTGATGTACTGTACACAACACACTAAAAGGTTGATGTACTGTACACAACACACTACAATGGTTGATGTACTGTACACAACACACTACAAGGTTGATGTACTGTACACAACACAGTCCAAGGTTGATGTACTGTACACAACACACTAAAAGGTTGATGTACTGTACACAACACACATCAAGGTTGATGTACTGTACACAACACACTGCAAGGTTGATGTACTGTACACAACACACTGCAAGGTTGATGTACTGTACACAACACACTACAAGGTTGATGTACTGTACACAACACAGTCCAAGGTTGATGTACTGTACACAACACAGTCCAAGGTTGATGTACTGTACACAACACACTACAAGGTTGATGTACTGTACACAACACACTACAAGGTTGATGTACTGTACACAACACAGTCCAAGGTTGATGTACTGTACACAACACACTGCAAGGTTGATGTACTGTACACAACACACTACAAGGTTGATGTACTGTACACAACACAGTCCAAGGTTGATGTACTGTATACAACACACTACAAGGTTGATGTACTGTACACAACACACTACAAGGTTGATGTACTGTACACAACACACTACAAGGTTGATGTACTGTACACAACACACTACAAGGTTGATGTACTGTATACAACACAGTCCAAGGTTGATGTACTGTATACAACACACTGCAAGGTTGATGTACTGTACACAACACAGTCCAAGGTTGATGTACTGTATACAACACACTGCAAGGTTGATGTACTGTACACAACACAGTCCAAGGTTGATGTACTGTATACAACACACTGCAAGGTTGATGTACTGTACACAACACAGTCCAAGGTTGATGTACTGTATACAACACACTGCAAGGTTGATGTACTGTACACAACACAGTCCAAGGTTGATGTACTGTATACAACACACTGCAAGGTTGATGTACTGTACACAACACAGTCCAAGGTTGATGTACTGTACACAACACACTGCAAGGTTGATGTACTGTACACAACACAGTCCAAGGTTGATGTACTGTATACAACACACTGCAAGGTTGATGTACTGTACACAACACAGTCCAAGGTTGATGTACTGTATACAACACACTGCAAGGTTGATGTACTGTACACAACACAGTCCAAGGTTGATGTACTGTATACAACACACTGCAAGGTTGATGTACTGTACACAACACACTACAAGGTTGATGTACTGTATACAACACACTGCAAGGTTGATGTACTGTAAACAACACAGTCCAAGGTTGATGTACTGTACACAACACAGTCCAAGGTTGATGTACTGTACACAACACAGTCCAAGGTTGATGTACTGTACACAACACAGTCCAAGGTTGATGTACTGTACACAACACACTACAAGGTTGATGTACTGTATACAACACAGTCCAAGGTTGATGTACTGTACACAACACACTACAAGGTTGATGTACTGTACACAACACACTGCAAGGTTGGTATACTGTACACAACACACTGCAAGGTTGGTATACTGTACACAACACAGTCCAAGGTTGATGTACTGTACACAACACACTGCAAGGTTGATGTACTGTACACAACACACTGCAAGGTTGATGTACTGTACACAACACACTACAAGTTGATGTACTGTACACAACACAGTCCAAGGTTGATGTACTGTACACAACACACTACAAGGTTGATGTACTGTACACAACACAGTCCAAGGTTGATGTACTGTACACAACACAGTCCAAGGTTGATGTACTGTACACAACACACTGCAAGGTTGATGTACTGTACACAACACAGTCCAAGGTTGATGTACTGTATACAACACACTACAAGGTTGATGTACTGTACACAACACAGTCCAAGGTTGATGTACTGTATACAACACACTGCAAGGTTGATGTACTGTACACAACACAGTCCAAGGTTGATGTACTGTACACAACACAGTCCAAGGTTGATGTACTGTACACAACACAGTCCAAGGTTGATGTACTGTACACAACACAGTCCAAGGTTGATGTACTGTACACAACACACTGCAAGGTTGATGTACTGTACACAACACACTGCAAGGTTGATGTACTGTACACAACACAGTCCAAGGTTGATGTACTGTACACAACACAGTCCAAGGTTGATGTACTGTACACAACACACTAAAAGGTTGATGTACTGTACACAACACACTACAAGGTTGATGTACTGTACACAACACACTGCAAGGTTGATGTACTGTACACAACACACTGCAAGGTTGATGTACTGTACACAACACAGTCCAAGGTTGATGTACTGTACACAACACACTGCAAGGTTGATGTACTGTACACAACACACTACAAGGTTGATGTACTGTATACAACACACTGCAAGGTTGATGTACTGTATACAACACACTGCAAGGTTGATGTACTGTACACAACACACTGCAAGGTTGGTATACTGTACACAACACACTCCTCTGTACACTGTAAAACTGCACACTACACACTCCAAGAATGTTATGTTCAACATCCCAGTGCTGTACACAACACACTGCAAGAATTGTATACTGTACATAACACACCCCAAGGTTGATGTACTGTACACAACACTCTTCTGTACACTGTAAAACTGCACACCACAAACTAAGAATGGTATGTTCAACATACCAGTGTTGTACTGTAAACAACACACTCCAACACCACATCAATAATAATGTAAATGTTCAACCTCCAGGTGATATACAATCCCCTCAATGATGTACCAAACACATCCAATGTACAACATCCCAGTGTTGTATCCCCCGATGTATGCTGACTGTACCACACAGTGATATACTAGGTACACACAATACTGTCTGTTGCAATTGTTGTGCTGAGGTGTCAACAACCATAGTGGAATGATGTCACTATTCTCCGTCGCTAGCCACTACTTTTTTCATCTTTCTGGTAATTGACGGATCCCATCGCTGTAAAAGGCTGGCTCTTTGGCTGCCATCCATTCATCGATCCATTTTTGACTTAATTGTAATTGGAGAAGTGCTGGTCAGTCAGGCCATGTTGCATTGATTGGAAGAGATATTAATCGGAAGAAGCAATGTCTGGGCTATATTTTTCATCGCCAGTTACAATTCAATGCGAAAAACCCCTTTCTTTTTTTTAAGTTGACCAGTTGTTCACACTTGAAAAAACAGAGTTCGACATCTCTTGGCTTCAGTTCATATGGCACCCAATTTCCTACCTTTTTGATCATTTCCATTTATTTTAGGCAATAAAAAATGGCTGGTTGAGAGACTCCAAGTGTTTTTACGAGTTCCTTTTGCATTTGATCTTTATCGAGCTTTGTCTCTAATTCTTCCTCCTCAAACTTTGGTGGTGCACCGGGTCTTTCTTCATCTTCCAAATCAAAATTGCCACTTTTAAACCATGCAAACCACTTCTGACACGTTCGTTCAGCTAGAGCATGGTCATCATAAACTTCCACTAAAATAAGATGACTCACAACAGCTTTTTTCTTCATATTGAAGTAATGAAGTAAAACTCCCCACAAAAACACATTATTTGGTACAAAAGTTAACATTTTAGGTACAAACAGAAACTAGATTGTTTATGAGGGGTCGGTGGAAGGGTGGTCTAAACCGTTGGTTTTCGACAATTACGACCCGGGTTCGATTCCTGCATTGGGCACTTTTTTTTTTCTGATTTAAAAAAATGCTCTAATGGCCCCCCGATTCTTGCAAAAGTCCAACCCCACCAGTGAGTGCATGTAACCAAACGGGGATCTGACACATTTGTAAGTGCGAAGTCGAACTGCTTTTCACATGTGTAGACATGTGGTGCACTTACAGTAAAAGCAGTCGCCTACTTCTACCCACCATGATTATCATGGCCTGTACCATGTGTACTAGGGATAAGCAAAAAACAATGGTTGCCTGTAAAGTCGGTTTTACGGGCGAAGATTTTACGTGACAACGGTAGAATATTTATAGATATGAATATAATTAAATTGCACAATAGGAACAAGGAATTGAATGAAAATAAGAATTGCACAAATTTTAACTATAGAAATATATTTTGTTTACTAAAACATTGTACATGTAAACTTAAACTTAACTAATTCCTATTTGAGTGATTTTGTTGAGGATAGGACGATGATAAGAGAAATATGAAATGAAAGGAAGTGTTTCTGCTGTAATGTGTCTTGCGAAAGTCAAGTCGATAGTTGTTCCTTTTAACGTAGTTGACTTAGAAACGTTTGATACGCAATCAAGATTATACGTATTTTTCATGAATTAAGAAACGAGTTGTCAGGCTTTACGTTTTTGTTAAAATCACCACACAGAAGAATCGGTATACTAGAATCAACTTGCACGAACGGTGGCACGTACTGGCTGTTGTGAATGTACGGACCGAGTCCTTGCCATAGTAACATTCCAATATCCTGCATACTAGCTCCTGGATGAATATATACAGCACCGAGTATAAACTTGAAGCTAGTATTAGCGGCGAAGCAAGTAACTTCAGTCATGCACATGTCACCCTTGGTTTTAATGACACGAGTTACGTCTGTAATCGCAACTTGGAACACTTCCGCCGTAGATGTCGATGATAATTTACGATAGATCGCCACTCTACCAGCCGCGTTGGTATTTGAAAATCAAAACACTTATTCAGATCGAAGGTTCAAATTTTTGCTAAATAAATTTGAAATTAAATAAAATTTGTAATTGTAAATGATGAAGTTGAAAATTAAAACATTTACTTAAATTAGATGTTAAAATTCTTGCTCAACACAGTTTAAATAAAGTTTTCTTATATCTGCCACTTTTTCTTAATATTTGTAATTTTAAAGAATCAATTCGAAAATCAAAACATTTATTCAGATCGAAGGTTCAAATTTTTGCTAAATAAATTTGAAACTATTTAAAATTTGTAAAATAATAATTAATTAATTTTAAACTAATAATTTACTTAACACTATCAACATTTATCAATAGTATGACATAACCTATAAACTCAGTTTCTCAACTTTTGTGTCAATCTAACAATTAATCAATCAATCATAGTTTACGATAATGAAATATCAGTGTACAATTATTTACCTTTATTGTTGTAGTTGTTGTAAATGACGAATCTAAGCACTCCACATTTTCACTACAGACACAACTGATGATACTTTAACCACACGTGTGAACTTGTATTATGACGCTTTCTTGTTTTTCCAACGCCAAGAACGTTCGAGAAAGACAAAGACAGAGACAAGCATGCGCCGATTCAATGCGCCTAATTCTCTAGCGCTGCGCGCGCAGCACTCTTGTTCGGTGACTCATCGTAACGTTACCGGGCGTTACACTTTTTCATAAGTGACTCCCAGCCGCAACCTAATTTAAGACGTTGTCACGTCAAAAAAAAAAAAGGTTGTTTACACTACAGAGAAATGACGGTTACTGAAAAAGGAAGCTTTGTGATGACACTTCAAAATAATGGTCTTTCCAGATGAAACAATGGAATAATAAACTAGTAGCGCCATCTTTATCAAATCCACACAAACTTATTTATACTCCAAATAACTTGATTTGTATATTGTGTTTATACATTTCTTCAATTATTTCAAGAAACAACTCTTATGTGTAAACAGCCTCCAAGTGCAGGCTACATAGGATAAATAAAACACAATAGCTGTAGTGTGTGGTCTGGTGGATTAAATTGACGAAATCACCGAAGAGGTTCAGCATTGAGACAAACCAAGCCTTCCCTCCAATTCCCTTTTTCATCTTCAGTTGAATTAAATGTGATAATTCATCATTCATTCTAAAAAAAAAAGAAATAGGGTTAAATAATCCCATCATCAACTAAGCACTTTACCCATGTATATATACCCTGGGGGTTGGTGGAAGGGTGGTCTAAACTGTTGGCTTTCGACCGATATGACCCAGGATCGAATCCTGCATTGGGCACTTTTTTCTAATAAAAAAAAAAATGCTCTAAGGCCCCTTGATTCTTGCAAAAGTCCATCCCCACCAGAAAGTGCAAGTAACCAAACGGGGCTTTGGCACATTTGTAAGTGCAAAAGTCGAACTGCTTTTCACATGTGTAGACATGTGGTGCACTTACAGTAAAAGCAGTCACTAACTTCTACCCACCATGATTATCATGGCCTGTACGACATGTACTAGGGATATTAAAAAATATAAATACGGTTAAACCTGTCTATAGCGCCCCCTCTTGGCCCTCACCAAAATAGGGTGCTATAGAAAGGTCACTTTTAATATTAATCGCATCGTACTACGTATTTAAAATCAGGCGCTATAGAGAGGAAAGCACAATTTAGAGGGGGCGCTATAGACAGGTTTAACTGTATAATATACCCTACAGTCACCAATCTCATACAGACCATATTTGGGACTTACAGCTAAGGCTTGCAATGTTGCCAGATAGAGTAAGGCCAAGTCCTCCAATGATGATGATAAAGTTAGTCCAGAGATCTGTTATCACACATGGTGTTGTTAAGAATGTGTTAAAGAAGGGTTAAACAGTTAAGTGGGTTAAACAGGACCTTTGTGAGAGGCCACTGCTTATCATAAAAACAGATTGAGGAGCATGAACTCATGGAATCCATGTAATCTTTACACAAAGGGATAAGAAACAACAACAAGAAATGGGTGGACAAACTTTAGTCAACAAGTCAAGGTCAACAAAAAGCCAACAACCAGTAAACCTTCTTCTTCTTTCTTATCTCCACTCAATCATATTAAGGTATCAAGCTTGTTGATGGTGTCTGCTGGGGAAGAGTAGAGCTCATCAATGGATGAGTCAATACAGTCAATAATGTGTTTTGGGGTTGTAGGTTGACACTTAGTACATAGTGGGAAAACCTTGCAACCATTCTGTCACTGTCCGTAGAGGACCAGACTTAAGTCTGGAAATCAAAGATTGTTGTTCTCTTGGGAGGAGAGAACCGGTACTTGTCCTTCCTGCTCCAGTAAACCATGGTTTCGGACTATGGACCTCACCAGTACAGGAGCACCTTCTATTTCATGACTTTCTATGAGAGGAGGTATGGAATCTGTCGACTATTGCCAGGTGTTGTGGCTCATTCCTCATCACTACCTTACTGTTTTGTACTGGGGTGGTGAACATTGTTTTAAAGAACTTTTAAAGAAAAGAAACAATAGCCAAAACAAAAATAAACAAGAACTGGAGGATCCCACCTAAGCACAGTTGGTACAGTGGAGAGAACCCAGGAGGAGCTCTGAACATCAGAAATAGACAGCATCAAACAACACAAACAAGATTTAGAACAGGCCATCTCAAGCCATTGAAGATAGAAAATAATAACAAAATTTATCCCACTTGCCCAAAATGTAGTTTGGTACCTGCAGCTCCAGAACACAGTTTGGCTTGCATTAGATGCACTAAACAGGACCTTTGGGAGAGGCCGCTGCTCATCATAAAACAGCTCGAGGAGCATGAACTCATGGAATTTGTGTAATCTTTACACAAGGGGATAAGAAACAACAACAACAACATTGTTGATAAGGCACAATTTGGATTATAGATTATAAACACAAGGTCTTCTTCTTATCTCCACACTGGGTGAAGTAGAATGCTTCTGCCTTTGTCATTAAGACTGGGAGCGCTACTCAGTGGCAAGCCGACTTAGCTCCAAAGAAATGGCCGCCTCTGACATGAGGAACAGACTCCATGTGCAGCCGCTCCTAACATGGAATACAAACGCTGCTCATCCTGTATCTCTGGATTAGGAGCCCTTACAGGGTACTATCAGCCGGGCCAGCTGTGCCCAGGTTTTTTAGTGAGCTTGTTACTGCTCCTCCTCCTCCTTTTTCATCCGGGCTTGGGACCGGCAAAGGCGGAGTTCAAACACAAGGTAATAACACCAAATCCAAATAAATTAATAGTGTGTGACGTTTCTGTAACAGCATTGTTACCATCATCAGACAAAAGTCCTGAATGAGAAACTTTACACACTATTTATTTGGATTTGACCTTATTACCTATATAATGCATTGTTCTAATGCATATTTAAAGGGAGAGGTGCTACTTCATATTGTAGCGAAATATTTATTATTTTATGTACAGATTATTAATTTATATCTTGCTACTCTGTATACTTCTCTTATCACTTCTTGTGTATTTTATAAATTTTATAAACACAAGGTAATAAGACCATATCCAAATAAATAGTGTGTGACGTTTCGGTAACAGCGTTGTTACATACTATTTATTTGGATTTGGTCTTATTACCTTGTGTTTATATTCTATAATCCAAATTGTGCTTTATAAATTGCTATGTCATCCTGAAGTTTGACTTTCCAAATTTTCTGCATGACAATATATATATGTGATATAAGGATGTTGTCTGTCACACACAGTGGTGGCAGTCAGGTAACTTATCTTCCAGACAGGCCGTTGTCCTGTCTAGATGTGATAAACCTGTGGTTCCGGGGTGAGTGGACAAGGGATAACCAGAGACCTGCAAGGAAATTGGATCCAAGAAGAGTAGAGAAGATACTTCTGAATTATAATGTTTACATGATGATAGAAAGTAAAACTAATGACAAAAAATATACCATATACAATAGAACCTTAATGAGAGGACACTCCCACTAAAGGACAGTTTTCATCAACAAAATTATTATTTTTACTATTTATCAACTCTCCGGTAAGAAGACACCTCTCCCTAAAGGACACTTTTTCTCTGCATTTAGGTGTCCTTTACAGAGAGAGGGGTTCTACTGTATATAAATATATATATTTTTAAAATCTTTCCCCATGAAAGACAACCTATCTTTCCGGTCTCTCTTGGAGGGTGGTCTTACTTTGGAGGTTGTTGAAAATGATATCATTATTATAAATATTCAGGAAGGTGGTGCATCAAGTTGGAAGGTTTGAATGTGTTGTAGACCAAAGGCTCATCCACTAAGTAAGGGGAGGTCTATCTTGACAGACATGTTGTTCCATTCCCCCAACACCACTGTCATCCAGCCATGCAGTCTTCTCACCATGCCCCGCAGAGAGGCGTCAGCCAGAGGAGTCCTGTTGCCATGGAAATCCAGCCAGACATGGAGATCAGCTGTCAGGAGTGAGACAGTCGCTTTGTCCTTGGCCAGCCCTAGGATGATGGAGGTAAGCACCTCTTGGACATGTCTGGACATCATAGTGGATCATGGTGTGTACTTGTTGGTGCAAATATCATCTATATTGGAACATATTCTTTATGTGTTTTACAAAATATATTACAATATTTACATAATAAAAAATAACCTCTCGCTGGAAATCCACCCTAAACCACCCCTTTCCTAACCATCTTCTTTCCACACCCTTACTAGGGAAAAACAAATGGCGATTTCAAAATTATGAACAGACCATCTTAGAATGCTCAAATTTAATGGAAAAATCAAAACATTCCCAAAATGCCCCAAATGCGATTCCCAGCCTGCCAGTCCTGAACATCTATTAAATTGTATCAAATCCTCCAAAAAAGACTTCAGGGAAAACCCCAGGACTATAATAGAAAAGCTGAGACAATGGGACCTAATAGAGATCGTTTAAACAACTTGAGGAATAAGCAACAACAACAACGTAATAAAAAGGCATATATTGGATTGAATAAAAGATTTATTTGCCAATATTTCGGTTGGCTGAGCGCCAACCTTTGCCAACCAAAAATGTAATGCCTTGACAAAGGTTGGCGTTCAGTCAACTGAAATATTGGCAAATAAATCTTTTATTCAATCCAATATATGCCTTTTTATTATGTAAAGATTTAAATATGGAGATTGCTCTATATTCAGAATAATACAATATATAATGCAACCAAAAGATAAACAAAATGCATTGTTTTAATGCATTTTTAAAGAGATATGCCTCTTTTATAGTACAATAGTTACATAAATGAGAAAGTTTTGAGTTGAAAAAGTCTAACATAACTAAACACAAGGTAATAAGACCAAATCCAAATAAATAAATAGTGTGTGATGTTTCGGTAACAGCGTTTTTTACCATCTTCAGACAAAAGTACTGAATGTTAATCATTGTCATTCAGTACTTTTGTCTGAAGATGGTAACAATGCTGTTACCGAAACTTCACACACTATTTATTTATTTGGATTTGGGCTTATTACCTTGTGTTTATAATCTATAATCCAAATTGTGCCTTATCACTCTAACATAACTAATCATTAATGACTTATCATGACTGAGTCTCTGATTAGAGACCGGGGCTGCTACGTCTTTTTTTTTTTGGGAGTCTTTCGGTCTTTCATGGGAGACTCTATCTACTTTCTGTGTTCCACTTCTGTATAATTCTCTCACTTGTTGTCTTATAGTACTGTTGTCCATTATGTCCATTGCTTTCCCCAGATTTTTTTTAAACTTATGATATCCCTCTCTCTCTATATATATATATACAGTAGAACCTCCCTTTAGCGGACACAACGCTAGCAGACATCTCTCTACAAAGGACAGTTTTCATTTGCAAAATTACCATTTTTACAATTTAGCAACACTCTGGTAAGAGGACACCTCTTCCTAAAGGACACTTTGGCTCTGCAATTAGGTGTCCTTTACAGGGAGGTTCTACTGAATATATATAATATATATATTATTAATAGTAATTTTTTTTTTTGGAAAAAAATAAATTTTATAAATCTTGAAATTCTCATAACGGTACTATAATATATATATATATATGTGTGAAAAAATAGTACAAATGTGATATTGTACTGGGATAAGGAGATGCCTTTTTCTTAATATATATATATATTTATATATATATATATATAAATATATATAAAATATAATAATTCTTTAAGGATAAATGAATAAAAAAAAAAGAGTTAACAAAGTATCCAAGGATTGTTCATTGTTGCAGTTGAGATTTGACTAGTGTCCGAGATGGATGTCCTTAGGCGCGTTTTTCCTAGGCTATGCCTAGCTTATTTCACGGTTGTAATTCTGTCCTGTTGCTTTTTGGTGGTGTATCCACTCTTATGTTTATTTGTAATTTTGGTTAAAGCTGTTGTATTCGTTGCACCTTTGGTTTGGCCTTGTGCCATTTTTTATTTCAGGTATTCTGATTATATTGAATATCCACATATTATTTGTAGGATTGTTTCATTTTGCTTTGCCAGGCTAAGGGACCTTTAAGGCCTTACGGTTATAGCGCTTTTAAGATTGGCATTTTTAAATCAAAATTCTATTTTCATTGGCATTTTTCTTATTCAAAATTTTTTTATCAGGTCCCTAAGCCCGGCAATACAGAAAGAGACAATCCTATAATATAAAATGTGGCATATTCCAATATAATTCTGAATATCTGGAATAGAGAGTGGTACAGGATCTGACCCTAGGTACTACTAATACAGCTGAGTTAACTAATTTTGCAGTAAGCATAATTGTTGGATACACTACCATTAAGTAACTTGGCAGAATTATAACCTGAAATGAGTTAGACATGGTCTAGAAAAACCGTCTTTGGGCATTTCATCTCTTTCACTAGTCTGTCTCAACACAGTTCGGATGGCCATGATCCCTTCCTGATGCCAGGCACTCATGATGCTCCTTGGGTCCCTTGAAGTCCTCTGATCATTTAAAACTGAAGTCTTATCCCTGCCTGTTGGAAACCTTCAAATCTCCTGTAGGGAATCCCAAGAAGGAATTGTTCTAATAATGGAGAATATCCTACTCATCATTTGCTCAGATCAACGAGCCTCATGGAATAAAATCTCATTCCTTGATATCAGTGAACCTTGATCCTCCAGCTGAAGACTTCTTACATCCAGCCTGTTGACATCCACAAGATATCTCTTGGATTTAAAACAAAATTTCTTGAACCAACACTCAACCATCTGAGCCCTAAATCATCTTTCTGTTGTCGTCTGGAAATAGAAACTCCTGCTCCTTTCTCTCAGAATGTACCTGGCATCCTACAAGCTGGCTTCAATGGGACTAACCCAAGCTACTGGAAATGGCCATCTTCAATCCTCTTCAATACCATCCCCCTCTCTGATCATATACCTGGCCTCCTACAAGCTCACTTTAAAGGGACCAACAACCTGAGATACTGGAAATGGCCATCTTCAATCCTCTTCAATACCATCCCCCTCTCTGATCATATACCTGGCCTCCTACAAGCTCACTTCAAAGGGACCAACAACCTGAGATACTGGAAATGACCATCTTCAATCCTCTTCAATACCATCCCCCTCTCTGATCCTGGCCTCCTACAAGCTCACTTCAAAGGGATCAACAACCTGAGATACTGGAAATGACCATCTTCAATACTCTTCAATACCACCCCCCTCTCTAATCATATACCTGGCCTCCTACAAGCTCACTTCAAAGGGACCAACAACCTGAGATACTGGAAATGACCATCTTCAATACTCTTCAAAACCATCCCCCTCTCTGATCATATACCTGGCCTCCTACAAGCTCACTTCAAAGGGATCAACAACCTGAGATACTGGAAATGACCATCTTCAATACTCTTCAATACCACCCCCATCTCAGCATGTACCTGGCACTCTCTCCTATGAAGTAATTCAATGAGACCAACCCAAACTACTGGAAATGGCCATCTTTAATCCTCTTTAAAATCTTCCTGATCTCGATTGATCATCTGTAATGGCAGAGGAAGAATAAAATCAATTATTGTAATACAAGTTTTCTATAAAATTCCATTACAACTCCTATACATTTATTCATCCATAGTTGGTTCTGTATGACAACCAGTGATTTGAATGGGCCCTTCTCCATTTTACAAGAGGCTTTCTTTAATGGCCAGCACATTTATCAGGACTTGTGAACTAAGTAGAGGATGGATGCTCCAACATTCCCATATATATTATTATTAAATAACGATAAAGCACAATTTGGATTATAGATTATAGATACAAGAAAATAAGACCTAATCTAAATAATTTAATAGCTTTTTGTCTAATGATGGTAACACTGTTGTTGCCGAAATACCACACACTATTAAATTATTAGAATTAGGTCTTATTTTCTTGTATCTATTATTAGATAAGTTATAACTTTCACTAATGGCCCAGTGAAACTACTGCCATGAGATTTAACCCTGAAATATCTTCATAAACTGATACATCCAACTGGATAAGTCTCACCATGTTCACCATAATGTGCCTCGTTTACTTCTCACAAACTTACAACTAGACATCCATACAATTTGACCCATCATTTTACACTTTTATATTTGGAAAATAAAATATTTTGCATTGAAAGAATCTATAATAATTTAACATCACTGAAGGTCTGATCATGACAGTCTCCGATGAGAGACCGGGGGTCGCTGTGTTTTTTGAGGGGTCTTTCATGGGAGATTGTATATTCAACACATCTTAATTTATCCACCTTATCCCAGTACAATTTCACATTTATAAAAAAAGGCATCTCCTTATCGCCCAAAAGATACAACATTTTGGCTTGCATTAGATGCACTAAACAGAACCTTTGGGAAAGGCCGCTGCTTATCATAAAACAGCTCGAGGAGCATGAACTGATGGAATTCGTGTAATCTTTACACAAGGGGATAAGAAACAACAACAACAAAGATACAACTTCCTTAAGTTTTGTCTATGAGTGTATATATATGTCTATGTGTTTTAATAAAGGCTTTTGTGTGTGTGTGTGTATTCACAGTGATTAGATGAGTGGCATTATTTAAAAAAAAAAAAAAGGGATTTATTTACCTTCCCTCCAGTCCAGCTTGCTCCTGGAGTCCGGGATAGGCCGGGTGACTCTCAATGATATGGTCCACCTGGACATACACCAGTATTTATACTGTGAGATGTGCCAACTTCTTTGGTGAGTCTTTGACACCATAACTGCTGTCAGATCTGTCTGGCTGCTGTCAGCCCTTGTTGACCTCAAGTATTTCCTTCCCATCTTTTCTTGGCCTGGAGGTATCACAAGGCCTTTCTTCTCATTATGAACTTTATCAAGCCTCTATTTTCTATTATTAATACTGACTTGGCACAATTTTTGGATTATAGATTAGAAACATAAGGTAATAAGACCAAATACTAATAAATAAAGTGTTGATATTTTGGTAACAGCAATGTTACCATCATCAGATAAAATTACTGAATGGTAGCAATGTGTGCTGTTACCAAAATGTCACAATTTTCATTCATTTGAATTTGGTCTTGTTACCTTTTGTTTCTTAGTAATTAAAAAACTTTTCTATAGATTCAAATTATGTATTTTCTAATCAACTTGGTTCTATCCTTTACCAGCACCTGGTTTTGAAATGCTTTAGATTTTATCTGCTTGTCAGTGCTCAGTACCACTCTCCATACAAAGTCCAAGTTATACAAAGAACAAAGAAAATAAAAAAGGTAAACAACTGATTTTAAATATCACAAGGTGACAAAACTAAAAGAGCAATCAATATCAACATATAATTTACTTCCTTGGTGGTGTCATCTAGAGATTTATTCTCATTCATAATTCATCATATTGTCCCTTATATCCTAATTTCACACAAGATCACACATGGTATGTGTCTGTCCCATAAACCAAAATCAGAACAGAACGGAGAGGTCCTTCAGAACCCTGTAGAAGATCAGAAGACCAATCACAAGCTAGCTAGGGAACTCAGTAAATTGAGCTACTCGAGTGTTAGGAAACCACAGTTAGGAAATGTGACCTGAAACACTTATAATGGGAGAACTCCTCAGTTGGAGAGAAACTGTGGATTTAATGTCGTGGGAGTGTAGTGATTTTTTTTCACTTGGCCCATGTACACATGATGCAAAGTATGATAATCATGGTGGGTAAGATGGAGCTGCGCCGCGTCGACGGAGGCAGGGCACCGCGGAGCCGTGAACACCCGGGCCAGAGCTTCCGCGAAGAAGTCCTCGTTGAAGGCGACGAGGAGTTCGCACGGCAAGCCGTCCCAGCCGGGGGCCTTTCCACGAGGGAGGTGCTCGATGGCGTTGGCGATCTCGCTGGGGCTGATGTCCGGCCGGTGGGAGCGGGTCCTCCTCACTCAGCTCGCGGGTGGTGGTGGGCGCGCTGCTGGCGATGAAGGCAGCTCCCGCAGCTGGATCGGTGGTGGGACGGGCGAAGCGGGGCCTGAAGGTCGCGAACGCCCTCCACCGAAGCTCGGGGCCCTCGATGACATTATCTTCGTCGTCCCTGATGACGCTGACCGGGCGTCGGAGGCGGATGGCGCGTGCCAGGTCCGGCAGCGATGGGTAGTTGGCCCGGATGGAGGAGGCCTCGAGCTGCGCCGCGATGTAACGTCTCGCCCTGTAGACGTAGCTGTCGCTGGCAGCGTAGCGTGGGTAGTGCAGGGATCTGGCCTCCGCCAGCAGCCCCGCCTTGATGGAGGTCCACCTATCCCAGAAGGTCCCGTCGTCGTCATCGTGCGCTGTGTCTTCCTCCAACTCCCGGATGTAGCCAGCCAGATGTTCGAGAGCAAGGCCCGAGCGGAGCATCGCGGCCAAGCGAGGCTGGGTGGGGGAGGAGACGGCGGTGGTGGGCGGGCCCACCTGGAGCAGCACGAGGCGGTGGTCCGAGAGGTGGTAGTGGCTGGTCGCGTAGATGGACACGCGACCCAGGACTCCAGCAGGGACGAGTATCCGGTCCAGGCGGTTGGATTCGACTTGGTCGCCGTGCATGGCGACTCTGGTGGGCAGGTGGGCGGCATCGAACTGGGTGGCCACATCGACCAGCGCGGCCAGGTCCAGAAGAGCGGCGAGGGCATCCGATGATGATGAGGGGCCCCGATCCCTGATGTTAAAGTCGCCGATGATCCAGCAGGCCCCCTCCTCCTCCTGTGCCGCTGTCGCCGCCAGGAGCTCCAGTTGTCGGTTTCTCTCCCGGGGTTCATGCGCCAGATGAACGGCGATGGCCGTCATCTCCTCGCCGTGGACATCTATTGTTGCCAAGGCGATGTGGCCCGGCCACAGGATTACGCTGTTGTAGCACGGCTACGCCTGGTCCGAAGACGCAGGCGAGTCCGGATCCAGTCCGATGATGATGATGATGAGGGGCCCCGATCCCTGATGTTAAAGTCGCCGATTATCCAGCAGGCCCCCTCCTCCTCCTGTGCCGCTGTCGCCGCCAGGAGCTCCAGTTGTCGGTTTCTCTCCCGGGGTTCATACGCCAGACGAACGGCGATGGCCGTCATCTCCTCGCCGTGGACATCTATTGTTGCCAAGGCGATGTGGCCCGGCCACAGGATACGCTGTTGTAGCACGGCTACGCCTGGTCCGAAGACGCAGGCGAGTCCGGATCCCGAGATGGCTACGGGATGGGCCAGTACAACAGCGCTGTAGCCGAGGCAGAGGTCTTGGCCTGGACAAACGCGATGTCCACGTGATGTTGCCTGAGGAGATGACAAAGGGCAAGGCTCCTCCCCCTAGTGGCGAGCCCTCGCGCGTTGATGGTGGCGACGCGGTAACTCATTGGGGCCGTCCTTCGCGCAGCACCTTCCTGGTCTTCTGGAGGGTTTTGCGGATGGTGGAGTTGGAGTCTGGGCACAAGGCCTTGATGGTTTTGTGCAACTTCTCGAGGGCGGTGAACTGTTCCTCTGTTAGCGTGGGCGCTCGCTTCTTCATGGTGGTTTCAGAGGTGAGGAGCTTCTGAGCCTCCTCGCAGTTTAGGTCGGGCAGCTTGTCCCAGTCGATGGAGGGCTTGGGGGACTTCCTGAGGTGCTCCAGCAGCTGTTCGAGTGCGGCCTTTCCCCGGGTAGGCGTGGCGGGAGGTGAGGACAGCTTCTCCACCGACATCTCGTGGTCGAGCGGAGGGATGCGAGGCTCGGGGGGCCGCAGGGCAGCCAGGGGAGCAGGGTGGGCAGCAGGGGCGGGGTGGGTGAGATCCATCTGTTCGGCAGGCTGGTGTGCCGAGTGGATCGCCTGAGCCTCGGTTGAAGTCTTTGCCGGTTGGACAGGGGACGCCGGTGTTGCGGGCACAGGTGCCGGCTTCCTTGGTCGCTGAGGAGGAGGGAGGGGGGGCCTTGCGTCGGTGGGAGACGCTGCTTGCCTGGGGCTGCCGTTCCCTTGCCTGGCGAGCGCTGGGCAGTTGGCTCTGCGGTGGCCCTGTTTCCCACATTTTGAGCACTTGATGCCAAAGGAGAGGAAGGCCGGCAGGGTGTCTCCCTTGGACTGGATCTCAAGACGGGTGGGCAGCCTGTCCAATTTGACGCCGTCGTTGAGCAGGATGAAGGGCTCCCGGCGGGCGTCGGTAAAGGTGAACTCCGCCATTTTGACCATGATGGGGGCGATGGAAGTGACCTTCCCGTATGGGCCCAGGGCGTCCACGACGGTTCTGTCCTCCACGAAGCCAGGCAGGTTGGCGATGATGATTTGCTCGGCCCTCTTGCGGTAGGGGAAGACCCTACGGGTCGTTCCCTCGATTTCTAGGCCGTCTTCAACTAGACGGCGCGCAAGATCTTTGGTCTCCAAGACCACGATGTAGTGGCTGTTCATCTTGTTGAATTGTGTAATGCCTCCAGGCCCTCCGAATAGCCTGCTCATCGCCCTGAGGTAGGAGTAGTCCGGGATGTCTGGGCACAGCTCCACGAAGACGTAGTTCTCGTGGGTGGAAGAGGTCTGCCTCACCTTGGCTGCGGCGATGTTCGCGCGTGTCACCTTGATCTCCTGAGGCGGCACTGCTCTCGGCCCAGTTGGCCGCTTCCGCTGCTGGGAGTTGCGACTGGTTTCCAGGCTTGTTGGGCTGCCTTGCAGCGTGCTCAGGTGAAGTTGACCCGAGGCGTCTCTTCCTTGCCCTTCACGAGGATGAAGCCCTCGTTTTCGTCCACCTCCGCCATCTCGCTGTCGGCCCAGTTGAGCGAGGCCGGGCTGGCTGTTGTAGCGCTGTTCCAAAGCAGCAGTCGGCGGCGCGGTGACGTCACGCGCGGCGCCGGATTTACATGCACGTCGCCCTGCCGGCGAATTTGCATGTTTTTGATTTGCAGAATTTTCTTCAGAAGTTTTCTTCTGTAGGCAGTTTTTCGGTGATTTCTCTTCACCAGATTGGGATACAAGGCTGGGCCTTTCAGGCACTGAGTCAGCCGATCCTGGGCTATTCGCCCATACCAAATTTGGCATGTCAACAGACATCTACACTCACGCCAGAGGCGAAAAAAACGGCGGAGCTCGCAAAAGCGCGGCCGCCTCGCTCGAGTATGTGTGTGTGTGTGTGTGGTCTGTTTGTCCTTTATGCCTGACCAAACCACTCATGGAACGCCATGAAACTTTGGGAAGTTTTTTAGTATAGTACTGGGAAGGTTTCTAGCAATAAAATTTTTGAAATAACTTTTCGCTTTAAAATAATCAAGATAAATATTCTAATTTATCTGTTATATTCAACAATCTGCTCTAAATATTATCATGATGATACGATGATTTTGTAATGTAGAAAATTAGGAAAGACAAAATTCAGGATGATACGGCAATTTATTTGAGACAAGAATAATGATACAATTCCAAGGCAAGATACTATTCCTTTAACTTCCAATTACCGAGGGAACCAATTAATATTGATTTTATTCAACTTATCGAGTATTTTTCAAGGGACCGGGAAAAAATGTTCACTTTATCGAGAGATTCGTTAGACAAACCTTTACTCGGGTAAAACCCGGGCGAAGCCGGGTACGTCCGCTAGTGTTTTATATAGTACATCTCTTTAGGCAAGGGAACACATCAAGTATTTGGACAAAAGGCAAAGGAGAGTCATAACTAATACTCTAGTTTCTGCCTCACACACCTAGTCTTGAAGTTGCCTTCATGCACAAAATACTTCTGACCTTCCGACAGAGACCATCACCAAGTGACTACTGACACATAAACACCTCAACTTGCTTACTACCTGGTTATAAGGGGGGGGGGGATGTAACTTCACACAAACAAATTATTATTATATGTTGTACTCTTTTTGATATTGTGATGGTCTACTCCATGTGCATACTATCTAGGCTGGGAGAGTTGTGTTGGTATGCCATTTAGTTTCTTCTGCCTTTCTCTAGCTCTACATTAGCTGCTATGCACATACCTGAGGGGCCAACATACAATAGTTTTAACTTGTCTAATAGTCTTATGTGGGAATAAATAATTAGACAACTGTTAAAAGTTCAGATACTATCTGGGATGTTAAAACTCATACGTCAAGAGGTTGGAACTTGCTTTACTCCCTACCTAGTTGAGGTTGCTTTTAAGGATGAAATTAATAACCAAATCTCTTCTTCTAAAAGGAACCAACATGTACTATAAATGCAGTTCATCCACTCAATTTGAATAATATACTTACAATTAAATTTGTATTGGAGGTTGGGGCTTGCTTCCTTCCCCCTTACTTCATTCTATACTTAACATGTGACATAAAGCTCAAAATGTTATAATGACTAATAAAATGATATGACACAATT
>CP092864.1:164327062-164380681 GCA_030710605.1 Cordylochernes scorpioides
GGGCTTCCTCAGGAGACTTTTCCCGGAGGACAGGAAAGCCATTCATCCAAATCCTGGACAAGCTTTCCGAGCACACTCGGGACTTACACTCCTTACTCTCAGGGACCTATCTGAGCTTAGGGCGCCTTGCCGTCCGACCTCCTGTTTAAATATAATTGTTAAATAATTGTAAATTTCTAAGCTTTCTCTCGGAGTGTACTGATTGACTGTGAGTCAATAAAATCTGTTTAATTGGGTAATTGGTACAAGGTTGATGTACTGTACACACACAGTCAAGGTTGATGTACTGTACACAACACACTACAAGGTTGATGTACTGTACACAACACACTACAAGGTTGATGTACTGTACACAAACACTACAAGGTTGATGTACTGTACACAACACACTGCAAGGTTGATGTACTGTACACAACACACTACAAGGTTGATGTACTGTATACAACACACTGCAAGGTTGATGTACTGTACACAACACACTACAAGGTTGATGTACTGTACACAACACACTACAAGGTTGATGTACTGTACACAACACACTACAAGGTTGATGTACTGTACACAACACACTGCAAGGTTGATGTACTGTACACAACACACTACAAGGTTGATGTACTGTACACAACACAGTCCAAGGTTGATGTACTGTACACAACACACTGCAAGGTTGATGTACTGTACACAACACACTACAAGGTTGATGTACTGTACACAACACACTGCAAGGTTGATGTACTGTACACAACACACTGCAAAGGTTGATGTACTGTACACAACACACTGCAAGGTTGGTATACTGTACACAACACACTGCAAGGTTGATGTACTGTACACAACACACTGCAAGGTTGTTACTGTACACAACACACTGCAAGGTTGATGTACTGTATACAAACACTGCAAGGTTGATGTACTGTACACAACACACTGCAAGGTTGATGTACTGTACACAACACAGTCCAAGGTTGATGTACTGTACACAACACACTGCAAGGTTGATGTACTGTACACAACACACTGCAAGGTTGGTATACTGTACACAACACACTGCAAGGTTGATGTACTATACAAACACACTGCAAGGTTGATGTACTGTACACAACACACTACAAGGTTGATGTACTGTACACAACACAGTACAAGGTTGATGTACTGTACACAACACACTGCAAAGGTTGATGTACTGTACACAACACACTCCAAGGTTGATGTACTGTACACAACACAGTCCAAGGTTGATGTACTGTACACAACACACTCAAGGTTGATGTACTGTACACAACACACTGCAAGGTTGATGTACTGTACAAACACACTCAAGGTTGATGTACTGTACACAACAAACTACAAGGTTGATGTACTGTACACACACAGTACAAGGTTGATGTACTGTACACAACACACTACAGGTTGATGTACTGTACACAACAACTACAAGGTTGATGTACTGTACACAACACAGTCCAAGGTTGATGTACTGTACACAACACACTGCAAGGTTGATGTACTGTACACAACACACTACAAGGTTGATGTACTGTACACACACAGTCCAAGGTTGATGTACTGTACACAACACAGTCCAAGGTTGATGTACTGTACACAACACAGTCCAAGGTTGATGTACTGTACACAACACACTGCAAGGTTGATGTACTGTACACAACACACTAAGGTTGATGTACTGTACACAACACAGTCCAAGGTTGATGTACTGTACACAACACAGTCCAAGGTTGATGTACTGTACACAACACACTGCAAGGTTGATGTACTGTACACAACACAGTCCAAGGTTGATGTACTGTACACAACACAGTCCAAGGTTGATGTACTGTACACAACAAACTACAAGGTTGATGTACTGTACACAACACAGTCCAAGGTTGATGTACTGTACACAAACACACTACAAGGTTGATGTACTGTACACAACACACTACAAGGTTGATGTACTGTACACAACACACTACAAGGTTGATGTACTGTACACAACACACTGCAAGGTTGATGTACTGTATACAACACACTGAAGGTTGATGTACTGACACAACACACTGCAAGGTTGATGTACTGTACACAACACAGTCCAAGGTTGTGTACTGTACTACACAGTCCAAGGTTGATGTACTGTACACAACACACTGCAAGGTTGATGTACTGTACACAACACAGTCCAAGGTTGATGTACTGTACACAACACACTGCAAGGTTGATGTACTGTACACAACACACTGCAAGGTTGGTATACTGTACACAACACACTGCAAGGTTGATGTACTGTATACAAACACACTGCAAGGTTGATGTACTGTACACAACACACTACAAGGTTGATGTACTGTACACAACACAGTCCAAGGTTGATGTACTGTACACAACACACTGCAAGGTTGATGTACTGTACACAACACACTCCAAGGTTGATGTACTGTACACAACACAGTCAAGGTTGATGTACTGTACACAACACAGTGCAAGGTTGATGTACTGTACACACACACTGCAAGGTTGATGTACTGTACACAACACACTACAAGGTTGATGTACTGTACACAACAAACTACAAGGTTGATGTACTGTACACAACACAGTCCAAGGTTGATGTACTGTACACAACACTACAAGGTTGATGTACTGTACACAACAAACTACAAGGTTGATGTACTGTACACACACAGTCCAAGGTTGATCGTACTGTACACAACACACTGCAAGGTTGATGTACTGTACACAACACACTACAAGGTTGATGTACTGTACACAACACAGTCCAAGGTTGATGTACTGTACACAACACAGTCAAGGTTGATGTACTGTACACAACACAGTCCAAGGTTGATGTACTGTACACAACACACTGCAAGGTTGATGTACTGTACACAACACACTACAAGGTTGATGTACTGTACACAACACAGCTCCAAGGTTGATGTACTGTACACAAACACAGTCCAAGGTTGATGTACTGTACACAACACACTGCAAGGTTGATGTACTGTACACAACACAGTCAAGGTTGATGTACTTACACAACACAGTCCAAGGTTGATGTACTGTACACAACACAGTCCAAGGTTGATGTACTGTACACAACACAGTCCAAGGATGATGTACTGTACACAACACACACTACAAGGTTGATGTACTGTACACAACACACTACAAGGTTGATGTACTGTACACAACAAACTACAAGGTTGATGTACTGTACACAACACACTGCAAGGTTGATGTACTGTATACAACACACTGCAAGGTTGATGTACTGTACACAACACACTGCAAGGTTGATGTACTGTACACAACACAGTCCAAGGTTGATGTACTGTACACTACACAGTCCAAGGTTGATGTACTGTACACAACACACTGCAAGGTTGATGTACTGTACACAACACAGTCCAAGGTTGATGTACTGTACACAACACAATACAAGGTTGATGTACTGTACACAACACAGTCCAAGGTTGATGTACTGTACACAACACACTGCAAGGGTTGATGTACTGTAACACAACACACTACAAGGTTGATGTACTGTACACAACAAACTACAAGGTTGATGTACTGTACACAAACACAGTCCAAGGTTGATGTACTGTACACAACACACTGCAAGGTTGATGTTACTGTACACAACACACTACAAGGTTGATGTACTGTACACAACAAACTACAAGGTTGATGTACTGTACACAACACAGTCCAAGGTTGATGTACTGTACACAACACACTGCAAGGTTGATGTACTGTACACAACACACTACAAGGTTGATGTACTGTACACAACAAACTACAAGGTTGAATGTACTGTACACAACACAGTCCAAGGTTGATGTACTGTACACAACACACTGCAAGGTTGATGTACTGTACACAACAAACTACAAGGTTGATGTACTGTACACAACACAGTCCAAGGTTGATGTACTGTACACAACACACTACAAGGTTGATGTACTGTACACAACACACTACAAGGTTGATGTACTGTACACAACACACTACAAGGTTGATGTACTGTACACAAACACAGTCCAAGGTTGATGTACTGTACACAACACACTGCAAGGTTGATGTACTGTACACAACACACTACAAGGTTGATGTACTGTACATAACACACTACAAGGTTGATGTACTGTACACACACAGTCCAAGGTTGATGTACTGTACACAACACACTGCAAGGTTGATGTACTGTATACAACACACTGCAAGGTTGATGTACTGTACACAACACAGTCCAAGGTTGATGTACTGTACACAACCACTGCAAGGTTGATGTACTGTACACAACACTACAAGGTTGATGTACTGTACACCACACTGCAAGGTTGATGTACTGTACACAACACAGTCCAAGGTTGATGTACTGTATAAACACACATGCAAGGTTGATGTACTGTATACAACACACTGCAAGGTTGATGTACTGTACACAACACACTGCAAGGTTGGTATACTGTACACAACACACTGCAAGGTTGATGTACTGTACACAACACACTGCAAGGTTGATGTACTGTACACAACACACTGCAAGGTTGATGTACTGTACACAACACACTACAAGGTTGATGTACTGTACACAACACACTGCAAGGTTGATGTACTGTACACAACACAGTCCAAGGTTGATGTACTGTATACAACACACTGCAAGGTTGATGTACTGTATACAACACACTGCAAGGTTGATGTACTGTACACAACGCACTGCAAGGTTGGTATACTGTACACAACACACTCCTCTGTACACTGTAAAACTGCACACTACACACTCCAAGAATGTTATGTTCAACATCCCAGGGCTGTACACAAAACACTGCAAGAATTGTATACTGTACATAACACACCCCAAGGTTGATGTACTGTACACAACACACTGCAAGAATTGTATACTGTACATAACACACCCCAAGGTTGATGTACTGTACACAACACACTGCAAGAATTGTATACTGTACATAACACACCCCAAGGTTGATGTACTTTACACAACACTCTTCTGTACACTGTAAAACTGCACACCACAAACTAAGAATGGTATGTTCAACATACCAGTGTTGTACTGTAAACAACACACTCCAACACACATCAATAATAATGTAAATGTTCAACCTCCAGGTGATATACAATCCCCTCAATGATGTACCAAACACATCCAATGTACAACATCCCAGTGTTGTATCCCCCGATGTATGCTGACTGTACCACACAGTGATATACTAGGTACACACAATACTGTCTGTTGCAATTGTTGTGCTGAGGTGTCAACAACCATAGTGGAATGATGTCACTATTCTCCGTCGCTAGCCACTACTTTTTTCATCTTTCTGGTAATTGACGGATCCCATCGCTGTAAAAGGCTGGCTCTTTGGCTGCCATCCATTCATCGATCCATTTTTGACTTAATTGTAATTGGAGAAGTGCTGGTCAGTCAGGCCATGTTGCATTGATTGGAAGAGATATTAATCGGAAGAAGCAATGTCTGGGCTATATTTTTCATCGCCAGTTACAATTCAATGCGAAAACCCCTTTCTTTTTTTAAGTTGACCAGTTGTTCACACTTGAAAAAACAGAGTTCGACATCTCTTGGCTTCAGTTCATATGGCACCCAATTTCCTACCTTTTTGATCATTTCCATTTATTTTAGGCGATAAAAAATGACTGGTTGAGAGACTCCAAGTGTTTTTACGAGTTCCTTTTGCGTTTGTGTTGGATCTTTATCGAGCTTTGTCTCTAATTCTTCCTCCTCAAACTTTGGTGGTGCACCGGGTCTTTCTTCATCTTCCAAATCAAAATTGCCACTTTTAAACCATGCAAACCACTTCTGACACGTTCGTTCAGCTAGAGCATGGTCATCATAAACTTCTACTAAAATAAGATGACTCACAACAGCTTTTTTTCTTCATATTGAAGTAATGAAGTAAAACTCCCCACAAAAACACATTATTTGGTACAAAAGTTAACATTTTAGGTACAAACAGAAACTAGATTGTTTATGAGGGGTCGGTGGAAGGGTGGTCTAAACCGTTGGTTTTCGACAATTACGACCCGGGTTCGATTCCTGCATTGGGCACTTTTTTTTCTGATTTAAAAAAAATGCTCTAATGGCCCCCGATTCTTGCAAAAGTCCAACCCCACCAGTGAGTGCAAGTAACCCAAACGGGATCTGACACATTTGTAAGTGCGAAGTCGAACTGCTTTTCACATGTGTAGACATGTGGTGCACTTACAGTAAAAGCAGTCGCCTACTTCTACCCACCATGATTATCATGGCCTGTACCACGTGTACTAGGGATAAGCAAAAAAAAAAAAAAGGTTGTTTACCACTACAGAGAAATGACGGTTACTGAAAAAGGAAGCTTTGTGATGACACTTCAAAATAATGGTCTTTCAGATGAAACAATGGAATAATAAACTAGTAGCGCCATCTTTATCAAATCCACACAAACTTATTTATACTCCAAATAACTTGATTTGTATATTGTGTTTATACATTTCTTCAATTATTTCAAGAAACAACTCTTATGTGTAAACAGCCTCCAAGTGCAGGCTACATAGGATAAATAAAACACAATAGCTGTAGTGTGTGGTCTGGTGGATTAAATTGACGAAATCACCGAAGAGGTTCAGCATTGAGACAAACCAAGCCTTCCCTCCAATTCCCTTTTTCATCTTCAGTTGAATTAAATGTGATAATTCATCATTCATTCTAAAAAAAAAGAAATAGGGTTAAATAATCCCATCATCAACAAAGCACTTTACCCATGTATATATACCCTGGGGGTTGGTGGAAGGGTGGTCTAAACTGTTGGCTTTCGACCGATATGACCCAGGATCGAATCCTGCATTGGGCACTTTTTTCTAATAAAAAAAAACAATGCTCTAAGGCCCCCTTGATTCTTGCAAAAGTCCATCCCCACCAGAAAGTGCAAGTAACCAAACGGGGCTCTGGCACATTTGTAAGTGCAAAAGTCAAACTGCTTTTCACATGTGTAGACATGTGGTGCACTTACAGTAAGAGCAGAAACTAACTTCTACCCACCATGATTATCATGGCCTGTACGACATGTACTAGGGATATTAAAAAATATAAATACGGTTAAAACCTGTCTATAGCGCCCCCTCTTGGCCCTCACCAAAATAGGGTGCTATAGAAAGGTCACTTTTAATATTAATCGCATCGTACTACGTATTTAAAATCGGGCGCTATAGAGAGGAAAGCACAATTTAGAGGGGGCGCTATAGACAGGTTTAACTGTATATGTATACATATACCCTACAGTCACCAAACTCATACAGACCATATTTGGGACTTACTGCTAAGGCTTGCAATGTTGCCAGATAGAGTAAGGCCAAGTCCTCCAATGATGATGATAAAGTTAGTCCAGAGATCTGTTATCACACATGGTGTTGTTAAGAATGTGTTAAAGAAGGGTTAAACAGTTAAGTGGGTTAAACAGGACCTTTGTGAGAGGCCACTGCTTATCATAAAAACAGATTGAGGAGCATGAACTCATGGAATCCATGTAATCTTTACACAAAGGGATAAGAAACAACAACAAGAAATGGGTGGACAAACTTTAGTCAACAAGTCAAGGTCAACAAAAAGCCAACAACCAGTAAACCTTCTTCTTCTTTCTTATCTCCACTCAATCATATTAAGGTATCAAGCTTGTTAAGCTTGAGACTTTTGATGGTGTCTGCTGGGGAAGAGTAGAGCTCATCAATGGATGAGTCAATACAGTCAATAATGTGTTTTGGGGTTGTAGGTTGACACTTAGTACATAGTGGGGAAACCTTGCAACCATTCTGGAAAGTCATTGTCCGTAGATGACCAGACTTAAGTCTGGAAATCAAAGATTGTTGTTCTCTTGGGAGGAGAGAACCGGTACTTGTCCTTCCTGCTCCAGTAAACCATGGTTTCGGACTATGGACCTCACCAGTACAGGAGCACCTTCTATTTCATGACTTTCTATGAGAGGAGGTATGGAATCTGTCGACTATTGCCAGGTGTTGTGGCTCATTCCTCATCACTACCTTACTGTTTTGTACTGGGGTGGTGAACATTGTTTTAAAGAACTTTTAAAGAAAAAGAAACAATAGCCAAAACAAAAATAAACAAGAACTGGAGGATCCCACCTAAGCACAGTTGGTACAGTGGAGAGAATCCAGGAGGAGCTCTGAACATCAGAAATAGACAACATCAAACAACACAAACAAGATTTAGAACAGGCCATCTCAAGCCATTGAAGATAGAAAATAATAACAAAATTTATCCCACTTGCCCAAAATGTAGTTTGGTACCTGCAGCTCCAGAACACAGTTTGGCTTGCATTAGATGCACTAAACAGGACCTTTGGGAGAGGCCGCTGCTCATCATAAAACAGCTCGAGGAGCATGAACTCATGGAATTTGTGTAATCTTTACACAAGGGGATAAGAAACATCAACAACAACATTGTTGATAAGGCACAATTTGGATTATAGATTATAAACACAAGGTCTTCTTCTTATCTCCACACTGGGTGAAGTAGAATGCTTCTGCCTTTGTCATTAAGACTGGGAGCGCTACTCAGTGGCAAGCCGACTTAGCTCCAAAGAAATGGCCGCCTCTGACATGAGGAACAGACTCCATGTGCAGCCGCTCCTAACATGGAATACAAACGCTGCTCATCCTGTATCTCTGGATTAGGAGCCCTTACAGGGTACTATCAGCCGAGCCAGCTGTGCCCAGGTTTTTTAGTGAGCTTGTTACTGCTCCTCCTCCTCCTTTTTCATCCGGGCTTGGGACCGGCAAAGGCAGAGTTCAAACACAAGGTAATAACACCAAATCCAAATAAATTAATAGTGTGTGACGTTTCGGTAACAGCATTGTTACCATCATCAGACAAAAGTCCTGAATGAGAAACTTTACACACTATTTATTTGGATTTGACCTTATTACCTATATAATGCATTGTTCTAAAACATATTTAAAGGGAGAGGTGCTACTTCATATTTATTATTTTATGTACATATTATTTATTTTGATATTTATATCTTGCTACTCTGTATACTTCTCTTATCACTTCTCGTGTATTTTATAAATTTTATAAACACAAGGTAATAAGACCATATCCAAATAAATAGTGTGTGACGTTTCGGTAACAGCATTGTTACATACTATTTATTTGGATTTGGTCTTATTACCTTGTGTTTATATTCTATAATCCAAATTGTGCTTTATAAATTGCTATGTCATCCTGAAGTTTGACTTTCCAAATTTTCTGCATGACAATATATATATGTGATATAAGGATGTTGTCTGTCACACACAGTGGTGGCAGTCAGGTAACTTATCTTCCAGACAGGCCGTTGTCCTGTCTAGATGTGATAAACCTGTGGTTCCGGGGTGAGTGGAAGATGTAGAGATAGGATTGTGATGGGTTGTGCAATGTGGACTGAGACAAGGGATAACCAGAGACCTGCAAGGAAATTGGATCCAAGAAGAGTAGAGAAGATACTTCTGAATTATAATGTTTACATGATGATAGAAAGTAAAACTAATGACAAAAAATATACCATATACAATAGAACCTTAATGAGAGGACACTCCCACTAAAGGACAGTTTTCATCAACAAAATTATTATTTTTACTATTTATCAACTCTCCGGTAAGAAGACACCTCTCCCTAAAGGACACTTTTTCTCTGCATTTAGGTGTCCTTTACAGAGAGAGGGGTTCTACTGTATATATATATATTTTTTTTTTTTTTAAATCTTTCCCCATGAAAGACAACCTATCTTTCTGGTCTCTCTTGGAGGGTGGTCTTACTTTGGAGGTTGTTGAAAATGATATCATTATTATAAATATTCAGGAAGGTGGTGCATCAAGTTGGAAGGTTTGAATGTGTTGTAGACCAAAGGCTCATCCACTAAGTAAGGGGAGGTCTATCTAGACAGACATGTTGTTCCATTCCCCCAACACCACTGTCATCCAGCCATGCAGTCTTCTCACCATGCCCCGCAGAGAGGCGTCAGCCAGAGGAGTCCTGTTGCCATGGAAAGTCAGGAGTGAGACAGTCGCTTTGTCCTTGGCCAGCCCTAGGATGATGGAGGTAAGCACCTCTTGGACATGTCTGGACATCATAGTGGATCATGGTGTGTACTTGTTGGTGCAAATATCATCTATATTGGAACATATTCTTTATGTGTTTTACAAAATATATTACAATATTTACATAATAAAAAATAACCTCTCGCTGGAAATCCACCCTAAACCACCCCTTTCCTAACCATCTTCTTTCCACACCCTTACTAGGGAAAAACAAATGGCGATTTCAAAATTATGAACAGACCATCTTAGAATGCTCAAATTTAATGGAAAAATCAAAACATTCCCAAAATGCCCCAAATGCGATTTCCAGCCTGCCAGTCCTGAACATCTATTAAATTGTATCAAATCCTCCAAAAAAGACTTCAGGGAAAACCCCAGGACTATAATAGAAAAGCTGAGACAATGGGACCTAATAGAGATCGTTTTAAACAACTTGAGGAATAAGCAACAACAACAACGTAATAAAAAGGCATATATTGGATTGAATAAAAGATTTATTTGCCAATATTTCGGTTGGCTGAGCGCCAACCTTTGCCAACCAAAAATGTAATGCCTTGACAAAGGTTGGCGTTCAGTCAACTGAAATATTGGCAAATAAATCTTTTATTCAATCCAATATATGCCTTTTTATTATGTAAAGATTTAAATATGGATTGCTCTATATTCAGAATAATACAATATATAATGCAACCAAAAGATAAACAAAATGCATTATTTTAATGCATTTTTAAAGAGATATGCCTCTTTTATAGTACAATAGTTACATAAATGAGAAAGTTTTGAGTTGAAAAAGTCTAACATAACTAAACACAAGGTAATAAGACCAAATCCAAATAAATAAATAGTGTGTGATGTTTCGGTAACAGCGTTTTTACCATCTTCAGACAAAAGTACTGAATGTTAATCATTGTCATTCAGTACTTTTGTCTGAAGATGGTAACAATGCTGTTACCGAAACTTCACACACTATTTATTTATTTGGATTTGGGCTTATTACCTTGTGTTTATAATCTATAATCCAAATTGTGCCTTATCACTCTAACATAACTAATCATTAATGACTTATCATGACTGAGTCTCTGATTAGAGACCGGAGCTGCTACGTCTTTTTTTTTTTGGGAGTCTTTCGGTCTTTCATGGGAGACTCTATCTACTTTCTGTGTTCCACTTCTGTATAATTCTCTCACTTGTTGTCTTATAGTACTGTTGTCCATTATGTCCATTGCTTTCCCCAGATTTTTTTTAAACTTATGATATCCCTCTCTCTCTATATATATATATAGTAGAACCTCCCTTTAGCAGACACAACGCTAGCAGACATCTCTCTACAAAGGACAGTTTTCATTTGCTAAATTACCATTTTTACAATTTAGCAACACTCTGGTAAGAGGACACCTCTTCCTAAAGGACACTTTGGCTCTGCAATTAGGTGTCCTTTACAGGGAGGTTCTACTGAATATATATAATATATATATGTAGTATATTTTAAGGTAGATAGAGCACAATCTTCTTCTAATGTTTATTATAACCCCATATCTGTATATAAAAATATGTATCGACCTTGTATAATAATAGAAATGACAAATAAAACAAAAGGAGTAGAGGTAGTACAGAGGACAAAGGCCAGACGTGATAAACAACCCAGACTAACAGGTGTTTATGCTAATGAGTTCATTCCCCCGTCAGCAGGTGGCCGACACGTGGCCAGACATCATTAATAACCAGCGCTTGACAGGTGGCGTGATTAGGACAGCCAATCAGAACTCGTCAACAAGAGCCAGAGTCGAGTATATAAGCCCCCAAGATTGGGACAAAGGAAGTAGTTGTTTCAGTTGTTTCAGAGCGACGCTGTCATACGGTCAGTCAGACTTCTCACCCCTATCCGCGATGTAGACTTAGGGCATCCGTGACGTCCATGGTCCGACTACCTTCGTCCGTGGTCTACCTCTACTTCTTGGAGTTACCACCTAGACCTGCCTCTGTCTCTTGCTGTCCCAGTGCGGAATCCCATCACGCACCCACTACCACGACTGCCCAGCACATTCCACCTCGGGATTACTACAGAACCCGTTAAAGTCGACAGGATGCCTGAGGACAGCAGCGTGCAGAGGATGACGGAGGTCAGAGACAAGTACGTCGCGGATGCCCTCACCAACATGCAGCCCCACTACGAAGACCTAGTAGGCCGCCTGGCAGACGCCATGCGGGGACAAGCCGTGCCTCGTGCGGACGAGGCCATTATCTCCTCGTTCGACAGATCCCACGCAACAAGCAGCCTTCTTCCATACAGCCATCTCCAGAGATCAACTCCAGCCAGCATCAACCATTTCAAGGTACTTTAAACTTTGTTTCTGCCATTTTCCCCATAAATTTTATTCTTATATTTTCACTTTAAACATTTTAAAATCAATTATAACCTTTTTTATCTCATTTTCATTCAAATTTTAAAACTTTCACACTCTCCTTTATCATTTTTACTTTATTTTAATCAAATTATAAATTTTAATTAATCATTTTCAATTTTATTATTAAAAATATTCAATCACGCATTTTTACCAATTTACTAGTCTTACATGCCTTTCTTAAATTCACCTAAAACAGCATTATCCAAATATGCAACTTTCAATTTCACATAAAAAATCATATTATATTTTAATTACTCGAATCATATTTTCTAAACTTATTTGTGTATTTTTTTTAATACCTTATTTATGGCCATAGTATTAATAATTAAATTTATTACGCTCATTATTTTACTTGACCTATTACTATTCAAATTGATATCTTCACAATATTTAAAAGTTTTAAAAATTAGGTCCCCGCCATCTCTAAAATCGATCCTGTACATGACACCATGTGAGAAGTCATCTTGGCCTCCGTAAATGGACAATTAAATCCCCAAAACGGCGTCCATCGCCACGACAATATTCCAATCTTCATCCCTACGACAAACAAATCAAGGACGCACTGATCTCCCCCTAATTGTTTTTTTTTTCTTCTACTTCTGAAGGGGTGGAATGACCTTTGCATCCATCATTAGCATCCATCATTAGCAGAGGTAATCTTTCTTACTTCAGCACTCTTACCTGTCAATCATTCAATTATAGGCCTTCCATACTTCTCTCGTCTCTTGATCATTTTCCATTGGCCTTCTATGCCTTCGTTCTAACCACCCCTCGTCCATCGCAGAGTTCCTGTTTGCCGACTTTTTTTTATTTACACCTAGGTCGTCGTCCCAGCATTCTTTATTTCATTCTTTTTTCCTCAAACCCGGGTTCAATCAATCACCGACAGCAGTGCAACTCTTGAGACACCATCTCTTTTTAACCTCTCTTAGAAAAAATTTCTTTCCCATATTCTCCCATTACCTACCTCTCCTTCGATCTTCACGCCGTTTGCCTATCTGATCTAATGCTACTTACAGAACATCTTGAGATTGCTGAACCCTGAAAACAATACTTCGCTTCTAAGCTCGTATTGCAGGGCAGGACTCCTGAGATGTCCTTTGCAGAAACCAATTCAGACCTTCTTCCTTTATTCTTCACTGCGTCACTACCTATCGCAACCTTTTGCTTAAGTCAATTTTCTTTTATATTTTAATTTAATTTCATTATCTCTACTTCTCCTCCTTCCTGTATTACATCCCTGATACTATGTTGTAAATACTCATGACACCTTAAGTAGCAAAAAACTGTAAATAGTATACCAACTTTCCTAAATATTTACTTTCACTATTGTGTGTGTTTACTTTAAATTTATCCTTCCTATGTACTCCTCTTATATATTTTGTAGTTTTATAATATTATATCAGTGTGTCACCACTACTCCTCTTTATCTTTATTTTTATTCTAGTAACTAATTTGTGCCCCAAATTATTTCCCATTTAATAGGTTTGCTAGCTTTTCTCTCATTTATTTGTAAATAGACATACACTTTTACTAGTTTTGTGGTGTTGCACTTTGTTTTTTAACTTACCAATGTAGATAAAACATTTCACTATTCATCAATAATATCATTTTGTTTATTAACCATCAACATTAATGCCTTCAATTACCAATCAACCCTTTATATATTATTACCTTTAATATTTTTATTTTCTCTTTTTCTCATCATGTTCAGACTTAGCATTTTACAACTTCAACTATTTTAGGCACCGTCTTAAAAAACCTACACCTAACAATATTTATAATATTTCTTAAATAGATAAAACATTTATCATTTTATTTTTCTTAATAGATTTTCAAAATGTTATTTTTGACGCTTCCCTTACAACCTCTTAACTCTATCCCATGAACCTTTCCTCCCAACCTTTCCCTCCATCAAGAGTTTATTGTTCGTCAGCCATTTTCTTTTTTTTTTTAGTGATTAACCTAACTAGAAGACCCTTCCTCGCTGTACATCTCCCAACAGTGAGCTCAGGAGACCCAGTTAGATTTTTTTTTCTCTCATCGTCCGGCTCATCATTTTTTCATTTTTCAACTTTTTCTTTTTACCATACAAGCCGGACACAATCAAAATTGGCAGCAATAACTCTCTTACACCCACCTCTCCTTTTCCGCATCCTTCAAACCTCCAACCTTCCAAGGGATTCCAGTTCGCCGAACATTTTTGTTTTTTTTTCATTGATTAATCCGACTGGAACAATCCTTCCTCGTTATACCATTCCCGATAATGAGTTCAGGATATCCAGCGCGATATTTTTATTTTTTTTCTCATCGCCCGACGCATCATAACAATTCATCATATTTTCAACTTTTCACTTTTTCTCTCATCATTCAACCGGGCATAATCATTATGGACAACAGGGATCCCTCTTACCTCTACCTCTCTCCTTTACCTCCATCAATCTTCCCACCTCTTTCCGCTGTCTGAGCTAATGATGCAGACGGAGTGTCTTAGGCCTTCTGTTAATGAAAACAATGCCTCACTTAATCAAGTTCGCATTGCATTGCAGGATGCTTGGGATACTACTTTTGCAGAAACATGCTCAGATACCCCCTTTCCCTTTTTCAACCTTAGCGTCACATTATAAGTTCAGTCAATAAACTAACTTCATTTTTTTTTCTCTCATCTTTAATACAATAAGATATTATTTTCCTTGTACGATTCATTTTACCATAGTTATCATTTTGTATTATATACCTTCTCTTAATCTTTTATCATTCATTTTGTACGTTTTTATTGATACACCACCCTTACAACATCTTTCTCTTTTTAACTTGTAACTTCATAATAATTTTAACTAATTTGTGTACAAATTATTTCTTTTATTTTTTATAATAGGTTTGTTAGGTTATCATTCATTACATGTCATTCCCCCAACCAAACCTTCATCACCGGGGACACATTCTGTAGTATATTTTAAGGTAGATAGAGCACAATCTTCTTCTAATGTTTATTATAACCCCATATCTGTATATAAAAATATGTATCGACCTTGTATAATAATAGAAATGACAAATAAAACAAAAGGAGTAGAGGTAGTACAGAGGACAAAGGCCAGACGTGATAAACAACCCAGACTAACAGGTGTTTATGCTAATGAGTTCATTCCCCCGTCAGCAGGTGGCCGACACGTGGCCAGACATCATTAATAACCAGCGCTTGACAGGTGGCGTGATTAGGACAGCCAATCAGAACTCGTCAACAAGAGCCAGAGTCGAGTATATAAGCCCCCCAAGATTGGGACAAAGGAAGTAGTTGTTTCAGTTGTTTCAGAGCGACGCTGTCATACGGTCAGTCAGACTTCTCACCCCTATCCGCGATGTAGACTTAGGGCATCCGTGACGTCCATGGTCCGACTACCTTCGTCCGTGGTCTACCTCTACTTCTTGGAGTTACCACCTAGACCTGCCTCTGTCTCTTGCTGTCCCAGTGCGGGAATCCCATCACGCACCCACTACCACGACTGCCCAGCACATTCCACCTCGGGATTACTACATATATTATTAATAGTAATTTTTTTTTGGAAAAAAATAAATTTTATAAATCTTGAAATTCTCATAACGGTACTATAATATATATATATATATATGTGTGAAAAATAGTACAAATGTGATATTGTACTGGGATAAGGAGATGCCTTTTTCTTAATATATATGTAGGATTTGATTAGGAAGAAGCTGGCAACACGGAATGAGGAAGAGAAGAAGACGCGCATACGATGACAACTGAACAATAAGACTTTCTTACTTTCTTTCTTTTTTGACTTTGTTTTTAAATTGTAAAATCTAAAATAAATCCATTTATATCTACTCCGTTTCCTACAAAAATTTTGGGGGCTCGTCCGGGATCGAGAGTCAATTATTTGGATTTTGTTTTTTACAAACGACGATAAAAACAAACGACGTTAAGCCTAAAAGAACGACGCCAAGACGAAGAACGACGACGCTAAACAAAAGAAAGAAAAAAAGAAGAAAGATATTCTCAGTTGAAGTAATAATAATATTTTTTAAAAAACGTAAGTGTAATTTTTAAGGATATTAAACAGAAGTATATTTTAAACGTTTATTTTAATTGATTAAAAGTATTATTTTCATTAAAAAAATTTGAAGCCCACGGCGATTTGTTTACATCGCGATCTTTTGATTGAAGTTATTTTATCACCAAAGAAGACATTTTAGCTTTTAAAATGGCGAAAGTAAAGGCTGATTTAGATGATATTGAAGACAATTTGAAACAAGCAATTGATATTTTGAAAGAACAAGTGAATAAGTCACATCAAAGTGGAAATGCTATGTTCTTTAAAGAAGCCATTGAAGGCATTCCAGAATTTGATGGTTCAACGGTTCCAATTAAAAAATGGCTGCAAGAAATTGATGATAATGCCATCTTATTTGGTTGGACAGATCTTCACACCTTAGTGGTTGCAAAAAAGTTGCTGACTGGAGTAGCCAAATTATGGTTGAGGTCACAACCTACCTTCTCAACTTGGCCAGACCTTAAAGAGGCAATCACCAATGAATTTGACAACCCTATTGACAGTAGGAATATTCACATTCTTTTAACTAAAAGAAAAAAGAAACAATTTGAAAGCTACTATGAATATTTCTTAAAAATGAGAGAACTTGGAAGTCAAGGCAATCTTGAGGAAGCAGTAATCATTCAATATGTGATTGATGGAATTCCCGACCAAGAATTCAATAAGTCTATATTATATGGCTCTACATCCTATTCAGACTTTAAAATTAAATTAAAAAATTATGAAATGATTAAATCTAAATCTAACACTAATAGCACCACAAGCAAAGTGATCCCAAAGCCAATTGATGATAAGGAATCAAAGTGTTTTAACTGTGGTAAAAGAGGTCATCTTTCACGTGAGTGTAGATTTAAAGATTTGGGGAAAAAGTGCTTCAGTTGTAATTCTTTTGGCCACATAGCAAATCAGTGTCCAACTAGAAGTAATGCTAACACCCTGGTAAAACAAGTACAAACAAAGCCACATGATGAAAAACAAAATTATTTGGCTGAAACGACACAGAAAGGACGGATGTACAAGGAGATAAAAATTAATGACCACGAACTCCAAGCACTCATAGATACAGGAAGTCAATTGAATTTAATTCGAATTGACCGGTACCTTGCCATAGGATCACCAAGTTTTGATGCTGATGATAGATTCATATCTGGCATTGGCAATAAGCGTGTTAAGCTGCTAGGAAAGTTTAAAGCTGAAGTTAAAATTGATGATATTCTATTTGTGACCATATTCAATATTGTGCCAGAAGATTCCATGAAAGTTGAGGTCATCATAGGAGATGAAATGCTCAAAGAAGTGCATTTTTCAGTTGTTGGTGACAACATACAGATAAAGCCAATTCAAGATGATTGGATAGGACAAATTGGAAATGTTTTCCATACTGAGAGCTGTCCACTTGATCTAGCACATATCACTGACCCACAATTGGCTAAAGACATTTTATCTATTCAAAAGAATTATAACCCAAAAGAAATAAAGACAACCTCCATTGAAACAAAAATAATTTTGAAAACTGAAGTCCCACTGTACCAACACCCTAGAAGACTATCTCAAAAGGAAGCTCAGGAAGTTGATGCACAAATTGATGAATGGCTAAAACAAGGTATAATTCAAAAAAGCAACTCTGAATATGCAAGTCCGATTGTACTTGTAAAAAAGAAAAATGGAAAGACCCGAATTTGTGTTGATTATAGAAAACTAAACAAAGAAACTGTAAAGGATAGATACCCACTGCCACTTATTGAAGACCAGATAGATAAACTGCAAGCAGCAAGACTTTTTAGTACTATAGATCTAAAAAATGGATTTTTTCATATTCCAGTAGCAGAAGATAGTCGTAAGCTAACATCATTTGTAGTGCCTAATGGGCAATATGAATTTTTGAAAACTCCCTTTGGACTTTGCAATGCACCAGCAAAATTTCAGAGATTCATCAACTCAATATTTGCTGAAGAAATTCAAAAAGGTATTGTGTTGACTTATTTAGATGATATTGTTATTCCAGCTAATGATGCAGAAGAAGCTCTCAAACGTCTGAAACATGTCTTAAAGCGTGCTGAAGAATACGGACTTCAAATTAACTGGGAAAAGTGCCAGATTCTTAAAAGTGAAATTACTTATTTAGGACATGAAATCAAAGATGGAGTTATCAGACCCTCTGATGATAAGGTCACAGCCGTCAAAAGATTCCCTGAGTTAAAGACAATAAAGCAACTCCAAAGCTTTCTTGGTCTTACAGGTTACTTCAGGAAGTTTATAAAAAACTATTCCATAATAGCAAAACCACTCTCTGACATGCTAAAGACTAATGCTAATTTCATTATGGGACCAGATCAGAAGCAAGCCTTTCAAGACCTCAAACAGATCCTAACAAGTAAACCCGTATTGAAAATCTATCAAGTAGGAGCAAGAACTGAATTACACACAGATGCTAGCAAGTTTGGATTCGGAGCAATTCTTCTCCAAGAAGATGTTGATCAAAAAATGCATCCAGTCCACTACATGAGCAAGAAAACTAATGAAGCTCAACAAAAATATAGTAGCTATGAACTTGAAGTTTTAGCAGTGGTAGAAGCAGTAAAGAAGTTCAGAATATATCTTTTAGGAATCAAATTCAAAATTTTAACAGATTGTTCAGCTTTCACCATGACCTTGAAGAAAAAGGACTTGACTACAAGAGTAGCCAGATGGGCCTTATTACTTGAAGAATACGACTATACCATTGAACATAGGCCTGGAAGTGGAATGAAACATGTAGATGCACTGAGCAGAAATCCAGTTTCAATGATGATTCAAACTGACACACTTGTTGAAAAAATAAGAAATGCTCAAGGCAGAGATCCTTTGATCAAAGCTCTCTTAGTAATTGTGAAGGAAAAACAAGTATATGATGGTTATTTTGAAGAAAACAATTTACTTTGGAAGGAAGTTGAAGGGGATAGAACACTGGTCATACCCAAAGGAATGGAAATGGAAATTATAAAGTTAGCCCATGAAGAAGGACATTTTGGCGTCCAGAAAAATTTTGAAATGCTTAAAAAAGAATACTATATAACAGATTTGAAAAGCAAGATCAAAAAGTACATTCAGAACTGTATACCATGCATTTTATCAAATAGGAAACATGGAAAGCAAGAGGGAATGTTGCACCCAATCTCCAAAGGTGACACTCCCCTCGACACATATCATATTGATCATCTTGGACCTTTGGCATCTACTAGGAAGGACTACAACTATTTGTTAGTCATCACTGATGGTTTCACCAAGTTCACCTGGATATACCCAACCAAAACAACCAGAACAAGCGAGGTTATTCAGAAGTTGGAATCTCAACAACAAATCTTTGGTAATCCAAGACGAATAATTACTGACCAAGGAACAGCCTTCACTTCTAATGACTTTAAAGAATATTGCAAAGAAGAGTCTATAGAACATTGTTGCATCACAACAGGAGTTCCACGAGGAAATGGTCAAGTAGAAAGAATCAACCGTACAATTGTCTCCGTACTCACTAAACTGTCAATTGATAACCCACAAGAATGGCACAAGCATGTTAGGAAACTTCAGAAAGCTCTAAACAGTACGCATCAGAGAAGCATTAGAATGTCACCATTTGAACTTTTAGTCGGAGTAAAGATGAGAAAAGAAGAAGATCTACGTCTTTTGGAAATGATAGAAGAAGATCTAGCTTTAACATTTGATGAGGAAAGAGACCAAAAGAGAAAAGCAGCAAAGCAGGAAATATTGAAGATCCAAGAAGAAAATAGGAACACGTTCAATAAGAAAAGAAAAAAGGCATTTGTCTATAAGGAAGGAGACCTAGTTGTCATTCAGAAGACTCAGTTTGCTACAAAGTCTAAATTATACCCAAAGTATATTGGTCCGTACAAAGTAATTAAGATCAAACCGAATGACCGGTATAATGTTGAAAAATTTGCTGATTTTGAGGGACCCAACAGAACAAGCTGCAGTGCTGACTTGATGAAACCATGGTTCACCCAAGATGAATATCCTAGTGAGCTATCCGAGGCGGATGAAGTTCAGGACGGCCGAATGTAGGATTTGATTAGGAAGAAGCTGGCAACACGGAATGAGGAAGAGAAGAAGACGCGCATACGATGACAACTGAACAATAAGACTTTCTTACTTTCTTTCTTTTTTGACTTTGTTTTTAAATTGTAAAATCTAAAATAAATCCATTTATATCTACTCCGTTTCCTACATATATATATATTATATATATATATATATATATATATATATAAATATATATAAAATATAATAATTCTTTAAGGATAAATAAATAAATAAAAAAAGAGTTAACAAAGTATCCAAGGATTGTTCATTGTTGCAGTTGAGATTTGACTAGTGTCCGAGATGGATGTCCTTAGGCGCGTTTTTCCTAGGCTATGCCTAGCTTATTTCACGGTTGTAATTCTGTCCTGTTGCTTTTTGGTGGTGTATCCACTCTTATGTTTATTTGTAATTTTGGTTAAAGCTGTTGTATTCGTTGCACCTTTGGTTTGGCCTTGTGCCATTTTTTATTTCAGGTATTCTGATTATATTGAATATCCATATATTATTTGTAGGATTGTTTCATTTTGCTTTGCCAGGCTAAGGGGACCTTTAAGGCCTTACGGTTATAGCGCTTTTAAGATTGGCATTTTTAAATCAAAATTCTATTTTCATTGGCATTTTTCTTATTCAAAATTTTTTTATCAGGTCCCTAAGCCCGGCAATACAGAAAGAGACAATCCTATAATATAAAATGTGGCATATTCCAATATAATTCTGAATATCTGGAATAGAGAGTGGTACAGGATCTGACCCTAGGTACTACTAATACAGCTGAGTTAACTAATTTTGCAGTAAGCATAATTGTTGGATACACTACCATTAAGTAACTTGGCAGAATTATAACCTGAAATGAGTTAGACATGGTCTAGAAAAACCGTCTTTGGGCATTTCATCTCTTTCACTAGTCTGTCTCAACACAGTTCGGATGGCCATGATCCCTTCCTGATGCCAGGCACTCATGATGCTCCTTGGGTCCCTTGAAGTCCTCTGATCATTTAAAACTGAAGTCTTATCCCTGCCTGTTGGAAACCTTCAAATCTCCTGTAGGGAATCCCAAGAAGGAATTGTTCTAATAATGGAGAATATCCTACTCATCATTTGCTCAGATCAACGAGCCTCATGGAATAAAATCTCATTCCTTGATATCAGTGAACCTTGATCCTCCAGCTGAAGACTTCTTACATCCAGCCTGTTGACATCCACAAGATATCTCTTGGATTTAAAACAAAATTTCTTGAACCAACACTCAACCATCTGAGCCCTAAATCATCTTTCTGTTGTCGTCTGGAAATAGAAACTCCTGCTCCTTTCTCTCAGAATGTACCTGGCATCCTACAAGCTGGCTTCAATGGGACTAACCCAAGCTACTGGAAATGGCCATCTTCAATCCTCTTCAATACCATCCCCCTCTCTGATCATATACCTGGCCTCCTACAAGCTCACTTTAAAGGGACCAACAACCTGAGATACTGGAAATGGCCATCTTCAATCCTCTTCAATACCATCCCCCTCTCTGATCATATACCTGGCCTCCTACAAGCTCACTTCAAAGGGACCAACAACCTGAGATACTGGAAATGACCATCTTCAATCCTCTTCAATACCATCCCCCTCTCTGATCATATACCTGGCCTCCTACAAGCTCACTTCAAAGGGATCAACAACCTGAGATACTGGAAAGACCATCTTCAATACTCTTCAAAACCATCCCCCTCTCTGATCATATACCTGGCCTCCTACAAGCTCACTTCAAAGGGATCAACAACCTGAGATACTGGAAATGACCATCTTCAATACTCTTCAATACCACCCCCATCTCAGCATGTACCTGGCACTCTCTCCTACGAAGTAATTCAATGAGACCAACCCAAACTACTGGAAATGGCCATCTTTAATCCTCTTTAAAATCTTCCTGATCTCGATTGATCATCTGTAATGGCAGAGGAAGAATAAAATCAATTATTGTAATACAAGTTTTCTATAAAATTCCATTACAACTCCTATACATTTATTCATCCATAGTTGGTTCTGTATGACAACCAGTGATTTGAATGGGCCCTTCTCCATTTTACAAGAGGCTTTCTTTAATGGCCAGCACATTTATCAGGACTTGTGAACTAAGTAGAGGATGGATGCTCCAACATTCCCATATATATTATTATTAAATAACGATAAAGCACAATTTGGATTATAGATTATAGATACAAGAAAATAAGACCTAATCTAAATAATTTAATAGCTTTTTGTCTAATGATGGTAACACTGTTGTTGCCGAAATACCACACACTATTAAATTATTAGAATTAGGTCTTATTTTCTTGTATCTATTATTAGATAAGTTATAACTTTCACTAATGGCCCAGTGAAACTACTGCCATGAGATTTAACCCTGAAATATCTTCATAAACTGATACATCCAACTGGATAAGTCTCACCATGTTCACCATAATGTGCCTCGTTTACTTCTCACAAACTTACAACTAGACATCCATACAATTTGACCCATCATTTTACACTTTTATATTTGGAAAATAAAATATTTTGCATTGAAAGAATCTATAATAATTTAACATCACTGAAGGTTTGATCATGACAGTCTCCGATGAGAGACCGGGGGTCGCTGTGTTTTTTGAGGGGTCTTTCATGGGAGATTGTATATTCAACACATCTTAATTTATCCACCTTATCCCAGTACAATTTCACATTTATAAAAAAGGCATCTCCTTATCGCCCAAAAGATACAACATTTTGGCTTGCATTAGATGCACTAAACAGGACCTTTGGGAAAGGCCGCTGCTTATCATAAAACAGCTCGAGGAGCATGAACTGATGGAATTCGTGTAATCTTTACACAAGGGGATAAGAAACAACAACAACAAAGATACAACTTCCTTAAGTTTTGTCTATGAGTGTATATATATGTCTATGTGTTTTAATAAAGGCTTTTGTGTGTGTGTGTGTGTATTCACAGTGATTAGATGGGTGGCATTATTTAAAAAAAAAAAAAGGGATTTATTTACCTTCCCTCCAGTCCAGCTTGCTCCTGGAGTCCGGGATAGGCCGGGTGACTCTCAATGATATGGTCCACCTGGACATACACCAGTATTTATACTGTGAGATGTGCCAACTTCTTTGGTGAGTCTTTGACACCATAACTGCTGTCAGATCTGTCTGGCTGCTGTCAGCCCTTGTTGACCTCAAGTATTTCCTTCCCATCTTTTCTTGGCCTGGAGGTATCACAAGGCCTTTCTTCTCATTATGAACTTTATCAAGCCTCTATTTTCTATTATTAATACTGACTTGGCACAATTTTTGGATTATAGATTAGAAACATAAGGTAATAAGACCAAATACTAATAAATAAAGTGTTGATATTTTGGTAACAGCAATGTTACCATCATCAGATAAAATTACTGAATGGTAGCAATGTGTGCTGTTACCAAAATGTCACAATTTTCATTCATTTGAATTTGGTCTTGTTACCTTTTGTTTCTTAGTAATTAAAAAACTTTTCTATAGATTCAAATTATGTATTTTCTAATCAACTTGGTTCTATCCTTTACCAGCACCTGGTTTTGAAATGCTTTAGATTTTATCTGCTTGTCAGTGCTCAGTACCACTCCCCATACAAAGTCCAAGTTATACAAAGAACAAAGAAAATAAAAAAGGTAAACAACTGATTTTAAATATCACAAGGTGACAAAACTAAAAGAGCAATCAATATCAACATATAATTTACTTCCTTGGTGGTGTCATCTAGAGATTTATTCTCATTCATAATTCATCATATTGTCCCTTATATCCTAATTTCACACAAGATCACACATGGTATGTGTCTGTCCCATAAACCAAAATCAGAACAGAACGGAGAGGTCCTTCAGAACCCTGTAGAAGATCAGAAGACCAATCACAAGCTAGCTAGGGAACTCAGTAAATTGAGCTACTCGAGTGTTAGGAAACCACAGTTAGGAAATGTGACCTGAAACACTTATAATGGGAGAACTCCTCAGTTGGAGAGAAACTGTGGATTTAATGTCGTGGGAGTGTAGTGATTTTTTTTTCACTTGGCCCATGTACACATGATGCAAAGTATGATAATCATGGTGGGTAAGATGGAGCTGCGCCGCGTCGACGGAGGCAGGGCACCGCGGAGCCGTGAACACCCGGGCCAGAGCTTCCGCGAAGAAGTCCTCGTTGAAGGCGACGAGGAGTTCGCACGGCAAGCCGTCCCAGCCGGGGGCCTTTCCACGAGGGAGGTGCTCGATGGCGTTGGCGATCTCGCTGGGGCTGATGTCCGGCCGGTGGAGCGGGTCCTCCTCACTCAGCTCGCGGGGTGGTGGTGGGCGCGCTGCTGGCGATGAAGGCAGCTCCCGCAGCTGGATCGGTGGTGGGACGGGCGAAGCGGGGCCTGAAGGTCGCGAACGCCCTCCACCGAAGCTCGGGGCCCTCGATGACATTATCTTCGTCGTCCCTGATGACGCTGACCGGGCGTCGGAGGCGGATGGCGCGTGCCAGGTCCGGCAGCGATGGGTAGTCGGCCCGGATGGAGGAGGCCTCGAGCTGCGCCGCGATGTAACGTCTCGCCCTGTAGACGTAGCTGTCGCTGGCAGCGTAGCGTGGGTAGTGCAGGGATCTGGCCTCCGCCAGCAGCCCCGCCTTGATGGAGGTCCACCTATCCCAGAAGGTCCCGTCGTCGTCATCGTGCGCTGTGTCTTCCTCCAACTCCCGGATGTAGCCAGCCAGATGTTCGAGAGCAAGGCCCGAGCGGAGCATCGCGGCCAAGCGAGGCTGGGTGGGGGAGGAGACGGCGGTGGTGGGCGGGCCCACCTGGAGCAGCACGAGGCGGTGGTCCGAGAGGTGGTAGTGGCTGGTCGCGTAGATGGACACGCGATCCAGGACTCCAGCAGGGACGAGGATCCGGTCCAGGCGGTTGGATTCGACTTGGTCGCCGTGCATGGCGACTCTGGTGGGCAGGTGGGCGGCATCGAACTGGGTGGCCACATCGACCAGCGCGGCCAGGTCCAGAAGAGCGGCGAGGGCATCCGATGATGATGAGGGGCCCCGATCCCTAATGTTAAAGTCGCCGATGATCCAGCAGGCCCCCTCCTCCTCCTGTGCCGCTGTCGCCGCCAGGAGCTCCAGTTGTCGGTTTCTCTCCCGGGGTTCATGCGCCAGATGAACGGCGATGGCCGTCATCTCCTCGCCGTGGACATCTATTGTTGCCAAGGCGATGTGGCCCGGCCACAGGATACGCTGTTGTAGCACGGCTACGCCTGGTCCGAAGACGCAGGCGAGTCCGGATCCAGTCCGATGATGATGATGATGAGGGGCCCCGATCCCTGATGTTAAAGTCGCCGATGATCCAGCAGGCCCCCTCCTCCTCCTGTGCCGCTGTCGCCGCCGCCAGGAGCTCCAGTTGTCGGTTTCTCTCCCGGGGTTCATACGCCAGACGAACGGCGATGGCCGTCATCTCCTCGCCGTGGACATCTATTGTTGCCAAGGCGATGTGGCCTGGCCACAGGATACGCTGTTGTAGCACGGCTACGCCTGGTCCGAAGACGCAGGCGAGTCCGGATCCCGAGATGGCTACGGGATGGGCCAGTACAACAGCGCTGTAGCCGAGGCAGAGGTCTTGGCCTGGACAAACGCGATGTCCACGTGATGTTGCCTGAGGAGATGACAAAGGGCAAGGCTCCTCCCCCTAGTGGCGAGCCCTCGCGCGTTGATGGTGGCGACGCAGTAACTCATTGGGGCCGTCCTTCGCGCAGCACCTTCCTGGTCTTCTGGAGGGTTTTGCGGATGGTGGAGTTGGAGTCTGGGCACAAGGCCTTGATGGTTTCGTGCAACTTCTCGAGGGCGGTGAACTGTTCCTCTGTTAGCGTGGGCGCTCGCTTCTTCATGGTGGTTTCAGAGGTGAGGAGCTTCTGAGCCTCCTCGCAGTTTAGGTCGGGCAGCTTGTCCCAGTCGATGGAGGGCTTGGGGGACTTCCTGAGGTGCTCCAGCAGCTGTTCGAGTGCGGCCTTTCCCCGGGTAGGCGTGGCGGGAGGTGAGGACAGCTTCTCCACCGACATCTCGTGGTCGAGCGGAGGGATGCGAGGCTCGGGGGGGCCGCAGGGCAGCCAGGGGAGCAGGGTGGGCAGCAGGGGCGGGGTGGGTGAGATCCATCTGTTCGGCAGGCTGGTGTGCCGAGTGGATCGCCTGAGCCTCGGTTGAAGTCTTTGCCGGTTGGACAGGGGACGCCGGTGTTGCGGGCACAGGTGCCGGCTTCCTTGGTCGCTGAGGAGGAGGGAGGGGGGCCTTGCGTCGGTGGGAGACGCTGCTTGCCTGGGGCTGCCGTTCCCTTGCCTGGCGAGCGCTGGGCAGTTGGCTCTGCGGTGGCCCTGTTTCCCGCATTTTGAGCACTTGATGCCAAAGGAGAGGAAGGCCGGCAGGGTGTCTCCCTTGGACTGGATCTCAAGGCGGGTGGGCAGCCTGTCCAATTTGACGCCGTCGTTGAGCAGGATGAAGGGCTCCCGGCGGCCGTCGGTAAAGGTGAACTCCGCCATTTTGACCATGATGGGGGCGATGGAAGTGACCTTCCCCTATGGGCCCAGGGCGTCCACGACGGTTCTGTCCTCCACGAAGCCGGGGCAGGTTGGCGACGATGATTTGCTCGGCCCTCTTGCGGTAGGGGAAGACCCTACGGGTCGTTCCCTCGATTTCTAGGCCGTCTTCAACTAGACGGCGCGCAAGATCTTTGGTCTCCAAGACCACGATGTAGTGGCTGTTCATCTTGTTGAATTGTGTAATGCCTCCAGGCCCTCCGAATAGCCTGCTCATCGCCCTGAGGTAGGAGTAGTCCGGGATGTCTGGGCACAGCTCCACGAAGACGTAGTTCTCGTGGGTGGAAGAGGTCTGCCTCACCTTGGCTGCGGCGATGTTCGCGCGTGTCACCTTGATCTCCTGAGGCGGCACTGCTCTCGGCCCTGTTGGCCGCTTCCGCTGCTGGGAGTTGCGCTGGTTTCCAGGCTTGTTGGGCTGCCTTGCAGCGTGCTCAGGTGAAGTTGAGCCGAGGCGTCTCTTCTTGCCCTTCACGAGGATGAAGCCCTCGTTGTCGTCCACCTCCGCCATCTCGCTGTCGGCCCAGTTGAGCGAGGCCGGGCTGGCTGTTGTAGCGCTGTTCAAAGCAGCAGTCGGCGGCGCGGTGACGTCACGCGCGGCGGCCGGATTTACATGCACGTCGCCTGCCGGCGAATTTGCATGTTTTTGATTTGCAGAATTTTCTTCAGAAGTTTTCTTCTGTAGGCTGTTTTTCGGTGATTTCTCTTCACCAGATTGGGATACAAGGCTGGGCCTTTCAGGCACTGAGTCAGCCGATCCTGGGCTATTCGCCCATACCAAATTTGGCATGTCAACAGACATCTACACTCACGCCAGAGGCGAAAAACGGCGGAGCTCGCAAAAGCGCGGCCCGCTCGCTCGAGTGTGTGTGTGTGTGTGGTCTGTTTGTCCTTAATGCCTGACCAAACCACTCATTGGAACGCCATGAAACTTTGGGAAGTTATTTAGTATAGTACTGGGAAGGTTTCTAGCAAATAAAATTTTGAAATAACTTTTCGCTTTAAAATAATCAAGATAAATATTCTAATTTATCTGTTATAATTCAACAATCTGCTCTAAATATTATCATGATGATACGATGATTTTGTAATGTAGAAAATTAGGAAAGACAAAATTCAGGATGACACGGCAATTTATTTGAGACAAGAATAATGATACAATTCCAAGGCAAGATACTATTCCTTTAACTTCCAATTACCGAGGGAACCAATTAATATTGATTTTATTCAACTTATCGAGTATTTTTCAAGGGACCGGGAAAAAATGTTCACTTTATTGAGAGATTCGTTAGACAAACCTTTACTCGGGTAAAACCCGGCGAAGCCGGGCACGTCCATACAAGAATAATGATACAATTCCAAGGCAAGATACTATTCCTTTAACTTCCAATTACCGAGGGAACCAATTAATATTGATTTTATTCAACTTATCGAGTATTTTTCAAGGGACCGGGAAAAAATGTTCACTTTATCGAGAGATTCGTTAGACAAACCTTTACTCGGGTAAAACCCGGGCGAAGCCGGGTACGTCCGCTAGTGTTTTATATAGTACATCTCTTTAGGCAAGGGAACACATCAAGTATTTGGACAAAAGGCAAGGGAGAGTCATAACTAATACTCTAGTTTCTGCCTCACACACCTAGTCTTGAAGTTGCCTTCATGCACAAAATACTTCTGACCGAAGCCCTTCCGACCATCTCCAATTGACTACTGACACATAAACACCTCAACTTGCTTACTACCTGGTTATAAGGGGGGGGGGGGGGGGGGGGGGGGGGGGGGGGGGATGTAACTTCACACAAACAAATTATTATTATATGTTGTACTCTTTTTGATATTGTGATGGTCTACTCCATGTGCATACTATCTAGACTGGGAGAGTTGTGTTGGTATGCCATTTAGTTTCTTCTGCCTTTCTCCTAGCTCTACATTAGCTGCTATGCACATACCTGAGGGGCCAACATACAATAGTTTTAACTTATCTAATAGTCTTATGTGAGAATAAATAATTAGACAACTGTTAAAAGTTCAGATACTATCTGGGATGTTGATACTCTAAGTGGGTAATATGACATAAGTCAAGAGGTTGGAACTTGCTTTACTCCCTACCTAGTTGAGGTTGCTTTTAAGGATGAAATTAATAACCAAATCTCTTCTTCTAAAAGGAACCAACATGTACTAAATTCAGTTCATCCACTCAATTCGAATAATATACTTACAATTAAATTTGTATTGGAGGTTGGGGCTTGCTTCCCTTCCCCCTTACTTCATTCTATACTTAACATGTGACATAAAGCTCAAAATGTTATAATGACTAATAAAATGATATGACACAATTTTAGCCTTAACTTTTGACTAATAAAATTACAATGCGAGGCACTAGAGCATCAGGATGAAAAAAATACCTCTAATATTTTTCCCAGGTATGACAATGAGGACATTGGGGTGTCAGCAAAGTTCTCTGCACACAGAAAGTTGACTGCATGCACACAGAATTTTTAAAAATTACATTGGACACAGTCATCACAAAGCCAGGGCTAGTTGGCTCTTTAAAGCTGGTTTATCTGTACACCGCAGTTGAAACATTCTCATCATCATCCCTCTTATATCTTATTTGGTTGCTCTATAAAATTTTCCTCATTGTAATAGACCTCTGAACTTAGTACATTTTTTTTAGCTGAATTGATCATGTTGGCCTCTGCATATGGTATTAATAACGGCTACTATAACAATAGTAAATATAGGAATTGCTTCAGACTTCACTACTGTGCCATACCTTATCCACAAAGCCTCAAATTGATTGCATGAAAAAAAAAGTTCTCGATACAGTTTCATCTTGACTCCATGGGCGCCCTCCCCCACTATTGTATATAAAGGTATGGGTAGAGCTGTCACAGAAATGTTCAATGTATACTACAAAAAAAAAAAAAATTTAAGGCCTCAATTCAAGGCGGCTCGCTCTCTGGATCTTTCAGCGATATAAAACATAGAGTAAATGGTTGCTCAACGATTGACCCAGATTACATCCCCAGCTGCCACACCAGATCAACTTTGGTAACGTGTGGAAGCTGCTTGGTCTGCTGTACCCCAAGAACACATCCAAAGTCTCTTTGAATCAATGCCGAGGCTTTGAGTTGTATGTAAACAACAATTAACTGCCAAAATTTGAGTTTTAAAATGGCCAAATAATCAGAAAAGTTGAATCATCAATATTATCGAATGGTTATGCGATAGGCCGGAGGTCGGGACATCAAAACATGGTCGAAATATGGTGTACCGAATTAACGAGGTTATACTGTATTTGTATGTATATTCTTATCATTACCTGGGTTGTTACCAGGAAAAAGTCGCTATTAATTCCTTAGTAGTCTGTTGTTGTTCTTGATGTTTGTTTCTAATGTTTGTAGTCATTTATTTGAGTTACCTCTCAATTTTCTGTATATTTTGTGTAAATTCCCATAATTAATATTTTTCAATCTATATTTACCGTTTATATATAAAAATGAGTTTTTACATCTAAATAATATTTGAGCAAATGTAAACGGTTTTCATATACACTTTAACACTACCTTTTCATTACAAAATTAAATTTAAAAACGTTTATATTAAATTAAAAAAATATATAAATCAACTTTCTGGTTCACACTTTTGTATCTAATCAATTATGTATTTTTTAATTTCTCTCTATAAAAAAATCTCGGTATAGTTTAGATTAAAATATTTTAAGTGGCATATTTTCTAGTTATATATTTATACACAAGTTTTATATTCATTTTACAAATATTGCATTAGATGTGATTAATAAACTTTGTAAAAAAATTCTTAATACATTTTTAGTAACGTGACGTTATGTTATATTCAAATAGGTAAATCAGGTTAGTTTAAGATGTGTTATAAAAAGGTTAGTTTCATTAATTTAACTCTTAAGTACTCGTGCGGGGTCTGATAGACCCCAGACACACTTATTTCATTAAATATTTAGAATTCTATAAAACATTTGGAGATCAAAACTTTAGTAGCTTAATTTTATATGACAACTAGATGAATGACCCGGGCAACGCCCGGGTTTACCCGAATAAATATTTTATTCAAACACTATTCGTTACAATTATAAATTTGGCGCCGTGGATGTCACTCTTGTGAAACGTCCCGCTCCAAACTTTACATGTACATTGGGTCAGCTGATATTACCTCCCACTTCACCGCTAGAGGCGTTGCTCGCGAGCAAAAGGGCAAACTCGACGAATATTCGGGATAGAGACCTGAAAATTTCACTATAAGTTTTTCCAGATTCTACTCTATATACTGTTAAAATTTCAGTCAGATTAGTTACGATATAAATCTTTAAATCGAGCGAGCGTCTATAAATATTTCGATTTAGATCAAGTATTTTAATTATTAAGCGAACACACACTATTATTAAAAAAATTTGAAAAGATTTCGATTTTAAACGTATTTATAACCTTGATAGAGGGCGCTGTTCGTGAGCCAAGTAGAATAATTTGAATATATAGTTTTTAATATGTAATTTATATATAATTTAAAATAGCCTATCGTTTTCCTCGTATTTTTTTTTACCTATGTATGGAAATTTTGGTACAGTAAAAAAAAAAAACTATGCTTCAATAATATTAAAAAAAAAAAACACCCAGGCTAAGTTTCAAACCAAGGTTGTGGAAACACGAAGCCGCACACCTAACCATTAAGCTACGCTTGGCAGCATAAATATTCGCATGTAAAGCTATTTCAGGCCTTAGATCAGTGATTCTCAACCTTTTTTTTGTTGCGGCATTATTTTAAAGATTTGAAAATTTGGCGGCACAATTTTAGAATTTCGCGGCACACTTTTGCTAACTTGAATGCAAGAAAATTCAAATTATGTATCAATATTTCTATGCAAAATATAAGTAATATACATCTCTAACATTCAATTTGCTAATTTCGTTATTTTAAAAAGTAAAAAAAATGAAAAAGAAAAAAAGAAAAACCAATACAAACGTGAACATAATCATATGACTAAAATTCGGCGGCACATTTTTAGAATTTCGCGGCACACAAAATTGCCGCGGCACATTGGTTGAGAATCACTGCCTTAGATATTTCTAACCCCCTTTTTGAAATAGGTTTTTGAAACATGGAAATTATAATACTTCAAATAAATTGAAATAGAGTGAACACAAATAAAACATACCAAATATTTTGAATTAGAGCAGTTATTTTAAACGCCGAATTAGATCAGTTATATCTAAAAATGAAAATATATAAATAAATAAAACATAACAAATATTTCAAGAGCAGTTATTTTAAACGGCGAATTAGATCAGTTATATCTAAAAATGAAAATATATAAATAAATAAAACCTACCAAATATTTCAAATTAGAGCAGTTATTATATAAATATGTATATTATATGTGTTATTAAGCGAACTATATTAGTTATTTTAAACGGCGAATTAGATCAGTTATATCTAAAATTGAAAATATATAAATAAATTAAACCTACCAAATATTTCAAATTAGAGCAGTTATTATATAAATATTTATATTATATGTGTTATTAAGCGAACTATATTAGTTATTTTAAACGGCGAATTAGATCAGTTATATCTTAAAATGAAAATATATAAATAAATAAAACCTACCAAATATTTCAAATTAGAGAAGTTATTATTTAAATATTTATATTATATGTGTTATTAAGCGAACTATTATTAATAAAATATTGAGAAGATTTAGATTTTAAACGTATTTATAACCTTTTAGTGCTTGATAGAGGGCGCTGCTCGTGAGCTAAGTTGAATAATTTGAATATATAGATAAAATAAAATAATACTTTTAATACTTTGCTACAATATTAAAAAGAGGGGTGCTTAGGTGTTTAAAATGTAAAATGTGCTCTAAATAGTATTACATAGAGCCTTCATAACAAACATATTTAAAATAAACCAATTAAAATATAATAATGCTGTAAAAAAAGACTGCTACAATAATATAAAAGAAATGAAAATAAAAAAAAGACACCCACGCTGAGCCTCGAAGCAAGGTTTGTTATAAATATTATTTTAAAATTGTTTATGTTAATTTTTATTTTAAAAAGCCTACATTTTAAATAAAATAATATTTTTAATAATTTGCTACAATAATATAAAGAAATGAAAAAAAAAAAAAACACCCACGCTGAGCCTCGAACCTAGGTTGTGGGGGTACGAAGCTGTGTACCTAACCTATAGGCCAAGCTTGACGTTACAAATAAGCTCATGCGAGGCTATTTCAGTCCATACGCCTGCCGCGAGGGGGCGCTGATTGCGAGTGAATTTACGTTTATTGTAAATAAAAATGCAACGAAAGGTTATTTCTAAAGAGTAATTAGCCAGAAACCATCCCGGTAGTATACTAAACAACTTCCCAAAGTTTCATCACGATCGGTTTGAGCGATGTAGAAGATTATCACTTGCGAACGGACGGACCAACAAACATTCATTTTATATATATAGATAAATATGTAAACATGTATAACTTAATTTTGTTGCGGTGTAATCCCTATATATATAAAAGTCAGTGTATGTATGTATGTGTGTTTCTATGTCGGCTATACACGTCCACAATACGTAACTAATCTGACTGAAATTTTAACAGTATATATATTAGACTCTGGAAAAACTTATAGTGAAAATTTTCAGGTCTCTATCCCGAATATTCTTCGAGTTATTTGCAAATTGCGTTGCAAATTTACCCTTTCGCTCGCAAGCAGGTGCGCTCTAGCGGTGAAGATGGGAAGTAATATCAGCTGACCTAAACCAGAGAAAAATCTGGAAGAGATATTTTTCGCATTTTTAGGCAAGAAAAATTGAAATTGACAGGTTCTGGGCATTAAAAGTTGTTTTTTAGTCAGAAAATGATGATGACAATATTGCTGTATTATGTTTGATTATCAGATACAAAATTATATCGGGAAAAATTCCAAAAAGCAGAGACCACGGGTGAAACCAGTTCATTTTTTTGTACGCAGGAACAAAATTCTAACAGAAAAACATTCATTCGAGTAGAAAACAAAAGCCAGATCATCTTTCTATAAAAATATTGCTTCTCAGACACAAAGTTTGGAGCGGGACGTTTCACAAGAGTGACATCCACGGCGCCAATTTATAATTGTAACGAATATTATTTGAAAATCAAAATAATATAATTTTCAAATATCATTGTGAAAATTTACATTTTTATTTTTATATTTTAAAAACACACAAAGTTTGGAGCGGGACGTTTCACAAAAGTGACATCCACGGTGCCAATTTATAATTGTAACGAATAGTATTTGAATAAAAACATTTAATCGGGTAAAGCCCGGGCGTTGCCCGGGTCAGCTAGTAGTCAATAAAACGGAGATGGGGTACACTGGACCTCGCGCGAGTAATAACGTGACTTTAATTTTTAAGCATGGTGAAATAGGTAAGCTGCCTTATAGCTCGGCAACACTTTATATCTTTTTTCTATTACCTTATTTAGTTTTTTAGAAACAATGAATAAAATAAAAATGAAAAAATTTTTGCTACAAAAGCTCACTCTTCCATTTTTGGTTTCAAGGAAAGAGAGAGTACACTGGTTTCATATGTACCACAAAAAAGTCCAAAGCAGTTAATTTTAATCATGGACTACACAAAACAAATAGATCCTGAATATAGTTGAAAATATTTTAATGAAACAAAATCAGATGTAGTTGATCAATTGTGCAAAATTAGACGGTAAGTAGGAGGACAAGGAGATGGCCATTGTGCCTCCTTATATTTCCTCAATGTTTCAACAGAAGTTATATATAAAATGAACAAAAATTTAGAAATTTTAAAAAGAAATTCGTTTTTTGAAGAGATAGCAATTGAGCTAATTGATCCAAATCTAGAAAAACAGGAAAATAAATGTTTTCCACTAAAGAATATACCAAAAACACATCTACACATTCTTCTACAGATTAGTCACAACAAGTAAGTCCTAAAATGTTATAATTAATTGACAGATATAAAGTTCTTGTGTTTCTTCAGGAGGAAAATCAGCCGGGGTCATCGTCAGCGAAACGGAAGCGTTGCCAATTTTGTGATCGCTTCAAAACCGAAAATCCAAAATTATAAATGCGCTAAACATATTTATACTGAACACTCAACAACACTTTAAAAGAAGTGTGCACAAGAATAATTTAGATTTTTGTTATGTCTTTATATTTAAATTGATGACATTTGTTTACACACAAATACAAAAAACAATTTATTCTTGAAAAACATGCTTTGATTACCACATGGATGATGATGATAAAAACAGAATATAAAAAATCAATGATAATTAATACACAACAACTCCTCCCCATTAAGTCAAACACCAATCAGATGTCAAAAATCTTAGTAGGCTTCCTTATTCTTGAGGACCTCCTCAAGACAGGCTGCGGAGTCACTGCAGGAGACTATTGCTGGAGCATCTTGGGTTTCTTCGCTCTCAGGTGGCACTTGTGGAGTCGACGATGTAGAAGGCAAGGATTCATTTTCTCCACAGCTCCTCACCTGATCCAAATGCCTATTGATAACTCTTCCATCATCAGTTTCCACTTTAACTGAGACAGGGCCTGTTTTTTCACAGACCACTCCAGGTAGCCATTTAGAACCATGGTAATTCCTAGCCACAATCTCCTGTCCTTCTTCCACCGCTCTATGGGGTCTCCATGTTCTCATGAATTTTTCTTCTTGTTTATTCCTCTTCTCAGAGACAATTTCTGGATGACATTTATTCAGAAGACATTTTAAATTCCTATTCATTAGAAGCTGAGCTGGAGATTTTTGGGTTGTGTTATTGATAGTTATTCTCATTGTCAAGAGAGATCTAGCCAACCTGGTTGACCAATCACCATTGTCATTTTTTTCTAAGAAAATTTTTCAAAGTTTGTATGGCTCTCTCTACCTGGCCATTAGAGGCAGCGTGATATGGAGCACAGAGAATGTGTTTTATACTGTTTCTTTTTAAGAATGTCTGAAATTGATCGGAAGTAAAAGAAGTTCTGTTATCCGAAACAATTACATCTGGCAAACCATGGGTAGCAAACATTTCTCTTAAAACTTTAATGGTAGTTTCAGCAGAGGTTGATGGCACGATTTTTGCTTCTGTCCATTTTGAAAAAGCATCTACTGCTACTAAAAATAATTTTCCTTGAAAGGGACCAGCATGGTCGATGTGTAATCTTGACCAAGGTCTGGAAGGCCAAATCCAGGGGTATACACTAGTCTTTGGTGGATCATGACTACAAGACAGATTGTACAATTAGATACCAATCTCTCAAAGTCCTTGTCCATATTAGGCCACCAGCATAATCCTCGAGCTAATGCCTTAGTTCCCACTATACCAACATGGGTGTCGTGCAAGAGATTTAAGATGTCTCTTCTCAACTTTTCAGGAATTATCACTCTGCTCCCCCACAGCAAGCAATCTTTGTGAACTGAAATCTCACTAGACCTGTTGGAAAAATCTTTAAATTTCTCCTCATACCTCTGCTCAGGCCACCCATTCATTGCCCAAAATTTTATCCTAGACAGAATAGGATCCTTATTAGTTAACTTTGCAACTTCAGAAGAACTAATAGCAGCATGTTCTGACTCAATGAAAAATACTTTGGGTGGGTTTGGAACTTCACTTGGTGATTCATTCAATGGAAGTCTACTGAGTGCATCTACATTCCCATTTGTTCTTCCTGGTTTATATTTTATAGAGTATGAATATGCAGACAGAGTTAGGCACCATCTTAACATGCGAGGTGATAAAACTTGAGGTATCGGTTTACTAGAGTTGAAAAGGCCAATTAGAGGTTTATGGTCTGTCAAAATTTTGAATTTCCTCCCCAGAAGATACTGATAAAATTTAGATACAGCAAATATTACTGCCAATGCTTCTCTATCAATCACAGCATATCTTCTTTCAGTTTTATTCAAGGTCCGGGAGGCGAATACAACTGGTCTTTCAACTCCATGATCTACTTGGGACAATATGGCTCCAATGCCATACTCAGAAGCATCACAGCTAACCAGAATAGGCAGATTATCATCAAAATGAGCTAGAACACTCAGAACTGATTAAGCTTTTAGCTTCTTTAAAGGCTCTTTGATGCTCTCTGTTCCATTTCCAAGGATTATTGCTGTCAAAAAGTCTATGAAGAGGTTTAACTACTGCGGCTTTATTTCTTAAAAACCTCTCATAATAATTTAAAAGTCCTAAAAAAGACATCAATTCTTTTTTATTAGATGGTGGTCTGGCATCTTTAATTGCTCTCAACTTTTCTTCGGATGGATGAATTCCTTTATTGTCAATTTTCATTCCTAAAAATTCAATTTCTGGAACATAAAATTTACATTTGTTTCTTTTAAGACGGAGTCCTGCTTCCTTGAAAGGCAAAAGAACTTTTTCAGTTTTTTCTTAAGGTCATCACAATTTATTCCTGATATAAGGACATCGTCCAAATAAACTGCTACTCCATCAATCCCAATTAGAAGAGTGTCCATAAATCTTTGGAAGGTTATGACTGCGGAATTCAATCCAAAAGGAAGACGTTTAACTCTATACAATCCTCTAGGTGTATTAATGGTAAGAATTTCAGAAGATTCATCATCAACCTTTAATTGTTGATAGGCTTGGGCCATATCTAATTTAGTAAATACCTTACCACCTCTTAACCTGTCCAAAAGTTGTGGAATTGTGGCAGTGGATATTTATCTGGGTTGGTATATAAGTTAACTGTTGTTTTGTAATCATGACAAACCCTTATTGTTCCATCATTTTTTAGAACCGTAACAATTGGTGAAGCCCATTTAGAAAATTTTATTGGTTCAATAATTCCTTGCTCTTCCAGGGATTTCAGCTTTTTATCCACTAACTCTCTTAGAGCAAAAGGCACTGCCCTGGCCTTTACAAATTTTGGCACAGCATTTTCAGGAAGATCAATGTGAATTAAAGGGCCATTGTAAACATCTATTTCTTCCTTGAACAATTCCTCGAATTCAGGGGATATCGGATTACTTCCATTTATATTCAAGAAATTTATTTTTAAATGGAAAGCTCTGAACCATTGTCTTCCTAGAATATTAGGACCCAGTCCATCAGCCACCAAAATTGGCATGCTTTTTGTGCAATTTGCGACTTTAGCCATCACATTGAGTTTTCCTAGAATTTTTACTTTATCTGATGCCCATGTTCTTTAAGAAACATCAGATTTACTAAGTTGCGTCATTTTCCAGTACTTTAAATAGGTTTCTTTATTCAGTATTGAATACATACTACCTGAATCTATTAGCATTGCTATTTCATTTCCATCTAAATTTGCTGTAATGCAGAATGGACAAATTTCATCATCTGTTTTGAGGCTATTCAAAGATGGATCACTAAAACTATTATTTTTATTATGTAAATATGTAAGGTTATTCGCTTTTGTTAAACAAGCCTTTTGTAAATGACCTATTTTGCCACACTTAAAACATTTAGCATTTTGGAATTTACATACGTTTGGCAAGTGGTTGCCCTTGCAATGAATGCAAACCAGTTTGCTTACACTTTTCTAAAACTATTAGAATCGATTTTATTTGGCTTAAACTTAGGTGATTCAAATTTATTTAATTTACTAATCACATTTAATTCTGGCATTTTTCCCTGTAGAATACTTGCATCTGCACTAGCCGATTCATCACACAGGGCCAAATTCACAGCCTTTTCAAAGGTTAAATCTTTTTCAGACAATAGTCTTTTAACCAGAGATCCATTTCTCAGGCCACACACCAGTCTATCTCTTAAGCGATCATCTAAATCAGGGTTCTCCAAACTACGGCCCGAGGGCCACATCCGCCCGCAGACAGATTTTGTCCGGCCCGCGGAGACATACTTGAAAACTCCTTTTAGAGAACAAATATTTTTTATAGAAATAAAATGTTTGTGATAAGTTGGATAAAGAAACACAGAATGGTAATGCGTAAAGACATGTATAATTTATGCAGTAAATTTAACTTCAGCATATAATAACTAACAAATTATTGAAATGAATCCAACTTACATTTTATACATTGTAAGTAATGAACAACACATACCTTATAACATGACATAAGAAATGCTAATGAGATGTATGTAATTGAGATTTTCCACCGACAATAGTTTGTAGTTGTGGACTAATTTTACTTGTACCAATTATTAAAAGAGATTTAAGATGCTCGTCAGTTAATTTAGATCTGTATACATTTTTTGTGTACTTCATTTTGGAGAAGGTTTTCTCACACAAATAAGTAGTACCAAAAACGGAAAACAGCCCACGAGCAAATTTATGCAAATTATCAAATTGTGTCAGTGGAAAACTCTTATAAAATTCCAACAAAGATGAGTTTTCAAATTTGTTCTTAATTATATCACTGCACTGAAGATCAATCATTTCCATTTGAAGTTCCGGGGCTAGGGTTTCAATGTCAGCATCAAAAGGATTCTGAAAAATCTTAATTTGATTCGCAATGGCATCAAAGTCCGAGAAACGAGTATCAAAATTTATCTTCAAAGCACTCAAAGTTTCGATTGCAAAATCGATAGGAAACTCAGTCTCAGTAGTGTGGCTGAATATTTCACATGTTTTAAAATGTGAAAAACATTTACTTCGTAGTTGTGATTGAAACAGTATCAATTTCATCCGGAATGACTTGATATTAGTGTATAAATCAGGAAGATGCTGGTTTTCCTCCTTGCAATCTCAAATTCAGTTCGTTCACATGTTTTGTCAAATCAACATAGAATGCTAACTTCCATAGCCATGCATTGTTTTGTAATTCAGTAAGAGGGCGGTGCTTTTCATTCAAAAAAATTTCGATCACTGCTCGAAGTTCAAAAAAGCACTGAAGGACTTTCCCACAACTAAGCCAGCGTACGGCAGTATGATAAGGTAAGTCTGTTTCTCCAATCTCTGCAATAAATTGTCGGAATTGTCGGTGATTCAGCCCAAAAGATCTGATGAAATTAACAGTTGATATGACTGGTTTCAGAACGTCAGAGAGACATATCCAAACATTTTCCGCACAAAGACTGTTGATGAATGATACAATGTAAGACTAATGGTTTTGAGCCGCCGTCATTTTCTACAGCCTTTGACACAAGAGCGACCACTCCTTTATCTTTCCCACTCATGTTTTTGCCTCCATCAGTTGTAATACATTTAAAGTTTTTCCATCGAAGGTTCTTTTTATTAATGGCCATTTCAACTCCTTTAAAAATATCGGTACCAGTAGTTTGTGCCATGAATACTATACATATCAAGAAGTTCTTCGTGCACTTCATAGCTTTTATCTACTCTTCTAATATAAATCAACACCTGAGCAGTATCTGACACATCCGTTGACTCATCCAAGGCCAAAGAAAACCACTCAACATGTCCATTTTTGTCGAACAGTTGAGAGGATATATTTTCAGCGATGTTTTCTACCCTTTGAGCCACAGTGTTTGCTGACATACTGACAGTTTTTAATAAATTTACCTTTTCAGGGCACATTTCTTCGACTACTGCAATTATGCATTCCTTGATCATTTCTCCATCGGTGAATGGTTTTCCACGTTTTGCAATTTCAAGAGCCACACGAAAGCTGGCACGAGTTGCCGCCTCTTGTTCAGTTTTGACTTTTGTAAATAAAGATTGCTGCGATTTCAATCCGCGCTTCAAAGCTTCGAATTTTTCTGTCCGCACAATTCCTGTATATTTTGAGTAATTTTGAGAATGTTTTGTTTCATAATGACGTTTCATGTTATATTCTTTGAGAACGGCTATGCTTTCATTGCAAATCAAACATAGCGCCTTGTTACTGGACTCAATTACGAAATACTGAATGTTCCACTGATCTTTGAATTTTCTGCATTCACTATCAATTTTTCGCTTCTTTTCCATTCTGTTAAATCACACACAAAAGCAACAATTAATAATAACATTTAATAACAAATAAACATAACAATTAACACAGGAAAATTAATAATATGCAGTGTTGCCATCTTGGCCCTCGGAACTTACTGGAGTAATCAGTATGGCCCTAAGGCTGGAAAGACCTCATCAGTATGGCCCTAAGGCTGGAAAGTTTGGAGACCCCTGATCTAAATCAATAAATTCACAGTTTTCACTTAATTTTCTTAGTTCAGCCACATAGGCGGATACAGATTATGTGCTTCGATTTATTTTATTGAAATGGTATCTTTGTACAATTACGTTTGGTTTAGGGCAGAAATGGCCAGTCAATAGTTTGACCAATTCACTATAATCAATATCATTTAACCCTCGAGCGCGCGCGCTAAAAATGTAACGTACTTGCGCGCGCTGGGTGAAATTTACCCGATATTAAAATTACATATTTTGAATATAAATATTAACTGAGGAAAAACAAAACCTTTTCTATTTCAAAGTAATAACATTTTAATTTTCAAAAAGGCAATTATTAATAAAATATTTATATTTTTTACACAGATTAAACATTTTAAAAACTATTCTTGAATAATCCTCAAAATTGGCAATGGCATATAAAATATGAAACTATTGCTCCTTTTTAATATTAAATATATAAAATTCCATGAAGATATTTTAGACAAATCATTGCAAACTGCAATTGTATGTCCTTTATAAATTGGCTTTGCACATTTATGGCACAAAGTCGAGGTCTTTTTTACATAGGTAGCATCTTTTGCGTTTTTTGGACCAAGGACTGCCGCTTGTGGATTCCTAGATAACACATATTATTGATATTTCGTTTGAATATCAAATAAATATTTGCCTACCTCAAGTGATGAAGTTCCAGCATGCTTGTGAATTAATACTTGCAGATCTCTTGACAAAATTTTGGCTTGATTTCTCATATTCAAGGCATCTCTCATTAGTTGTAGAGCAAGCTATTTATAAAATCTTTTCGAGCCATTCCACCGTCTTGCTTGACAGCCTTATAAATTACTGCTGAATTTATTGCAACCACATCTAAAAAGTTGAAAAATAAACACAGGGGCCATCTTTTGGTTCTTCTTCCAACTGAATACATGTCTGATCAACTACATCTACACCACCTTTGGTCATATTATAAAATGTGATTATCTCGGGCTTTTATTGTTCAGCAGTTTCTTTATCAATTGTTGTGGTCGAATGCATTGTGGAGAGTAATATAACAGATTTCCAATTTTAGGGACATAGGATATACCAAATTTTTGTTTTTTGAAAAACCAAAAGTGGAACTGAACTTCTATTATATTATACAAAATTACAATCAAAAACACAATTTAGAATGCATATAATTGAAGCAAGAGTAATAAAAAAACGAATGCTCAACTTATTTGTTGCGTTTGAACGTCTATAAAACCAAAAGTGAAACTGCCAATAATTAGGAGCGCTAAAATTCCCAGTGACGTAATTACTGGCGCTCGGCTTTAAAGGCCGTTTGATTTAATAACTCGGGATATACAAAATAGATTTATCTTAAAATGAAAAGTTCTTCAAATAAATGCATTTTATTAAGCTACCTAAAATTTTGATGAAAAATATTGCATTTTGAAAATTTCGCAAACATTTTAAATTTTCACACGGCCTTTCAAGCCGAACGCCAGTAATTACGGGTTAATAGTCTTTTAGGCAGTGAAGAAATGATTTTTCTTTGATTTAGTTGCTCTTTGATGAGTTCAAGGGCCAAACATTTCAAGAATTTTCTTCAAAAGAGCTTCTAAAGGTGTATTTTAATTTTTTGCTTCTTCACCTTTCAAGCCTAGTAAATGTGTAATAACATTAGGCGTTCTCAGCTTTACTGTTTGTGAAGGTCAATTTTTGAACCATTTGATTTTCGAGGCTCTCCCTATATAAAAATGTGTTTGTGGGATAATTCCCTTATTCCACAAAATTCCTATATCTGAATATATTCCAGTGTCACTTCCATAAAAATGTTCATTTAGATGATCTTCTTCAATATCACCTTCTACAATAATCTCTTCTTGATCTAATAAATATAACCTTCTTCCCTCCATTTTATATAGAAATATAGGCTGATAAATATATCAACCTATTATAGTTATTTTTCAAATTATTAATTCGAATTATTTATCTCACTTAAAAAAATGTTATAAAAAAAAATGAAACAAAAAAATTACGTGAGTGCGCGCGCCGGGTAATTTTTACCCGACAGTGACACTAGATGGAATTTCAGTGGGAGCTGTCAAAATGTGAAACCAAAACTTTAGACTAATTGATGAGTCAGAAAGCTAAACGAAACCACATCTCCGCAAAACGATTTTTTATTGGTTAATTCTCCATTCAAATGTTGCCATGGGTAATTTTCACCCGGCGCGCGCAATGCCGGGTTAAATGCTTAGGTGCGGCCAATGATCTTGCCAAAGAAAAAGTTTCAGGACCTATTAAAGTCAATAATATTGCCTTCTTTTGATCAATTTTTTCAATGTCATTTGCCACGAATAAAAATTAATTCTTTCGAGATATGCAATCCACCCTTCAGGCTTAGATAAATCGAAATTTTCAAGCTTGCCAAAACTCGCCATTTTAAAAATATTTCTACTTAAAAACTTTAAATATTTTATATTTAAAATTACTTACATATTCAATTAAGAATCTACATCCTCGTCGCCAAAAATTGTTATATCTTTATATTTATATTAATGATGACATCTGTTTACACACAAAATACAAAAAACAATTTATTCTCGAAAAGCATGTTTTGATTACCACATGGATGATATTGATAAAAACAGAATATAAAAAAAAAAAAAATCAATGATAATTAATACACAACAATTTTCATTCATATTTTTAAGGAAATTGTTCGTATATATTGATATTTTAGATTTTTTGCCTTATTACCAATTTTATCAGATAAAAATAATCAATAATGTAATTTTTATAATTAAAATATACAAGTATCAGAGTCATCAACAATTATTTCACCGTTTGCTTTTGGTTCAGTGGTAGATTGCTCGCCTGCCACGCGGGCACCCCGGTTGATTCCCGGCCGATGCATTTTTTTTTTACATTTTTTAAAACTCATTTATATTATTAAAATATATGTGTTTTTCCTGTCTATGTACAGATTTATGGTCTATGTACACAAGTATACAAGTATGTATACAAGTTATTTGCAAATTGCGTTGCAAATTTGCCCTTTCGCTCGCAAGCAGCGCCTCTAGAGGTGAAGATGGGAGGTAATATCAGCTGACCTAATGGACATGTAAAACGTGTTTTAACAGGACATAGAGAAAAATCTGGAAGAGATATTTTTCGGATTTTTAGTCAAGAAAAATAAATTGTCAGGTTCTGGGAAAAAATAGTTGTTTTTTATTCAGAAAATGATGATTGCAATATTGCTGTATCATATTTGATTATCAGATACAAAATTATATCCGAAAAATTCCAAAAAGCAGAGACCACGGGTGAAGTCAGTTCATTTTTAGTATGCAGGAACAAAATTCTAACAGAAAAACATTCATTCGAGCAGAAGACACAAAGCCAGATCATCTCTTTATAAAAATATCGCTTCTTAGACACAAAGTTTGGAGCGGGACGTTTCACAAGAATTCATCCACGGCGGCAATTTATAATTGTAAGAATAGTATTTGAATAAAAGCATTTAATCGGGTAAAACCCGGGCGTTGCCCAGGTCATTCTGCTAGTTTATTGATATATTTGTAAAGCAGAGACTTTATTCTTTTGGATGCAAGCAAAAATTATATCTATATTTCATTTTTAAAGTATTTAATTCATTGTAGAATATTGGGGTCTGCGAGACCCAGCGCGAGTACTAACGTCAATAAAATTGGTGCGAGTAACTAAGGGTTAAATAGGTTAGTTTCAGATAGGTTAAATTAGGTTAGTTTCAGATAAGTTGAATTAGGTTAGTTTCAGAAAATTAAAAAAAAATAATGTGCGCGTTTTTAGAAAAATTAGTTTAATATTTTATTTTTAGAAAATGTTTTTTTTTTTAATTTTAAATATTTTTTTATATTATAATTTAAAATTATAAATTTAAATGGATAAATATCAAAGTATTTCACTGAACTTGTATTTTTGACTCATGTAAAACGCCTCGAAGTAAGGCGCCTACCTAAGTTGTTGCTTATGGGGAGCGCTTCAAAAAATTAAACTTGACCCACAAAACAATAATTTAGAAGGCAGGAGAGCCCAGGTTACCTCTATTTTCTCTCTAATTTAGAAGCAGCATTCGATTTGTTTATATAAACAGAGTTTTATCAAGATTGAATAAGTATCATTGTAGGGTTAAATAATTCCAATTGCCACACCTAGATGGCGCTGTGTTAAACTCTGTGTGTTATAAAAGTTACATTTTGTAAATGTAAATATTTAAATATTCTTTTTAAAATTATTTTATATTTTATTGTGAACAATATGTTATATTTCTTTTTTGTTAGAATACCATTTAACTAAAAAGTGTATGCCTAAATAGGTCGAGAGACTTTTTGAAATAAAAACCAGTTCAGCCATCATCAGACGATATTCTATTTCCACTTCAAATCGGTAAACAATTCCTTAAACCTAATTCTTTCGAATAACTCAAAGATATTTAACCATATTTAATCCCTATTTAATCGTATTTATAACTTATTAATCTTATTTATATTCATTTTAAATTTCATTTCTATTTAATTTTTTTCATTTTTTTTTTCATTTTTTTTTTCAAGTCAAATCGTAAAGAATGGAAGTTGAATCATCTGACGCAACGGGAGACGGAAGCGTAAAACGCCCGCGAATCAGTGAACCTCCTTGCAACCTTGAGTTTAATCAACTAAAGGTCATACACCAGAAAGTCACCAAGAAAATGGCTGACTAGCTAAGTCCAACGGCATGATGCCGGAACAGCTCCAGCCAATGCTTTGCCTGGTGGAATGGGCTCTGAAAGGCACAGAAGATATCATCTTTGATGTCTATAAAGGCATAAACCACGGAAAAGAGAATCAACTACCCAAGGAAAAACTCTACACCAACGCTGTAGCCAAACCAAATACCAAAAAACCTACCCCTCCTCCAATAAAGCAATTGATTAAACCAGCCTCCAAAAATTTCGCAGCCGCCTATGAGTTCCATGTGGTTATTAAATCAAGCAACCCATCTACAGACTCTCGAGAAATATTACGCGAAATCCAAAAAGCAGATTCATCAATTCTGAACTCCCCCGAAGTGGCAGCTTCCGTTAATGGGAAAGGACGGCTGGTAATTCACACTAAAACCACCCAAGGTGCATCAACTCTAGCGGCCAGACTCCAGGCCAACAATAACATCCCAAAATCCCTAAACTGCATTGAAAGACCAACAATATATGATGTACTAGAGCGCCATCTGTTATCAAATTATAAAACTATTTTAGAGGCCTAATATTCTTTTTAAAATAAAACAATTTCTACTGCCCTTACTGCGATGGAAAAATTAAAGGGAGGGCCTGGTTCATCAGTGGTGAACCCTCCCAGCGGTTTCGCCAGTTTAATCTACCATACCGCTGTTATATTGCATTTTTGGAACTTCCTTTTATAGGTGACTGTTGTAAGACTCTTGGAATGGGTATTTTAGAAGAACTATGGACATAAGCTTTTAGGACAGCAGAATTAAATATAATTATAAATATATAATATGCTTCGAGCAATCGCTCTTTCCGCAAATATCAAATTGTGTCTTTAATTTTTCCATCGCAGTAAGGACAGTAGAAATTGTTTTATTTTAAAAAGAATGTTACGCCTCTAAAATAGTTTTATAATTTGATAACAGATGGCGCTCTAGTACATCGTAACATTATTGTTCTAATAAAAGACACAATTTGATATTTGCGGAAGAGCGATTGCTCGAAGCATATTATATATTTATAATTATATTTAATTCTGCTGTCCTAAAAGCTTATGTCAATAGTTCTTCTAAAATACCCATTCCAAGAGTCTTACAACAGTCACCTATAAAAGGAAGTTCCAAAAATGCAATATAACGCATGAGTTTTGGCAAAAAAGAATATGCCACCGATTGTAATTAAATCGACGATCGGACCAACCGGCGAGAAACTATGCATAATCGAAGCCTCCTTAATAACGAAGATCCTAGACAAATGTGGAATCGAGTATAAACTTGAGGAAACGGTTCAATCAAAGAAGAGAATTCGCGGCTCCCAATCGATGACTCAAGATCGCCAACTAGTAGCGAGCATAATCTGAAGACGCCTAGAATGGACATCGACGAACAAAGTCCCGCCACTGGAGTTTCTCAACAAATGAACGCAGCTCACCCACCGCAAGACGATGACGAAAATAGCGACAACGATGGCCCATGGACCACAGTCACTAACGTGAAAAAAACGAGAATTCCTCCTGTTATTGCAGAAAATGTAGCAGATTGGAAGCTTCTTTGCCAAGAGCTAAAAGACTTGTGCATGGAACCATTCCAAGTCACGATTTCTGGCAAAAAGCACATAATTAAATCGAAAAACATAGGCGACTTCAAAAAAATCAGGGAGTATGTACAGAAAAATAATGGAGGATATTCCTACAGACTACAGGAGGAAAAACCACTGAAAGTGGTATTGAAGGGGGTATCAACAGCCTTCAAAGAAGAAGACGTCGTAATTGAACTGGTCTCAATGGGCTTCACTGAGGTCATTGTCAAAAGACTCCATAGACAATCGGCCAAAATACCGATGAATATAGTCCTAGTAGAGCTACCGAAAAATGAACAAAATAAACGAATCTACGGAATAACCGGAATACTTTACCAAAAAATAGTCGTGGAATCATTCAGGACTACAAAACGAGTGACCCAATGCTTTAACTGCCAGGGTTTTGGGCATGGCCAGCTAAACTGCTTTTTGAAGCCCAAATGCGTCAAGTGTGCTGAAGAACACCATTCGAAGGATTGTCCAAGAAAGTCGAAACAGCTCCCACCAAAGTGCGCTAACTGCGGAGAGGCGCACACAGCCAATTACCGCGGATGCCCAAATTTTCCGAAGCCACAACAACAGCAGCTAAAGCCTCTCAGACAAAACTCCCCCTAACACCATACCTCAAGCAAGCTCCACTAAAACAGAAGAAGCAATTGTTGAAAAACAAAAGGCAAGTTACGCTGAAACTGCAAAAAAAGAAAACTACTCATTCTGACACCAGGGAACTGTGCGAAAAGTTATTAGAAATTATCAAAACTTTCTTACAATGAAAGGCAAATTACCTTTAAAAATCGTTTTCTGGAATTGCAACGGAATCAAACTCAAAAAAGAAGAATTCCTACAGTTGGTGCCCTCAGCCACCGAATCCGACGACCTGGACCCAATGGCTAGCTGACAGCCAAACACCCAACAACTGCCCTCCTGTAAGGTTCGGGGGGCCACTCCAGCCTTACAACTCGCCATGTGTAAATAATCTGGACAAGGTGACTCGTGAGCTGTGCTCGAATGTAACACCTGTAAATTGAGATGAAATAAATGCAATATAACAGCGGTATGGTAGATTAAACTGGCGAAACCGCTGGGAGGGTTCACCATTGATGAGCCAGGCCCTCCCTTTAATATTTCCATCGCAATAAGGACAGTAGAAATTGTTTTATTTTAAAAATAATATTACGCCTCTAAAATAGTTTTATAATTTGATAACAGATGGCGCTCTAGTACATCGTAACATTATTGTTCTAATAAAAGACACAATTTGATATTTGCGGAAGAGCGATTGCTCGAAGCATATTATATATTTATAATTATATTTAATTCTGCTGTTCTAAAAGCTTATGTCCATAGTTCTTCTAAAATACCCATTCCAAGAGTCTTACAACAGTCACCTATAAAAGGAAGTTCCAAAAATGCAATATAACAGCGGTACGGTAGATTAAACTGGCGAAACCGCTGGGAGGGTTCACCACTGATGAGCCAGGCCCTCCCTTTAATTTTTCCATCGCAGTAAGGACAGTAGAAATTGTTTTATTTTAAAAAGAATATTACGCCTCTAAATAGTTTTATAATTACCAACAATATATCCCAGATATTGCTTATTTGGCGTGGAGAGCTCCACGACCAACAACATGATAGTGGGAAGCCTCCAAAACAACGATTATATAAAAATTCTCCCAGAAAAAAAGGCACATCAAGGTTGCCCACCGCCCAAAGGACAATCCCCATGGGTACACTACAGTCTTCCTGGAAGTAGACGATCAGACGGCCAATTTCCTGGAGCATCGAGGTAAGATGCCTATAGCAGGTTTAATTTTACGCTACGAAAGAAACTACTCCCTGAAGCAATGCTACCGCTGCTGCAGCTTCGGCCACCGCGCTACTTCATGCCCTGCTGCCCAACCTATCTGGTACAAATGTGGTACGACAGGTCACGAGGGCCACGCCTGTCCCAACACTTCAGCAAAATGTCACAATTGCTGCAAGAAGGCCGGCGCTGTTTTTGAGCAGCTCAATCACTACGCGACATCCCGGGCTTGTCCTCTGGTGAAGGCCAAGCTGGCTCAACTCAACAAGAATGCATAGATCCTTCAGAGTCCTCCAATCCAACCTTAGAAAATCGCCTTCTGCAGCCCTCGAACTCTCCACCATTGCAATAGAACAAGAGGAAGACGCTATTCTACTTCAAGAATTACCAAAGAACTTTAAATGGCCTGATTCAAGCTTTGACACATTCATCCCAAATGAAAACAATGCACCTTCTGGGGTTGTAATACGATCAAATCTAAACGCCATTCCACTTAGCTCACCTGATTCAAACATCTCCACGGCTCTCATCCGATTAGGCAACCAGGCTGTTGTCCTCGCTTCGGCGTACTGGAACAACAGTGTCCCGGATTTATCTTTCCTACCAACCTTGGAATCTGCAATAAACATAGGATCCTTCTCATGCATTCTTGGCATGGATGCCAACGCCCACTCTCCAACCTGGGGTATTGGAGCTACCCGCGATGCCCGTGGGGCCAGCTTGGAGGACTCTGCTTCACTGATGGGCCTACAGTTCTTGGGATCTCCCAACCATTACACCTGGTCCAACGGATCCCTGCGCTCTTCCATCGACGTTACCCTAGCATCCAGCTCGCTAGCCATTCACGCCATTAGATCATGTCTCCAGGAGATGGCTTTCTCTGATCATCTGCCAATCCTTACAAATTTCGATGACATCATCTCCACAGAGCCTATTTGCTCTTGGGTTGAGACTTCATGTCTGGAAGAGACCTTCACTGCCTTCATTGGGTCCAGACTCCACCATGTCACATCGCGTCTCCAGACCGCATTCACTCCAGGCGACATCGATGAGGTGGTTACTCTCCTCACTACCTGTCTTCAGGAGGCCTGCAATGTCTCCATGAGAAAGAAATCAAAATCCCCAAGGCCTTCAAGACCATGGGGAAACAAGGAGCTTTCAAAACTCCGCAATTTAGTAGTTGCTTTACGACGTTGCTATCAAAGCACCTCCTTTTATATCAGGAGCTTCTTTAAAGGTCTTTATAGAGCCTGCCACAACAAACTCAAGGCGGCTATAAGGCGAGAAAAGCATCTCTCCTGGATAACACTGTGCCAAGAGGTCTCCTCGGCCGCATGGAGCTCCATCCACCAATATATCTCCAAAGGCCGAAGAGGTTCTCTAGGGCCACCTCTGCTCAAACACAACGACGGCACTCCACTCACCCCAGAGGAAACCTGCCATGAAGTACTTCAGCACTATTTTCCAACAGACTGGACAGCGCCAACCCCATCAATTGATTGGCTCCAATCCTACAACCAAGAACCAGCCATTGCAGTATCTGAAGTCCTTCGCGCGATCCGTCGATGCGGTCAGAGGAAATCCCCTGGTCCCGACAGGCTAGGTATCAGATGCCTTCTTCTTGGTGGGTCAACGCTGCATAAAACACTGTCACAAATTTTCACCAAATGCTTACGTCTCGGACACTTCCCAACACCCTGGAAATCCGGTCTGTTAGTTCTCATACCCAAACAAAACTCTTCTTCCTCCAACCAACTGGAGAAATACCGTCCCATCACGCTGCTCAATACCTTGGCCAAAGTCCTTGAACGGTGTATACTGGCGCGTCTGCAATGGATAGCGGATTACCAAGGCTGGTTCTCACCCCAGCAGTTTGGCTTCCTTCCAGGGCGCTCAGCTGAAATGGCGCTTGATTCCATTAACAACAACATCAGTGAAGGCCTGCAGCACTTGAGGAAGACCTTGGCTATTGGTCTGGACATCAGCTATGCCTTCGACACCGTTCAAAGACACACCATCATTCAAGGCCTCCACGACCTTAACTGCCCAGAAGAGTTGATTCAACTGTCCGCGAGCTTCCTCCGAGGAAGGCAGGTAATTTACAACGCTTGGAACGCCACCCTTACCTCTACTACTCTACTTGGGGTCTCCCAAGGTGCAGCACTGAGCCCCTTCTACTTCAACATAGTGGCTAGGAAAATCCATCTCCTTCCAAGGCCAAACAACAGTGAAATCATCAGTTTCGCAGACGATTTCACGGTACTGATTCACTTCCTCCGCAGATTCCCAACACGAGAGATCAATCAATTCCTAAAACAGCTCTTTCATTGGGGCAAGACTCAGGGGCTAACATTCAACCCAAGGAAAACCCAAGCCTGCCTCTTCCATTGGAAAGCCAAGCGTCCAGACTATCACGGCATACATTTCCAAAACCAACCTATTCTAATTGATAACACTATAAAATCCTCGGTGTTACCTTTGATTCCAAAAGAAACTTCGTAGGCCACCTGGACAACATCCTCAAGAGGTGAAGGTGGATTCTCCCTCGACTAAACAGCACGATCCAGGGGCAGTTCGGATTAACCTTCAGCGCGCGCTGAAAAATACATAACACGGTGATCCTCCCAGCCATCCTCTATGGCTCTGGGGTTTGGGGCAAGCAGGTGTTCGACACCAATGGCATCCGGAAGCTACGTGGCCTCCATTACAAATATGCTAAAGCTTTAATCAGAGGAGGCCCGTGTACTCCAACTATCCCAGCAATCTCCCTCACAGGTTGTCCTCCACTGGATATATCTATCAAATCCCATCTAGCATACCTGGAAGCGCTAAGAGAAGGCCCTTTTGAGTCACGTCCCAGTCCCTCCTCGGTACCCTACCCACCTCTTAGAAGACCTCTCCAATTCTCCAAGTCACTGCCTGAACGGGCCACTATTGTTTATACAGATGGCTCTCGGTCAACCAATGGGGTTGGAGCAGAAGTGGTGCTCCCACCTCCCTATTCACCACTGAAACTTAAACTCCACAACAACTGTACCTCCTTCCAGGCGGAACTTTTGGCCATTCTTTATGCCACCAGATCTATTAGGATCATGCCGCGACAAGGCTTTGTCATTGCTTCCGACTGCCAGGCAGCTCTACATGCCATCTGTCACCCCGATATCCCTAGAACCCCACTTACTGCAGAGATAATCAGAAACCTCAATACTCTGGACAATGTTCAACTCTGCTAGGTCCGGGGACATTGCGGCATCGTAGGAAATGAACAGGCCGATGAAGTCGCCAAAGCCGCAGCTCAATCCAAATTGCCTTTACACTTCGCAACCCTTCCTAGGAAATATGTCCGCTCTCAAAGCAAACAGTTCGCCCTCCAACTATGGACCGACCTCTACACCACAGACCATGCTACAAGAAACCTCAGAAGAGTAGCTGCATCTCCTAGTCTTCTAATCTCAATTCTCCCCAAACTAAAATATAGCGACATCACCTCTACAATTCTGACAGGACATGGTTTCGTTCAAGCCGACATCGCCAGAACCTCCAAAAACAACGACCCCGTATGCCAACACTGTCACCAAGAAAATCAAACAGTCGACCTTCTCCTATTCAGTTGCCCATCCTACCATCTTTAGAGATTCCAGACTGCAACTCTACTTAACACCAGTACATTCAACCAAGAAGCATTGAAGAACCTCCCCAAAAATAAAACAGCCTGGCGACATCTAATCAGTTGGATGTCAACTGCAACAAATAGACAATAAGTCAGAAGACAAACCCGGACAGTTGGCGACTTTCGTACGCTCCAGGAGTCCGGGTTATGTACAGAATAATAATATTGAAATAAAAACAACTTTTAATGGCTAACCGTGTCTGTGGTGATTAATGATCCTACATCATCATTTTAAATAATTCAAAACACAAACTTGCTTGTAAAATGCAAGTTTTATATAGGTTTTTAACTTTTAATTAGACATTTTAAATTTATATTTAGACATTTTTCATTTCAATTTAGCACTTTCATTCATATTTAAACATTTTCAATTTTTATTTAGACATTTTTCATTTTAATTTAGACACAGGACTTTTTTATATAGAATCTTTAATTAAGACACTTT
>CP092864.1:164380781-164420457 GCA_030710605.1 Cordylochernes scorpioides
CTTGCTGAGGAGGCATTTACTGCGAGTGGTCACTGTTCCTGGGTTTCGCTGACATAAACTGCCCCACTTTTTTCATGACTGACGACTTTACTGTAGTTTTAATGAGCCATAATCTGGATTGTTACCACGTACATTGGGAGATGGATCTCATGGACCTTACAATACTCTCTCAATAATATATTGTACATGTTGCAAGAACTGGGGTGCTATTATGGTGTAGGAGCGCTGTTTGTGCACTTGGCGCTTTGCCACAGGTGAGATGTTTCCGTCATTCGCCTTCATATTCTCCCAACGTTATCAACAAATATGACCAATAGGAATGCCAAGAAAGTGATTCAAGGACATTATACAAGATGAGCCAGAAAAAATGATTCTTTTTAAAACGCGAGCATCAATTACTCTTATGATTAATAATTATTGGTGGTGTCGCGTAGAGACTGATTATCAAGTTTTTAGAGTTTATTAAATATATTATCATTTATACAGTAGAACCTCTCTTTAGCGGACACCCCGCTAGCGGACACCTCTCCACAAAGGACAGTTTTCATTTGCAAAATTACCATTTTTACTATTTAGCAACTCTCCGGTAAGAGGACACCTCTCCCTAAAGAACACTTTGGCTCTGCAATTAGGGGTCCTTTACCGGGAGGCTCTAATGTATATATTATATTATATATATATCAATTGTAAAATCGAGCTATATTTATATAGGTTTCATAATGATTAAAGAAAGCCTTAGAATAGATTGATATCGAAGTTGAAAGTTAAATTCAGAGTTTAGTAAGCTATTACCGAAAAATAATATTATAGTGTTATATATCTTTTTTTGAAAATAGAGGTTGTTGACATTTCAGCCTACTGAAATATTGGTAAATAAATTATTTTTTTATTCAATGTAGGTCTTTTTAATTAAAGTATCTATGAAAGTAAGATGGTATAAGAGAAGGAGTAAAGAAAGTGAAAGTAGATAAGGAATATATTTTAAGGTATAAAAATATATCACAGGTCTACAAAATTTAAAAAAGTTTTTGCTGTTTGAGTATTTAAAATTCTTCTGGGTAATCCAATGGCGCTGATTCCGAATCTGCTCTTAGGTTTTCTGTATGTCATCAAAATTGCTTTATATTTTTTACAATCATCACATCTCCAAGTTCTTCTAAAACATACGTCATTAACTTCATATAAAAATAAAATTTTAACAATTAAAATAAATAAATCACTTCCAAACATTATACCATCACTTCTATTTTGGAATTGTCAAAAATTAAATAAGTATTTAAATTTTTAGTGAAAATATATTTTATTCACACAAGGGCGGGTTACTCTTTCTTTTCAATATTCTCTCTTTTCCTTGAGAGACGACCTAGTGTTTAGTCCAGCTACTTGACCAGCTCGGAAATTCTAAGGAAGAAGCTCTAAGGACGACTATCAATTGTCCAAAACTTATCCAGAACTCTTTTTTATTGAACAGCACGGTCAATTTATATATTCAAAGAAATTTACATACTAATTTATACATTCAAAGAATTTTACATATATATATTTTTCTTTGTTTTTAGATTACAAAAATATCTACAAATATAAAGTTGACTACTCTAGTAGTCGTAACATCACTCCCCCCGCTTTTGAACAGGAGTTCAAAAGAAGAAAAGAGCGAGAGAAAATCTTTTCACAATATTCAGGCTTGGAAAATTATTCCTCCAGATTTTTGAGGTACGGGGTACATGATCAAAATCATTAATACAATTCTTTTTCAACAGAAAATAATCTCCTGAATTCTTTACGATTTTTGAATTTCAGATTCCCAAAATCTCTCTCTCTCTCTCTCTCAAAACCTTTTCTCTGAATCAATTGAATCAACTTTCTCTCACTGCACTCAATTGTTTCTATTGTCAATTTGCCTTTCTGATTAGACACTTTCTTACATTTGTTAATATATCTTGTCATCTAGGCTAACAGACTGACATTCGATTGAAATTCAGAAAATTTCTTGAACATACCATGAGTGATTAGTTCTATTACATTTTTTTCACCAGAGCTGTCTTCCTCTGTTCCTTAAACACTTCAGTTTCATCTATGATAGGTTCTTCTGAAGGCCAGAAATCCTTAGAAAGACGCAGCCAATCAGGACCTTCCCACCATTTGCTCCGTAGAAATTGTCCGATTTTTGAACCTCTCGAAGGGAGGTCTGCGGTACTTTGGTTGTTTGTTGTATTTCGTCGACTCTATTCTTTACAAATATGTTCCAATTACGATTCCGACGAATCCAGGATAAGGCGGTGGACGAGTCGGTCCAGAGATAAAGTGGACATCTCACTGTAAGAGATTCCAAAATAAACCTTGCTAATCTGACTCCTATTAAGCAGTCCATCAGTTACAGTAAGTTTGGTCCCGTCTCCAAACAATCGTTCAATGACATTCCCTTGACAGTGCGGCATGACGCATCATATACTGGTCTAATAGGCGTAGTTTTATTGGTTTCTTTGAACACTGGTCTGTGGGGCAAATAATGGCCTACGGCTTTGTTATCATCATGAATTTTCTCATTTATATTCTCTTGTTCCCATTCCGTGAATATTTTAGAATAATATTCCAATCTTCATTGTGTTGTTAATTTGTTAACACATTTTTCTAATCGCTTCTGTGCAACATTGAAGTTAGAAAGAATATCATCACAGCCTTCTCTCCAGGAGAGAGAGAGACAGAATAATGCCCATCATCTCGTTTAATAATGTTTTCAATGGAATGCGATTTGATACCTTTGTCCTTTCTCCTCTGTGAAATATTTTCCACAGGATCTCGTACACCCAAATTTTCTAAGCCCCAAAGATTCTTTATTTTATGACTCATGGTCAAGAAAACGGGAGATATATACTCCGAAGCCAAACCCTTCTTCAAAGAAATCTCTCCGAAAATTGACCAACCAATCTTCGTATTGATCGCCGTTAATACATCCTCCAAATAAACCACCTGATAAGTCCAGATCTTGCTTAAATTGTCAGTGCCCAACATAAAACTTTTGGCTTGCAAGAAACATTAACTAACCCTACAATTACTGAAATCCTGGAGAAATTTGATAACCATTTTAAACCATTTAAAAATGTGATTTATAGAAGATATAACTTTTTTCGGAAGTTCAAGAAAAAATCAATCTTTTGATGACTTTGTCACAAAAGTAAAAAATAAAGCTGTAGATTGTGATTTTGGCGATCTTACAGAATCATTAATTAGAGATAGAATAGTTCTGGGAGTACTGGACAAAAATTTAATGGAAAGGTATCTTCAAGATCCTGATTTAACTTTATCAAAAGCAATAGCCCTAGGACGAGCTGCAGAATCATCCAGGACACAATTAAAGGAAATAAAGGAAGAGGTAACTGTGAATAAGCTATCTAGTTATAAAGAAACATCTAGTAATAAAAATACAGAGCATAAATATGTAAAGAAAAATCATAAATTGTTCAAGGCTTGTGGAAAATGTGCCTCAAAACATGAGTATGGTAATTGCCCAGCATACGGTAAACAATGCCATAAATGCAAAAAACCTAATCATTATGCAAAATGCTGCAAAAATAAAATAGTACATGACATTGCTGAAAATGATATATATATGCATGTACTCTCGGTTGATAATATATTAAAAGATGGCTGGTTTGAAACCATCTATATACAAGGGCACCCTATAAACTTTAAAATTGATACCGGTGCGGATGTTAATATATTACCATTAGCATCACTAAAACTTCTGCAAGGAAAATATGTGATCACACCAACCAATAAAAATATATTTACCTACACTAAAGAAAGAATACCAATAGTGGGTGAGGTAGAACTTGAATGCCAATTCCAAAGTAAAAAGAGTAACTCGAAATTTTTTGTGGTTAAATGTCAGACTGTACCAATTTTGGGATTAAAATATTGTTCTAGATTTGGATTAATCGAAAAAGTTAATTCCCTCCATCAATGCATAAATAATATCTCGTCTGAGGTTATTTTGAATAAATACAAAGATGTTTTTGAAGGAGTTCGACTTCTTAAAAATAAACAATCTATCCTTATTAAGGAGGATGCCATTCCCCAGGTATATACAGCAAGAAGACTCCCCTTGGCCATGAGAGAGCCAGTTAGAGAGGAACTTGAAAAAATGAGTAAATTAGGTGTCATAAAGAAAATAAATAAACCTACTGAATGGAGTCATCCTATGGTAGTAGTTAAAAAACCTAATGGAGATGTACGGATATGCATTGATCCAAGAAAACTCAATTATTGGATCAAAAGAGAGAGATACATGATGCCTTCCCCAGAGGAAGTTCTAGCTTTGATTCAAAAGGCAAACATATATACCGTCCTTGATGAAAAATATGCATTTTGGCAGATACCCTTAACTGATGAAGCATCACTATTAACCACAATGTCTACACCATATGGGAGATATTGTTACACAAGGATGCCGTATGGATTGAGTTCCGCTCCTGAAAATTTTCAAAGAATAATACATCAATTATATTTGGGTGTGCCAAATGTTGTTACCTATATGGACGATGTACTCATACATAGTGACAGTGAGACTGAGCATCTAAAAATACTAGGACAGGTATTGGAGATTGCCAGAGAAAATGAACTGAAATTTGATAAGACCAAAACGCAGCTAATGCAACCATCTGTGAGATACCTGGGACACATAGTTTCAACGGAAGGAATACGACCCTTGGAGTCTAAGGTAAAAGCTATACTGGATATGCCTAGACCACAAGACAAAGATTCCTTGGCATGGTCACTGTTATGTATTCATAGAGATTATTTATCATCATCATTTACTGTATAAATACTTTGTTTTTAATTAAAATACTAGTATGCAAAAATGGCTAGCGTTGCGTCATAATATATTGAAGTAGATACATAAAAATTGGCGACGAAGGTAAATCTTTTATTAAGTTAAAGCTGAAGTAAATCTTTTATTGTTACTAAGTTAAAGCTTAGGTAAGTGAACTTTATTTTTAAAATGGCAAATTTTGGAAGTATAGAATCTTTTGATCCTAAAAATCCAGAGAAATGGATAGTGTATTTGGAAAGAATGGATTTTTTCTTCCTGGCTAACGATATTGTAAATCTTGAAAGACGAAAGGCTATTTTTTTACGCTAATAGGCGCTAAAACTTATGCTTTAGCAAGATCGTTGGCCTCGCCAAAAGAATTATCTTTCGTGGAATATGATTACTTGATTAAATTATTGACGGATCATTTTTGTCCTAAGCCAAATTTAATAGTACAAAGGTTCTTTTTCAATAAAAGAAATCAGGGTGATGAATCTGTTAGTGCCTATGTAGCTGAACTAAGAAAGTTGAGTGAAAATTGTGAATTTGTTGATTTGGAAGATCGATTGAGAGATAGACTGGTGTGTGGATTGAGAAAAGAATCGATAGTGAAAAAATTATTATCTGAAAGTAATTTAACTTTTGAAAAGGCCTTAAACATTGCTATATGTGATGAATCGGCTAGTGCAGACGCCAGTGTTTTGCAAGAAAGGATTACAGAAGTAAATATGATGAAAAAAGCTAGCAAAACTGAACCACCTAAATTTAAATCCGGCAAAGTTCATGTTAAGGAATTCAAGAAAATGAATAATAAAATAATTTGCATACGTTGTAAAGGAAATCATATGCCAAATGTTTGTAAATTCCGAAATGCTAAATGTTTTAAATGTGGCAAGATTGGTCATGTACAAAGGGCTTGCTTAACAAATGTTGGTAAATCTGGAAACCTATATAGGGCTAATAGTAATCCAACTTCATGTTGCCTGAGAAGGGAAGAGATAAGCAATCCTTATTATATAACAGCAAATTTGGATAACCACGATGTACACACGTTAATTGACTCGGGAAGTGCATACTCATTGTTAAATAAAGAGACTTTTCTTGAATATTGGAAATTGACGCAACTTAAAAAATCTGAGATACTTCTAAATACATGGTCATCCAGTCAAGTAAAAATTCTTGGGAAACTATGTTAAAGCAAGACTATCCCATGGTAGTAGAAATTTGCCAATTTTAGTGGCTGATGGATTAGGTCCTAACATTCTGGGAAGGCAGTGGTTTGAAGCGTTTCGCCTGAAGATAAATTTTCTAAATCATATCGAAACAAATCCTTTTTCTTCGGAATTTGAAGAAGTATTTAAACAAGAAATTGATGCCTATAATGGACCTTTGATCCATATTGACATTCCTGAGAATGCAGAACCTAAATTTGTGAAGGCCAGAACCGTGCCGTTTGCTCTGCGAAATTTAGTGGATGAAAAGTTGAAAGTACTAGAGGAACAAGGTGTCATCGAACCGGTAAAATTTACTAAATGGGCTTCTCCAGTTTGTTACGGTTCTGAAGAATGATGGCTCCATTAGAATTTGCCACGATTATAAATCAACGGTTAATTTGTATTCTAAACCTGATAAATATCCGTTGCCTACAATTCCGCAACTATTGGATAAGTTGAGAGGAGGCAAATTGTTTACTAAAGTAGATATGGCTCAAGCGTACCAGCAGTTGAAAATTGATGAGGAATCTTCAGAAGTCCTGGCTATTAATACACATAGAGGCTTATATAAGATGAAACGCCTACCTTTTGGTTTGAATTCTGCCGGTGGAACTTTCCAGAGGTTTATGGACACTCTTTTGAGTGGAATTGATGGAGTAGCGGTATATTTGGATGATGTCCTTATCGCAGGAAGTAATTGTGAAGACTTAAAAATGAAAACTGAAAAAGTCCTTTTGCGTTTCAAAGAAGCAGGACTTCGGCTTAAAATAGACAAATGCAAATTCTTCGTGTCTGAAATCGTTTTTTTTTAGGACTAAAAATTGACTATAGAGGAGTTCATCCATCTGATGAAAAGCTTAGAGCTATTAAAGACGCTAGACCGCCATGTAATAAAAAAGAGTTGATGTCTTTCCTTGGACTTTTGAATTACTATGAAAGGTTTTTAAAAAACAAGTCCACAGTGGTTGAACCGCTTCCTAGACTGTTGGATAGTAATTCACCTTGGAAATGGAGAAGAGAACACCAAAGATCTTTTGATAAGGCTAAAGATTTGATTAGTTCTGAATCGGTGTTGGCTCTTTTTGATGACAATTTACCTATTTTAATCAATTGTGACTCATCAGAGTATGGCATTGGCGCCGTTTTGTCTCAAATACACCATGGAGTGGAAAAACCAGTTATGTTCGCCTCCCGGACTTTAAATAAAACCGAAAGAAGATATGCAGTAATTGATAAAGAGGCATTAGCGGTTATTTTTGGTGTATCAAAATTTTCACAGTATCTTCTAGTGAGGAAATTCAAAATATTAACTGATCATAACCCCCTAGTTGGAATGTTCAACCCAAAAAAGCCGATACCTTAAGTGCTATCGCCGCGCATGTTGAGATGGTGTTTGACTCTGGCTGCGTATACTTATACTATAGAGTATAAACCGGGAAAAGTAAATTGTAATGCCGATGCATTAAGTAGACTTCCTTTAAATAAATGTCCAAGTGTAGTTCCGAACCCTTCAGAGGTGTTTTTTTGTAGAATCGGAGCATGCTGCAATTAATTCTTCGGAAGTGGCAAAACTAACTAGTAAAGATCCTATTGGTGAAGCATCGAGTCCTATTTTGAGAAGGTCCTCAAGATTAAAAAGGCCTTCGAAGTTTTTTTGAAATGTAAATTTTTGTTGTGGGGAGAAGTTGTTATGTATTCATAGAGATTATTTATCATCATCATTTACTGTATAAATACTTTGTTTTTAATTAAAATACTAGTATGCAAAAATGGCTAGCGTTGCGTCATAATATTTTAAAGTAGATACATAAAAGTCACGTATTTGGCTAAAATTTTGCCAAACCTTTCGGATAAGGCAGCAAATATGAGACTGTTGCTGCGTAAAAATGAACCTTGGGTATGGGATGACCTAAGAGATAGGGATTACAGAGATCTCGAACTACAATTAACGAGTGCACCATGCTTAAGACACTTTGATCCCAAACTAGACATAGAAATTTCAACATATGCGAGTTCAAACGGGTTAGGTGCAGTTTTACAGCAACAGGGTGTCCCTATAACTTATTCATCTACTGCCCTGTCTGCCGCACAAAAGAAATACTCTCAAATAGAGAAAGAACTCTTAGCAGTCTACTTTGGATGTGAAAGAAACCATTTGTACCTTTATGGTAGAAAATTTACGGCTTTTACCGATCACAAACCACTGCTTACTATAATGAAAAACCAATGGTAGATTTGTCACCAAGACTACAACGCTTAGTATTGCAACTACAGCATTATGACTTTGATCTTAAATATATACCTGGAAAAAATTTATATATAGCAGATGCGCTATCAAGGGACTACATAGCTAATGATTTATTCATAACCCCAGAGATAGAAATATCTCAAAATAACCAAGTTCTTATGGTTACTTATTCTAATAACCGTCACCAAGATCTTGTTGAAGCAACTAATAACGACCCTGTACTGAAAGAGGTTAAAAATTATATTGAAAATGGATGGCCAATCCATAAGAAAACTATGAATCCCTTCGTCAAGCCATTTTGGGATATAAAAGAAGAACTATTCGAGTGGGAAGGTCTATTGTGCAGAGGCGTCAAATTAGTAATCCCCAAAAGGAGGAGAAATCACATATTGAGCCTACTTCACAAGGCTCATAGAGGAATTAACTCGACATTATCATTGGCAAGAAGTACATTCTATTGGCCAGGAATGTGTCAAGAAGTGGAAGAATTTGTAAAAAAATGTCGAATATGTCAAAAATATTCCCGGAATAACACTAAAGAACCTCTTATACCTAATGAAACCGGCAATTATCCATTTCAAAAAATCGGAGTTGATTTATTTGAAATAGAGGGAAGGAAATATTTAGGAATTGTAGATTATTACACCAAGTACCCGGAAGTGTTTGAACTCAGGTCAACAAAAGCAGAAATGGTTATAGAGAAGCTCAAAGAAGTTTTCGCCAGATGTGGAGTCCCCGAGATCATGATGACTGACAATGGACCGCCCTTCCAATCCACAGAGATGATGGAGTTCGCCAAAGAATGGAATGTGACTCACACAACATCGAGCCCAAGATTCCCACAGTCCAATGGCATGATCGAACGAACTATCCAGACTTAAAGAGTACCATCATCAAATGTCAACAAAGTAAACAGGATATATATCAGGCACTACTACTTCTAAGAAACACTGAGCATAACTCATTGCCATCTCCAGCTATCATGTTGTATGGGAGAAAGCAGAGACTCTTTTTGCCTATGAAGACAACACTGATGAACGAGAGCAGAATTTGCGAAGATTCCATCAGGAAACAGTATGAAGCTAACCAAAGCAGAAAAAATATGAAGTTTTATTTTAATCGACACGCAAGGGATCTCTCTTCATTGGAGAACGGCCAGTCTGTGTTGGTTAGACAAGAGAAGCAATGGTCCCCAGCTAAAGTTATAGCCCCTGGAGTTCACCCCCGATCTTATCTTCTAGAGGACACCAAAGGATCAGTTCTTAGAAGAAATCGACGAGATCTACGTCCAGCTGGTACCTTATCAGGACCTACGGAAAAAGAAAGTCGTCCAGAAAAGCAAGAACAACTTGACCCTCAACCATCTACATCTTCCCAGAGAGAGGAGACTTCAGCCACAACTAGAACCAGATGCGGAAGACTAGTTAAACCCCCAGTGAGGTTGAATCTTTAAGGAAAAAGGGAAGAAAAGGAGAAAAGAAAAAGAAAAAAAAAAGACATGTAACATAAAAATATTATTATGTTATTTTTATTGACTTTTGACCATGTTTATTAATGTTGTGATATATAGAAATATAGCATAGAACAAGCGCAGCCATGCTTGTAGTAAATAAAATATATTACAATTAAAGGGTGGTAATTAATTAATAAAATATAATTAATAGAAAACCACAAACGCTACGTAACAGTCTCCATCCTGGCAGGCTCGCCACAAATATTGAGGATTTCTCAATATAGATGCTGTCTCTCTTTACCTTGAGAGACGAGCTCTACCTAGTGTTTAGTCCAGATACTTGACCAGCTCGGCAATTCCAAGGAAGAGGCTCTAAGGACGACTATCAATTGTCCAAAACTATCCAGAACTATTTTTTATTGAACAGCACGGTCAATTTATACATTCAAAGAAATTTACATACTAATTTATACATTCAAAGATATGCATATATATATATGTTATGAATATTTTGTGTTGTTGTTAGATAAGGCTTGATAAAACAAAGGATCGATAAGATAAAGGGTTGAGGTGCAGTCGTGATAAAAAAAGATAAATATTTACCGTCAAGTAGCTTTTATTTTCAATTACTTGAGGAAAGATTACACATTTGTTAGTTTTCACATTATATAGAATTTATAATTTAATCCTATATTAGTGATTTAAAAGGATTGATTGGTTAACTACGCATATTTACAACAAAATTATACAACGAAACTAAACAACTAAACTAAAAGTCTTTCTAAAAACGATGATAACAAAAATAAAAATTATCAATGAATAAAATGAAATATATATTTTTAAAATATAGAAATATTTAGAGTTTTTAGATTATATAATATTTTTAGATTATATAATATTTCCCCCCTGTGAAAAGATTCTAAAAAAAATAAAATTTTAAAATAAAATTGGTAATTAAAATAATTAATTAAACGAAATCAATAAATCTTTAGAAATAATTAAAAATGAAACAATAAAAATCAATACGCACATTTTTTCATAATAAACAAAAGAAAGTTTGTTTACAAATAATTTATATAATTATGAAATTATAATAAAAGTATATATATAAGAAGTATTAATGGTCAAGTCAAATGAAATATGGATATGAAGCAAAAAAGGTATTTAAAATTGATTAAAAATGACATTATGCTAGTTACACTTCAAAATATCAAAAGCAGTAGAAAATGTTATTTTTACATGGTTGAATAATGAAACGCTAATAGATGTATGAAGTGACATTAAGTTTATTTGTGAAGGCTTAAGAATTTGTGTTGATATTTTGTTCTTCATTGTCCATGTCCAAAATATGGCCTTCCTGTAAAAAACATGGTTTATCATCAATATCTATTAACTTTGTGTTAGAATTTTGATTTGCTATTAAGTCATTTTCTATGTTAGTTCTATAGTGAAGTAAAAAATCTGTTTCTGGATAAAATAATTTAAGCTTATTTGAGTGTATAATTTCTGTTTGTTTTCTTTGGGGTATATTAGGCTTATCTATTTCATATGTGACTGGAGAAAGTTGTTTTAAAATTGTAAATGGGCCTATATATCTTTGTGTTAATTTACCAGTGTTTGGATAAATAAAGGTTTTTACTAATACCTGATCTCCTTCTTTAAAAATGGGTTCTGGGTGTTTAATATCATAAAGTTGTTTGCTGTGTTCATGGGATTTTATGGTTCTTTCAATGGCTAATTTTCTTGCCTTTTCAATTGGTGTATGTGTTTCTGTGTCATGTTCTATATACTGTGGTTGTATTCCATAGTATAAGAATTTAGGTGTAAAGCCTGTTGTGGTATGTACTGTTTCATTATAGCTTTCAGTAATTTTAGGAATATATTTTGTCCAAGGAATCTTTAAATTAGCATTATATTCACATCTTAACCTATTAATGATAGTGGAATTTAGTCTTTCTACTTTTGCATTTGTTTCTGGATGATGGGAACTGGTGAGTAGATGCTTAACATTATTTCTTTCTAAAAAGTGTTTAAATTTTCTGCTAAGAAAAGCTGCATTTCTGTCAGTTATTAATATTTCAGGTTTATTAATTTGGAATAAATTTCTCAAACAAGTTATATAAGAATCAGTTGATACAGATTTTGTTGGAAAAGCCCAAAGGAATCTACTATGGTGATCTACTATCATATGGATACTGTGTCTTGTTGTCCCATAATTATGTAACCCGCCCAATGTATCTAGAGAAAAAATGTGATTTGGGTATGTAGCTATTGGCATCTGTTGTAGTGGTCCATAAACAATTCTGTTATCCCTAGACTTGTTAAACTGGCAAGTTTCACAATGTTTGGTGTAATTAGCAATATCACTAGTCATATGTGACCAATAATAGTGTGGAGAAATTATTTTAGTCATTTGAGTTGTTCCAATATGTCCATGCTTTATATGTACGTTGCTTAATAATTTCTGTCTTAGTGTCTGTGGTACATAAGCTCTTTTAAAACCCTTTCTATTTATAATGTAGAGGCCATTTTGAATTTTAATTTTAGCACTACTAATTTGTTCAGTTGATTGGTGTTCTTTTAACTCATTATATGTTAGGTAAAATGAGACAGGTGCTCTTGACAGCATGTCTGCTTCTATATTATTTAATCCTTTAATATGTTTTATGTCAAAGCTATATTGAGATAGGATTAAGGACCATCTAAATAACCTACCTTGTGGGTTTTTTACATTTTGATCCATTTTAAAGGTAAGTGATCTGTGTGCAAAGTAAAATGTATGTTGTGTAGGTATGTGTGAAACCTTTGTACTGAATTAATGATAGCTAATGTTTCAATTTCTGAGGCAGTATAATTCTGTTCATATGGGTGAAGTTTTCTTGAAAAATAACCTATGGGGTGTAAAATGCCTTGTTCATCCGGTTGTTTAAGAACTCCTGCTACTCCTAGACTTGACGCGTCTGTGAATAAATGACATGGTTTTGATGGGTCATAAATATATAGTACAGGTTGTGATATGAGTGAATTTTTAAGTGTTTGGAAGGCTTGTTCATGTTTCTCACTCCATAGCCAAGGAGCATTTTTTTAACAAAAGTTCATTCAAAGGTGCCCTAATTTGCGCATAATGGGGAATAAATTTATTATAAATATTTATGGTGCCTAAAAATCTCTGTAAGGTTTTAATATTATATGGTCTATTTAATTTTAAAATTGCTTCAATATTTGTGTTATTTGGTGTATATTTTCCTGAGTTAATAGTGTATCCTAAGAATTGTATTTCTTTTTGTAAAAATTTGCATTTATTGAGATTCAGCTTTATATCCTCTTGTTCGAATATACCTAATATGTCATCTAAATGCTTAATGTGTTCTTCATAAGTTTTAGAGTGTATAATAATATCATCAAAATAATTTAAGGCATAGTGTATATTATGCTTAGTGAAAACTGACTTCATAATCCTTTCAAATTGTGAAGGTGCATTTTTTAGACCATATGGAAGTCTGTTCCATTCATAACATCCTAATTGTGTTACGAAGGAGGTTTTATGTCTATCTTTTTCATCTATGGGTATATGCCAGTATGCATTTTTAACATCTAGAATAGTATATATTTTTGACTGTGATAACCTATCTATAATTTGTTCTATAAGTGGAATTGGTGTATGTTCTGGAACTGTTTTTTGATTAAGTTTCCTATAATCTATACAGAGGTCTTGTGGGGTGATTTGGGGCATCAGATTTTTTATTCACTAATAATGCAGGAGAACTATAGGGGCTAGATGAGGGTCTAATAATATCATATTTTAATAATTCAGTTATTTGTTTTTGTATTTCAGCATTATTGTAAAAAGATGTCCTATATGGCTTTTGTGCTATGGGAATATTATCTAAAAGAGATATGCAAATTGGGTTAGTCTTTATGTGTCCTATATCAAAATTGTGTTTAGAGAAAACATTCTTATATTTATGCAATATATCTGAAATTGTTTGATTAGAGAAATTTGGATTAATATCTACTTTACTAAGGTCTAAATAGGAATTATAATTTGTTATAGAGCACGGTTGTCGCATACTGTGAAATGAGTTAAAATCAATAATGGGATTTGAAGTAGGATTTATAAGTTTAACATTTGTATTTGGTATATCAAAAGAATTGAAATTACACAATGGGTTAATATTTAAAAGAGATGAATTTTTAACATAGTATGGGTCTGGAATACATAGGGTAGTGGCATATGACTTCTGATTATCAGTTTTTGGATTAAAAGAATACAAGAATTTATAATTTTGGAAAAGAAGGTTTTTTGAGAAATCTATTTGTAACTTAAATAAATAAAATGTTGGTAAACCTAAAATAATATATTCTATTGGACTATCACAAACAAACATTTCTTGATACTTTGTAATTTTACCTAAGCTAAGCCTAACCAATATTTTGTATAATGGGTAAGTAAATCCTTCTACCTGACCTATTCTTTCTTTTGGGGAATTATCTAAAATTTTATAATAAATATGGTTTAAGTATTTTAAAGGGATAATAGATATGGATGATGCTGTGTCAAGTACACAGGGTAAGGATATTTGGTTTATAAATACAGAGAAAAGTAATAATGTTCTACCTGGATTGATGCGCTTCGGATGATTATTGTTCTTAAGTGGGCAGTCTCTATGTAAATGGATCTGGTTGGGTAGCTGGTGAGATGCACATATCTTGCAGGGGTATGGAGGCTGGTTTATTGATCTGTGGGGTTCTTGCTGGTGGTGAGCTGCTGCTGCTGTCCTGGGAAAAGGCTGGTACTGATGAGCTTTGGAGGAGTTGGAGTTAAATCTTTTTACTGGAGTGCTTGTACTGGTAGAGGGTTGTTGGGGTTCTTCTTTATTTGTTGATAATTTTAATTGGGTTGTGATTTTATACCATTCTGAAGGTTCTTGTACTCTTGCAGCTATTAGATATTTTTTTAGGTGATCTGGCATTCCATCTGTAAGTGCTTCTAGTAAAAGTGTTTTTTCAAGATTAAGTTTTTTGGCTAAAGCAGATTTTTCCTTAAAATATTGTTCCAGATCATCTTTATCATTATATTTTAAATTTAGAAACCTACTGAATAAATTTGAATCTTTAATTGTGAAATATGATGTTAATTTTTGTTCAATTTCCCCCCAATTATATATATCTTGTAATTGTTCTATAAAAAAATTAAAAGCTTCTCCATCAAGATAATTTGAAAAATTATTTAGTTTAAAATCTTCATCAAGATGTTTCTGTAAACATTTTTTGTTAAAGAATTTGAGCCAAGATATTATGTCTAAATTTTGACCATTAAATTTCGGTATTTCTATGGTATTTGGATATGGCGTCATGGCGTGTTCTACATTCCTTTGTTTGCGAGACATTTTGTAAAAATAGTTTTATGAAATTTGAATAATTAATAGAGCAATTAGGTTGAAAATTCAGGTAATCCTGTCGGCTTATTGTTATGAATATTTTGTGTTGTTGTTAGATAAGGCTTGATAAAACAAAGGATCGATAAGATAAAGGGTTGAGGTGCAGTCGTGATAAAAAAAGATAAATATTTACCGTCAAGTAGCTTTTATTTTCAATTACTTGAGGAAAGATTACACATTTGTTAGTTTTCACATTATATAGAATTTATAATTTAATCCTATATTAGTGATTTAAAAGGATTGATTGGTTAACTACGCATATTTACAACAAAATTATACAACGAAACTAAACAACTAAACTAAAAGTCTTTCTAAAAACGATGATAACAAAAATAAAAATTATCAATGAATAAAATGAAATATATATTTTTAAAATATAGAAATATTTAGAGTTTTTAGATTATATAATATTTTTAGATTATATAATATATATATATATATATATATATATATATATATATATATATATATATATATATATACACTGCGTGACATTGAAAATGGAACACCAAGAAATAGTGGCCAGAAAATTATGCAAATTTCAGGGTAGACGCGCCTAACCGAGTTATGCAAATGATGTAAAATGCGCAGCTCTCGTGCGCACATGGAGTAAGATATAAGGGAAGGAACTTGCAGAAAGGACAGTATTCGTGTCGTTATTTCTTCAAGGAAAATCATTGTAGAAATTTTGTTCTTGTGTCAAAAGACACGTGTAATAACAGAGAATGCCAGGTCATCGTAAACGGAGGCAGTTCAAGCAGACAGACGCTTTTACGAGGGGCATGGTGATCGGACTGAAAAGGGCAGGTTGGTCCATACGTCAAATCGCAGCTGATACACACCTTGGTGCGTCCACGGTGCACCGACTGTGGAGAAGATAGTTGGGACAAGGAAATGTGGCAATTTATAGGAATGTCGGTGCAACCAGAGTGACGTCAGCACGTGTGGATCGGCGTATCCTTCGACAAGCAGTGGCGGCCCCACAAGCCACTTGTACCGCCATACTGCAACATGTGCAAGACACCCTAGATCATTCCATCTCGACCAGAACCATTTCCCGTCGATTGGTTGCTAATGGCTTGCACTCATGCCGTCCGCTAAGAAGATTGCCATTGACCCCACCGAATAGGCGCCAACGTTTGGAATGGTGCCGGGTTAGATCGACGTGGATGACGGAATGGCACAGGGTCGTGTTCTCAGATGAGTCGCGTTTCTGCTTGTCCAGTGATAGTCGCCGTGTACGCGTGTGGGCGTCGACGTGGAGAAAGGTCCAATCCGGCAGCAATTGTGGAACGCCCCACCGTGCGACAACGTGGAATCATGGTTTGGGGCGCAATCGCGTATGATTCCAGGTCACCTTTACTTCATATTCAGGGCACTATGACGGCCCAACGATACGTTGATGATGTGCTGCGACCGGTGACACTCCCCTACCTTCAGGGGGTACCCAATGCCCTTTATCAGCAGGATAACGCCCGACCGCACACTGCTCGCATTAGCCAACAAGCTCTGCAAGATGTACAGATGCTTCCCTGGCCACCGTACTCTCCTGATCTCTCACCAATCGAGCACGTCTGGGACATCATTGGACGCCGTTTGCATGCCTTGCCAATGGTTGCCTTGGCAAATGGTTGAGAGAGAATGGAGAGCCATCCCTCAGGACGCCATCCATACTCTGATTGACTCTCTACCTAGACGTGTTGCTGCGTGCATCGCCGTCCGCGGTGGTCCTACTTGCTACTAAGCCGACGCCGTTCTCGCTCTGTATTATGACTATCATTTTGAAATAAAGATTACATATTGTTCGTCCCTGTCTCTCTCTGTCTGCCGAGTTTCATCACTTTCTGGCCACTATTTCTTGGTGTTCCATTTTCAATGTCACGCAGTGCATATATATGTAATATATCGGGGACTTTTTGGTGGTTGAGTTGTTTGATCATTCGTGCTGCTGCTTGCCTGTGGAAAAATATAGAAACCCTTATATCCGAAATATTAAAAGGAGCTTTACAAGGCATATATCCGTTAAGAGAACGATATGTATACAGAGAAGGAAGATGGGCGATGTAACAGTTATCATTGGTTATTGCGTGTGTCTGTGCGTGAAAAAATGAGGCAAATGGAAAATAACAAAAGTGACTCTTTTGATCTTCTCTGAGCAGAACACTCGAATCCACATCAACGAATAAATCACAAAACTAGCTTTGTAAAATTAAAAAAAAAAAAACAGCAATCTGTACACCACCCTCAGTACAGAGGCGGCCTCGAATATCATAACATCCTGCAAGAAGAGTTACTAAATCTGCTGAAACCTCTCATCGGAATTTTATGTTAATTTCATAATACTCTTGTAGGATGTTCTGTAAGGTCCCTGTACTGCTGAGGGCGGAACCGTGGAATACAAGTTGTTGGCTTATGTTTGGATTTATCAAAATTGTGTTGTGGGGCATCTTTAATAATCTGAGCCCGTTCTGCTCACCAGAAAAGATCAAAAGGCTTCAAATTACTGCAGGAGCTCATCTTCAGGAACGGATACAAAAGAAAAACAGCCCGATTGTCCTTTAGAGCGGTATGGTTGATTTAATTTGTAAAACTGCTGGGAAGGTTCACCACTAATGAACCAGGCCTTTCCAATATTTTATCATTGTAGTAAGGGGGCAGTATAAAATTATTTATTTTAAAATAAAGATACGCGTCATTTTATTTATAATTTTACCGATAAAAAGAAAATCTTTCTTCAGCGAATTGTCTTTTATTTATAATTTTATACCGATGGTATTATTATATTAACGAATATATATACTTAAAGTGGCACCTTTCCATTTAAAAATCCGTTTAAACTATACATCTGGTTCATTACGCCAGTACAAAACGTAATGGTGGTGATAAGGAATGAGCCCCAGCACCAGTTTTGGCAAATTCAGACAAAAGGCCAACTTGTATGCCATTGTAAGGAAGAAGTGTCACTTTTGGTACATACCACCCTCACGCAACTTTATGTGTGTAACTCCGTGTAAGATTTATGTCCTGGAAATCCGTCCCAATGACCAAAATCTTCGTGTAAGATCCATGTCCTGGACATCCGTTCCAATAACCAACACCTTCGTGTAAGATCCATGTCCTTGACATCCGCCCCAATGTCAAACATTTCAGTGTCAGATCCATGTCCTGTACATCGACACCAATGACCACCACTATGAATGCGGCAAGTAGCCAACATGACAGCCCCAGGTCCTGGAAGAAGTTCCCACGCTGCCGTGGAGAGACCTTGGGACATTCACCTGCAAGGACGGTTGGGAATACCGCTGCGCATCTGCCGGAGATTCCCTCTATGCAAATCAACTTGTTGTGTCCCTGCCCGATCACCTTGACACAGACTTTTGTTTTACTAGTTCAGAGATGATTCATCTTATTGTTTGTGGTTCTCCCACAATGGCTATCCGGTACCGACGAGTTATTCAAATGTTTTTTTTTTTTGCTTCCAAATATTTTTATTTTCGTTGTTCCACGCCCAGAGTATATAATTATATAATTTTACAAGAAGACTTTGTGTGAAATAAAATTAATTAGCTGTTAGAACATCGTTCAGTGTAACTGGCTTTTTCTCTAATAAATAAAAATCTTAAAGAGGTCGATGCCCCATTGATGAACAAATATAGCGAAATAATGGGAACGTCACATGCACGCAAACATTATCCATCAGATCCATAAGTTTGCGGTCATGGAGTTCCAGACTCCTCGACTTTGGTTACCCATCTAACTCTCAAATAGCCCTCAACTCAAGAAAACAATAGATACTTCTAGTTCCATTGCTTATTGTTAATTAAACAATAGCGCATTCTGTATTTTGAGAATGGAATTGATCAACGCTATTCAATTTTAATATATAAGATGAAATACTATCTGCACCCAGTGAAATGGATATGAATAAGTTTGGGAAGGTTGTTCATCAGCACAAGTAGCGAGCGGGTAGATAAATATCGCTGGGAAGATTTGCCACTGATAAGCCAACATTTCTCATATATATATATTTTTATCAACTCTATTTCACTAATTATACAAATTCGTTATACTTGTTTTGTGGGTGCTGCCTGAAGTTACTTCTGACGCCAAGCATATATACATTCTGATTTTTTTTTCAAATTAAGAGAAAGGTTCCCCTATCTAATTAGTTAATATTTATTCCGACAGATGGCGTAAGTGATTAGCAATATTTAATTGTACGATCAGAAGATGACCTCCTCTTAATTTATCAACCTGAAATCTGTACAATATAATTTTTTTACTGATTCTAATTATTTTAGAAATCACTTTAGAGTTTCCAATTAATATTCCGTTACTATATGCTAAACATTTATGCGCATACATAGAAACATAGGAATTTATGAGTCATTAAAAATCGGATTGATTTGAAATTTATTCATGCACGCGAAGTAATACCTTGGCAATTATATGTGCGAGAGAGTGATCTGTTTGAGGTATATAAAAATGGCAAAGGTGCTACGGACCGCTATAAAGGAAACCCCGCCATTCAGTAATAGAATAGACTTTTGACGCTAGCTTTCGGTGGACACATTTCTTTGACTCGGCCAAAATTAGGACACGATGGCAACACGCGTTTCAACATGTGCTCAACGGAAGATAGGTTTGAAGAATGGGTAAGCCAGAGGCTTCTGAACATGAAGTGAATGTTTAAGTTAAGTGTTATGGTATGCGACAAAGCATTGGTGAATTAGAAATGTACAATCTATGGAAAACACGAGGCCCTGGCTTGGGCTTGGTATGTGCCATATAGGTTGGGAGGAGGAAAGGGTAGCATCGAATATGACATATAAATATTTAGGCTTGTTCCATAATTTTGGTCAATACATTTTTTTATAAATCAAGAAAAGCCAACCACGAACGCGTTTCGGGCTCTTGTACTTCTTTTGTTTTTTATATAGTTACATTTTCCTATACGACTGATCCATTGCTGTATTGTAAACAAGACCAGAGCGGATAGTCATAAAATAATTTTATTTTAACAAGAAAAGTATTTACAATATTTTCCAGAATTCTCAAAACAACTGAGAGATATATAAGAACAAACTATTTACAAATAAAATGCTTACTCAGCACAATAACGACATTGATGAAGATTCACTGAGTAAACCAACATATTCTGTGACAAGATCAACACTTGAAATTTTTCTATTTTTTTTTCCACAGTATTACGTGTATATAACCAGTACTGGAACTACCTCACACCACTTTGAACGTTGGCGCGAAGATGGACCAATTTCTGACAGCAGCCACGGACGAAGACTTGGGATTCTCACCTATGAGGAAGACCACAAATAAATAAATTTGACAACTTTAAGAGGTTATTTTTATTTTGTTAAGGAAACCCGCTCGGGAAATGTGTATAGCACAGGAAAAAAAAAAGAAGAAATTAAGGTTGATGAACCCTCAACTTATATTGGTGTAACAATAATGATCTATAGGTTTTTAACTTTTAATTAGACATTTTAAATTTATATTTAGTCATTTTTAATTTTAATTTAGACACTTTCATTTTATTTAGACACTAGCGGACGTACCCGGCTTCGCCCGAGGTTTAACCCGAGTAAAGGTTTGTCTAGCGAACATTTGTTAAAACAATTCTCTAAAAACTTATTTAAAAAAATATATATTTTGATAATTTGAAACTCGTAAATTTGAATCTCTCGATAAAGTGAACATTTTTTCCCGGTCCCTGTGTGCCGTGTCATCCTGAATTTTGTCTTTCCTAATTTATCTACATTAGAAAATCATAGTTTTATCTAGTGAACATTTTTTCCCGTGTCACATTGCCGTGTCATCCTGAGATAATCTTACTTTTGATAAATAATATTTAAGATAACAAACTTAGTGATAAGAAAACCTGTTATCATCGTTACAATGGGGGCGCTGCTTGCGAGTTAAATATACAAATCTGCAAATAACTCTAAGGATATTCAAGATATTCATGAAATTATTTTTCAAAAACCTTCCCGGTGATATACCTAATAATATTTTAAAATTTCACGGCGATTGGATGTATGGTTTTTGAATCTATAGAGTACAGACAAACAGACAGACAGACATTCAATTATATATATATAGATTTTCAATTTTAATTTAAACATTTTTCATTTCAATTCAGACACATGGACATTTCTATATATTCCTCATTTAAGACACTTTAAAACAACTATGCCAACACAAAATATAATATTAAAATATTATGGTTTTATTTATACTAATTTTAAAATGAATAGAGGCTTCTCTATCAAGCAATATCAAAAGGAAAACAGGAAACGTTAATCAAGTTGGTATCATGACAAGACGAAACTATGCAAAAGCTTCTAAGTTATTGAACATCAATTATAGTTCTGCTATGCAAAATTATAAAAAAGAAGACTAATTAAATTTAATAAAGAAAGGAGGATTCAGACAGAAAAAAAATCATTAAGCGATTTAGATTTTATTTTGAAAAGTAAATACAAAATATTTATAGTATAACTTTAAAAAAAATTATAAGAGATGAATTGAAAAATATTTTAAATCTAGAAGTGTCGCAAACAACAATAATCACAATGCAATTAAATAATTTAAAATAACTCTGAAAAAGTCATCTATTGAGTTGATCAACATGAAATCTGATTAAACTAAGCGGAAAAGAAGATGCGGAATTGTTTATTAATCTTCTTTCTTATCTCCACTCAATCATATTAAGGTATCAAGCTTGTAGAGCTTGAGACTTGTCTCTGCCGGGGATGAGTAGAGCTCATCAATGGATGAGTCGATACAGTCAATAATGTGTTTTGGGGTTGCAGGTTAAGAATTGCACTTAGTACATAGTGGGGAAACCTTGAAACCATTCTGGAAAGACATTGTACGTAGATGACCAGACTTAAGTCTGGATATCAAAGACTATTGTTCTCTTGGGAGGACACACACACAGAACCCGTGCTTGTCCCTCCTGCTCTGTACCAGTCATGTGCAGCATTAGATTTCCATTCCTGCAGGCATTGGGTTTTGATGGTACGGAGGAGGTCTCTTTCGTCTAGTTGGGTGGTAGATTCTCTGGCTTTAGGTAGGCCAAGAGCTCCAGCCTTTGCAAGAGAGTTTGCTAGCTCATTTCAAGGAATTCCAACGTGAGCTGGAAGCCATTGCACTGTGACAGCGCTGTTGGTTGGGAGTCGGTTTACAATGCACTTGAGGAGAGGTTCTTGACTGGAGAAGCAGCTTTGAAGGGTATAAATGGCTACTCTTGAGTCTTTTTATTAATTACACTGGTCTACAAGATTTTTGCACAAGAGAACCTGATTATGTTTCTACTGTAACTTTTCATGCTGAACTCAAAAATCTAATCAGAAATTTCCCATCACCTATGGGTTTTGCGTGACGGTCTTTTTTTAGTATTGGGATAAATACAGTAAAAAATGCAAACAATGTTACGTAAGCAGTTTTGCATAACCCTTATTACATTACACTGGTTTATCAAAAAATATTTTTCTTTGTCCACAAAGAAATAGCATCTTAACTACATGTCCTGAATCCAAATATACCATTAGTTTTTTTCTATTACGCAATATTTCTGAGATACACCTGCTTGAAATTTGGAAATATTGTTAATATATAGGCATATATGAACGAAACATATTTATTTATTGAAAAGCAGTGACAGTGGATTTTCTTCTATACTTTGCTTGTGGTAGATCCCTCTTGAGTGTCCAGCAGTAGTCGGCAAGCATAGCGGGACTCCATTTACCTTGGTACCGCTTCTCCATGCTTGATATATCTTGATGAAACCTCTCGCCATGCTCATCGCTAACTGCGCCAAGATTGTCTGGAAAGAAATCTAGATGTGAATTCAGGAAATGGATTTTGAGGGACATGTTACATCCCAGTGCCTTGTAGGAAAGCAACAGATCATTAACTATGTCTCGGTAATTTTCAACCATGACACTTCCTAAGAAGTTTTTGCAAACGTTTCTAAAGGAATTCCATGCTGCTGCTTCAACTTCATTCAAACTATTTTGAAAATTTCCATCCTGCTGCAATTCTCGAATCTGAGGTCCAACGAAAATGCCTTCTTTAATCTTCGCTTCACTTATACTAGAAAATATTTGTTTTAGGTAGGCAAATCCACTGGCATTTCGATCCATTGCCTTGACAAAGTTCTTCATTAATCCCAGTTTAATATGTAATGGTGGTAAGTAAATATTTCCTGAATCGATCAGGGGTAGATTTGCAATATTTGTATATCCTGGAGTAAAGATTTTACGGTTTGGCCAGATTTTTTTAATGTAATGCCTTTCCCTATCTCTGCTATCCCACTCACACAGAAAACAACAAAATTTTGTATATCCAAGCTGTAATCCACGCAAGAGAGCAACGACTTTCAAATCGCTGCATATTTTCCAACCGTATCTTTCATATTCTATCTTTTTCAAAAGCAGTTTCATGTTTTCGTAAGTCTCTTTCATGTTGGATGCATGTGCTATTGGCACTGATCGGAACTTATTTCCATTGTGAAGGAGAATAGCTTTCATACTAATTTTTGAAGAATCAATGAATAAACGCCACTCTTCTGTATCATGGTCATGACCAAGCGCTTCCATTAGACTAACATCATTGCAATATACTAAATCATTCTCTTGTGAAAAGAAGTCTTGAAATTCATCTTGACGCTTGCGAAAAAAGCATACTTTTGTGCCTTTATGCAGCAGATTCCAGCCTTTTAACCTAGAGCCTAAAAGTTCACTCTGCTTTTTGGATAAATCACGTACAAGGTCGTTCAATCTCCTTGGGTTAATAAATGAGGTTCAGATAAAGCACCTGCTTCAAAATTAGTGTCATCCCACTGTTGCTCTCGTCTATCTGAATCATCGTCACTAAATATTACATTTTCAGGAGGCTGTGGAACAGCTAAAATATCACTATGAGGAACCGGTCTCATAGCAGAAGGCAAATCTGGATATTCAACTGTATGTCTTGATTTGGATGTAATACCTGACGTTCACCTTTAATCCACCCTGTAAGATGTCGAACACAAATTACACAACAATGGTGAGGAGCCCAAGTCTTATCTTGGTCACCGACTTTAAAGCCAAAATAAAGTTCATAGCATTTTTTGATGAGCGGTGTAAAGTTTCGCCTTTGAACTTTGAAAGTTATTTCTCCACAAATATAACAGAAAATATCAGGAATATTAATTCAACGCCTCGGCATATTGAAACAGTCTAGTGCACACGATTTATAAAAGCAAATCGATAGAGAAGAATAAACTAATCACTTCGAATTTACCTGTCACTTCTGCTGCAAATCTATTAAACAAATCGTTAGGTTCAATTTAAATATATATATATTAAAACTGTTAATGAGCAAATAGCATTACAGAGCTTGTCGTTATTTTTGAGTTGAAAGCAAAACAGATTATAATATTATATAATAATAAATTATATATATTCAATTGATATTTCAATAATTTGTTATTTAAATTAATATTTATGATTCTTAAAGAGCAAAATTTAAATAATAACAAATAAAATAAAGCTTTTGGCTCCACATGCCAACTCTTCTTGTCAAAAATAAAGCGCTAGCTTAGTTATTGATGTAACTTAAAAAATGCTTACGTAACATTGGTTGCATTTATTACTGTATTTATCCCAATACTAAAAAAAAGACCATCAGGCAAAAACCATGGGTGATGGAAAATTTCTGATTAGATTTTCGAGTTCAGATTTTTGTAGACCTGTGTAATTAAGAAAATAAAAATGATTTTTGAAACAATTAAATGTTTTGCAATACTAAAATCATATCATGAAAAATAAAAGTAAATTTGATTAGTTTTTTTTAAATAATGTTGGATTAAAAATTTGATTATATATTTGAAAGGTAAAAAATAAAAATAATTATTCAAGATTTTATGCAAAAATTAGAATATAATTAAAGGTCATTAATGATTGGATAAATGTTGGGTAGTGGAAAATTGAACAATATTCTCGTTTATCCAAAAAGGTGATATATAGATAATTATATCTCTTTTCTGTAATAAAGTCTATATCAGACTTAACCCAGTTGTTTTAATTGGTGATATTAATTAACATGTAAAATGTTTAATGTATGTTGTGTTGTGATTAAGGCGCTGGTGAGATTTGTTCGAAAACCTAAATGGTTACTGTGAAACACGTGTTTAAAAGAATGGCGATCATGAAGATAGTGGTCAAGATGATAGCTTTGTGAGGGGAAGGAGGACTGGGATATGTAACTGAAATAGATTCGGGGAATCCTATTACTGGGGGTGGTCAATCATGTGGGGTGTTTGTTATTTTGTCGTTTACTTGAAGCTGATTTTCTCTTCTTTTGTTGAGGTTTGAAATTTTCTGTTCTAATTGAAAGATATCTTGGTGTTCGTTGTTGTTGTGTTTCGAAGTTGGTTGCGGACTTAGTAAAAATGTTATTCAGTGATGTCAGGTTTAGATATGCGTGAAAGTGCGACTTTCGACGTGGACACGCTTTGGGGTGAGATGTGTCACAGGCATGAAGGCGTCTTTGGCCTGAAAAGTGAAAAAGGTTTGTGGTGTGGCGCTGTGACACGAAGTGGGAAGTGATTTGGAAAGGTTTCACGTGAAGACGTTGTTTTGGCACAAAATCTAACCAGTTTCACCATGAATAACAAATTTACTAAAGTCATGGGTGGTGGTTGTACGAACAAATATCGAGGATTTTTAGATTGTTAGTGAATGTGGCACGTTTAATGCGAAACCTTTTATTGTGGCGACGATGTAGAGCTAAGTGGAGCTTGTGTGGCTCAGATTTGGATTTTTTGTGAAGTCGCGCACTAATAATTGTTTCCAATTGGTGAAAGTGATGTGAGGGTGTTGTAAAGTTTATTGAGAGAGATTTGGTAATGATTAAATATGCATGTAAAAGGAAAGGATGTGGGAGTGTATTCAACCTCGAATATTAACGATTGTAATATGTTTGGCGCGTTGTGACTTAATTTAGCTACTGGCGTGGTAGTTGATGGGATTTTTATTTTTAACTTGTTTTAGGAAAGATAGTTGTTTTTCTAGTTGTGATTTTGAAGATAGTGTCTCTTTCGATTTTGAAATTAGGAAATGCGTTTTACCTATGTTGATTTATATTTAAAAATTGATTTCTTTTCAAATCGTTGACTATGGTAGAGTGAAAATTATCCTTGTAAAAGGGCAATGTCGTGATAGTGACAAATAATTTTAATTGGGGCGTTTATATTGTTTATATTGGGGCGTCATAAAATATTGAATATGACAAGGATTTTTGTAAAATTTTAAGAATTGATTAAGATATTGGTAGTTTGGTATGAAAATGATATTAAGAAAAACAAAAATAAGTTTTGAATTATGATATAATGACTTTTTTAAGTTGTAGATTTGGATAATGCCGTATAGGTAAATTTAGGAAGGCATGTAAGATTATATAATTAGTAAAAATGCGTAATAAAGAATTTATTTATTTGTTTGTTTTGCATGAAAAATTAAAAGTAATGAATTAAAATTTATAATTTGATTAAAAATTGAAGTAAATTTGATAAATGAGAGTGTGAAAGTTTTAAAAATTGAATAAAAATGATATAAAAAAGGTAAAAATTGATTTTAAAATGCTTAAAGTGAAAATATAAATACAAAATGTATGAGGATTCAAGTTGTGAACTTGAGGATAAAGTTAGGTAGTTTTTTAAAACTTAGTTTTGATGAAAGTTCAGTCAGGAGACTTGGTCTTTGGTTGTTTTCCTGCTGACGTGGAAAGCGCTCCTTGTAGGGCTTGTAGAAGCTTGTAGCTTCTGTAAAGTTGTTTGTGGCTTGTTGCTTTGAGCATTGTCTCGACGATGTCAGGTCGAAGGTGGAGAACTTCTCACCGGGTTTCCGTCATTCTGCTCCTCGATTTCCATGACTTGCGGGAATTTTCGGCTGTGTCGTTGGGGTGGTCAGACAGCTTGCTCCTTACGTTGGCGATCTATTAGCGGGTCTGCGGAGGTCCCTTGGGGCGTCGTGTATTCCGTAAATATCTCTTGTTGGGGAGAGATTGCTTGGTCGTTTCGTTGGAATGGCCGATTTGCTCCTCCATCTTCGCTCTTTCTCGCTTCTATCTGGACAGTCTTCTTACCTTCTTCGTTGTGTCATTCTTCGTTTTGGTCATCCTGTCGACTATAAATGTGGTGTAGTCTGGTAGCCTCTTGTAGAATCCTGTCGACTAAAACTGTGGTGAGGTATCCAGTCGACTTAATCTATGGTATGAGTTCCTGTAACTCTCGCTATACTGTGTTAACCGAGAGGAACAGTCAGGGCGTGGAGAGTTTTCCAGTACCTCTCTGCACCTTGGAAGACCTTTTACAGTTCTCACAAAGTACAGGCAGTCGTGGTCGAGGCAGAGTGGAAAGCTTGGGAATGTCCACACAAAAAACGAAGACACAGTTGCACTAGGAAAGTCCGTGAACAGATAAAAGTTGAGCCAGAAGCGAAAGATGGAGAGATAGAAGAGTTCTTACTGGTCTACATGGTGGGTGAGGAGGACCTTGGTGACAACCGACGAGGGCTCACGCAGATGGTGAAGTGACTGTATTTTTGGCTAGGACGGAGGCTTTATATACCTTTTCTGAGAAGGGGAGCATTGCATTTCACCGGATGTGAAGAGGGTGGATCGTCTGGTGAAATTCTAAACTGGCGCCGTCCTGACAGTTTACAATCTATCTTTAGATGTTGTTTTGTGACTTCCATCTATCTCGATTTTAGACGTTTCTGACTTCTATCTCTTTAGCTCAACTCTTAATCTATTACAGAGTTTTATTTATTTATCCTCAGTTTGTACAAAGTACATTACATATGATGATGTAATGACACATGTCAATAATGCGTATAATCATTTACAGATTTGTTTCTATTATATAACATTAAAATCTTGTTTATAAGTTATATACAATATGGGGTTGTTAACTTGGATTACCATATATATATATACATACCATTACCATATATATATATATATATAGGGACATTTTAAAGGAGAGGTAGTCCTCCTATATCTTTATACCCCGGGCATTCCCCTTTTCTTGTGAACAAAAATCCTATTGCGGTTAGAAATACATATATTTGTATCAGTTGGAATGATAAACATGTAAAGCGCAAGAAGTTTTTAATAGTTAGACACGAGGTAATTTTAAAACCTATTTGACTAGTGACGCAAGAGATGTACATATAAGCGAATCGATGTAAAGGAATATTCTCATTTTGAAAATCCTTAAAACTATTTACTACTTATTTAATCTGGTTTTTATACGAGGGTGAATCAGCTATTTTACCAAATGTAGTTAAAATTTATTGTAACACAAATAAGAAATATACTTGTATATTTTTCAGCATATTCTCCTAGCCTTCCAATGCACTTGATCTATCGTTGCACAAGATTCCTGAAATCCTCATAATTTTTGTATGAGCTGCGAGCCGGGAATGCAACCGCTTCTTTCATTGCTTCATCCGAGGTTATCGACAGTATTGGGACACCCATTTTGCATAAACATTATGAAATTCAAGTCTTTTGTGGTTGATTTGCATAAAATGTGCCACTTGATTAATAGTTACTTGTCTGTCTAAAGAACCAAGTCACGTGTACGTTCAATGTTTTCCTCATTAGTGGAGGTAAGTGGTAGTCCGGAGCCTTTGTCTTGTGCAACACTCGGCTATTTTCAATCCATTCGTAGACACTCTGTTGAGACAACACACTGTTCTCGTGTGTACCGAAAGTATTCGACAAATTTCGGTCCCTTCCGACCATAAAAACAGATCACTGAACATTGTTTCTTTGGTGTAAACAGATAGAGGAGAATCCATGGTTATCGGCACGACAGCGACAAAGGAACTAACCTGTGCAGACATAACAACAATTAAACCACACATTGCGTCATCTACGCTTCACGGCAGTACTATCAACATGAAGAGAAATATAACCACATTGCGGATAATAGTTGACTGAACCTCGTATATATATATATTGCTATATATATATAAATTGATTAGCACGCCTTATAATAATATATTGTTATTATTATTATCATTATTTGCTTATCGCTAGTACACGTGGTACAGGCCATAATAATCATGGTGGGTAGAAGTAGGCAACTGCTTTTACTGTAAGTGCACCACATGTATACACGTGTGAAAAGCAGTTCGACTTTGCACTTACAAATGTGCCAGAGTTCCGTTTGATTACTTGCACTCGCTGGTGGGGTTGGACTTTTGCAAGAATCGGGAGCCATTGGAGCATTTTTTTTTAATAGAAAAAAGGGCCCAATGCGGGGATTGAACCCGGGTCGTAGCGGTCGAAAACCAACGGTTTAGACCATCCTTCCACCGATCCCTTAGAATATATTATAAAATAAATAAGTATTATTTTTTCAAAAATTTTCAAAATACCTTCCTATACATAGACTCACTTATATATCCAACATAGAGTTGCGGCAGAAAGATATTTATGTACCTAGAGGGACACCTCTCACTTTTCAATTGTGTATCAGTACGATGCATTACCCTAGTTCATCACCTTAGATAAAGAATCACCACTAGTCAAGTTTTTACTAAGGTGATGGATCTAATGCATCGTCCTCTCTGATATATATAATTAAAAGAGAGGTGCCCTCTAGGTACTTCCCGTTGGTCTCGAGGACCATGCCATCACCATTTTCTCAGCGGCGAAGCACGCGATCTACGTTTTGTTCGTAGATCACGAAATACGTGGTGTCGCTGGCGATCCGCTGGCGATTCTCCACCAAACTCTGCAGTGGTGGCAGAGGTACCGTGTTCATTGTACATAGTATTATGTATATGTCATAATTTGTATATAATTAAATGCAACCCCGACCCACTATGTATGTACCATGTATGATTTTCAAAGACTTAATAAAGAACAAGGTAACTGGAGGAAAGAAAGTAACAAAAGACATAGGAAATAGGCCTAAAGCTGGCACGACTATTCTGGGCACCCCTGTGTCAATATTGCAGGGGCAGAGACCGGACGTCTCTAGTGACCGCAGAAGTTATATTAGTCGCGAAGCACTCAATACTTCCTGACAAAGCAGGACGTATCTGGTATCCACAGAAGTTATGTTAGTCAAGATGCACTCAATACTTCCTGACAAAGCAGGACGTATTTTGATAACGCGGAAGTAAATAAAGTGGAAATAGCACTCGACACTTCCTATCAGGCAGGCCATATCTTTCATCAAGGAGAGCCGCGGGCCAATCAGAAGACAGCATCTTAAGTAGGTCAACCAATAGGAAAAGATCATGTGATCATCTCTCAACCAATCAGAGAGAAACTGAGTCTTGGTGTTAAATCGAAAAGCAAGAATGGTTAGTAGTGTTTTAGCTCTCATAGGAACAACACCTACAGTTGTTCACTGGCTCTCGCCGAGTTCGGACAGTTGCTCCTTCGCTTCCAACAAGGTAACATCTACTCTAGAGATCTCTCTCTCTCTCCGCTCATTTCATCTAAATCCAATCATCGCCATGTGATCAACTAATTAATAAGTCAAATCGCTCAGCTCTTCTCAAGCTTTCTTCCCTCCAACCCAGTTGCCTTTTATTTTCCAACCCAATCACGTGTCCTGATTATTCCTAACTGTATGCTTAAACTTCCACTCAAACGACTGCGCTTCAATCAAATCTCACCATTCGCATCCAACAACAAGAAATTCCGCAACGATATTGCCACAGAACGGTTAAGTCGACAGGATTCTACAACAGTGTAATACATCAAATATTGCAGTGTAGTAACTTTGGATCACATATTACATAGAGTCGACAGGATAAAGAGATGGAATTAAATCAGGATCCCATAGGCGTAAAGTCAGACGGTCCGACGGAAACAATGGAAAGAAGGCAAGAAGTAAGAGAGAGCGAACCGACAGGAGAAAGACAGGAGGTGACCGGCCGAGAGACAACTGCGCCCCTAGCGGACGCCGTCAACCAGCTGTCAACGCTCCTGACCCGGGTAAAAATTTCTGATGGAGCGGAGTCAGCGATCCCACCTTTCGACGGCGCATACAGCGCGACACAGTTTTTCCAGACGTTCGACCGAAAAATGGAAGACGCATCCATGGGAGAACAAGAAAAATTACTGCGCCTGCCAAACTACCTGGTGCGACAACCCCTGGAACTCTTCAGGAAACTTCGACTGGCCGACCGGAGTTATTTCCAGGTGAGACAAATCCTCCTAGATCTCTACCCTGAGTCAAGCGAAGCGTCCTTTGCGAAATATTTCGCCATGAAACTTACTGGACAAGCCAACCTAGAGACCTACTACCGGGAAAAAACCGCCATGGGATTGCAACTAGGACTTCCACAAGAGGTGATCCTCAAGACGCTGACAGAAGGACTGCCATTCAACGACCAGCGCCTAGTCCGCGTAGTACCTCCCGAGAACCTAGGAGAATGGTTCCGACTGGTACAGCGGATCCACGGGCCCAGTGCACCGACAACGCGACCCAGAGAAGATCAACCACCCACAATGTCGGGTCCGTACCACAGCACACCCCGACACCCAGGTGCATGGAATGCACCTCTTCCACCATCCAATTGCAAGTTCTGCGGCGCGAGACATTGGCACAGCGAATGCCGACGTCGACCAGTCCCGACGACCCACGAAAAAGTGCGGACGGTGCGAACAGTCCCAAAACAACCAACCACGATTCCACAACAACCAAGTCAAGCCAGGGACACCCCAGCCGAGCAGCCCTTTCGAGACTGAGGTAGGATTCCTAAACCAACTGACTGTCAAACTTTTTCTAGCCCCTAATGTATCATGCCCCTTTTTAATTGATACAGGCGCCAGCCTGAGTATAATGCCATATAATATTTATCATATGCTAAAAACCCACCTGCCTAATTTAACCCTTGAGGGACATTCACTACACCTCCAAACCCTAAACGGATTTGCAAAAACCATGGGTAAACTATCTATCCCACTGACAATAGGACAAATATCACGAAAGGAGTATTTCCATGTAGTGAATGCACCATTGCCATTCGGAATTCTTAGTATCAATAGCCTCCATAAATTCAGATTAACCATAGATTTTAATAATTGCACTATATTCCAGCTGGGCGCCCCATTGTCTACCCTTTCCTACCATTTTAATCATGTGTCCAATGTATGCACGTACTGGCAGTGTCAGGCGATGTCACAAAAAATTTTCCCCGCATCCCAACTTTCCGCCTATGACAACCATTGCGTGCATTCATTGAGAAAAACCCACTTATCTACATGCCCCTTTTTCACTAAAGCCAATTGCCCTTTTTACATGCCCTCAAGTAATCAAACCACAACAACTTCAACTTATGAACCTGTCCAAAACGCACCCACCCAGCGGGATAACTCGCATACCAAAAACATAGGTGATCACACACCGTTGCACAACTCTCACATGACCAACCCACACAACGAACTCGACACTCACACTAATACACAACAAAACCCTTTACCCCATGCATACTACAACACAACACCTAACACTCACTATACACCACAGTTCACAACACTTCTACAAAGGTACACTCACATTTTTTCACAGACAAATTCACCGTACCATGCTTACGGATTCCACCAGTAAAAATACCCACGAATTCCGAAAAAATAATCACCAAACGTCCATATCGTGTTCCGATATGTGACCAACAAGAAATCCGTAACCAAATACAACAAATGCTGGAGAACGGCATCATAGAACAATCTTTTTCACCTTTCTCGAGCCCTGTCACCCTCGTCACTAAGCGCGACAAGACCAAACGGTTTTGTATCGATTATAGGAAGGTGAATGAGCTAATCAGCTCTGATGTCCATCCCCTCCCGAGAATCGAGGATATCCTAGACCGCCTCGCACAGGCCAAATATTTCTCCACGGCCGACATATCCTCTGCGTATTGGCAAGTCCCAATACACCCCGATTCTCGACCACTGTTAGCATTTGCCACCTTTGAAGGATTATACCAACCCACTCGATTACCTTTCGGGTTAAAAACCAGTCCTCAGATTTACGAACGAGCCATAAGTCAGGTCCTACAGAGACACGGACTTGACTGTGTGGCACATTACTTTGATGATTTCATCATTTACTCCAACACATTGGAGGAACATCAAAACCACCTGCGACAATTTTTCGCCTTTTGCGAAGCGGAGAAGTTACAACTTAACTTCGCGAAATGCGAATTTTTTAAGCAATCCATAAATTTTCTAGGTTACACCATCACAGCTGGTACAATTACACCACTTACACGCAATACCGACATCATCCACGCCATTAAACAACCACACAACCGAAAAACACTACAATCCTTCTTAGGCGCTGTGAACGTCTATAACAAATTCATTCCGGAATACGCTCGCTTGCGAGCACCACTCAACAATCTCCTCAAAAAGGATGTCGTGTGGAACTGGAATGAAGCTTGTCAAGAGGCGTTCATTGACCTGAAAGGAAAACTCACACAACACCCCATTTTACACCTTTACAAAGAAGGTCTACCATGCCAAGTGTATTGCGATGCATCCACCCTCGGTATAGCAGGCGTTCTCAAACAAGTTCACCCTGACGGGAACATATATCCAGTTCAATATTTCAGCCGAACATTGCGCCCACACGAGAAAAACTACTCCATCTCTGAACTTGAATGCTTAGCAATCGTTGAGAGTGTGGAGAAGTTTCGCATCTATCTTATGGGCAGAAAATTTACTATATTTTCTGACCATCACGCATTGCAGTGGCTGAAAACCATCAAAAACCCGTCCGGCAGACTGTTTCGATGGAGTTTACGACTATCGAGTTACGAATATGAGGTCCGCTACATAAAGGGAAAACTACAATATGAAGCAGATCTCTTGTCCCGTAACCCGTTTTGTGGATTCTTGGACGCCACCCTTATCAAGACCCACCAACCTCCTCCATCGAAAGAGTCTAGTTTGACCATTGATCATAATGGATTACATACAGTTTCCCGAAAAGGTGTAACCAAGATTATACTTCCAAAACCACTCATACAACAACTCTTACAAACAGTACACACACAATACAATCACCCCGGTATTTCACAAATGTCACGAATCATCTCCACACAATATTACTGGCAAGGTATGTCAAAAGATATTAAACAAAAAGTTAAAACCTGTCCCACCTGCCAATTAACAAAACGTCCAGTAGGACCCACTTACGGAGAATTAAGTCAACCTCCGGAATCTAAAGAACCCTTCGACCTTTTATCTCTGGACACCATAGCAGGATTTGCCAAATATGGCAACACCAAGATATACCTCCATGTGGTAGTCGATCATTTTTCACGCTACGCGTGGGCTTTTCCATCTAAATCCACCAGTACCACCACCTACCAACAGTTACTTAAGCGAGTATTCCAGGATGGTTCTCCAAAACGCCTTCTTACGGATAGAGCCCCTGCCTTCACTTCACCCAAATTTCGTAGTTTTCTCATTAATAGAAATATTCACCCGTTAATCACAACCAGCAACAACCCACAGGCCAACGGCCTATGTGAACGCCTGAACGCCACCCTCACGGGAAAACTTAGGTTATTACACCTAGAAAATCCTAAGGTCGCATGGACCAAGTTGGTCAAGAAGGTTACACTTATATATAACAAGACACCCCACTCTACCACAGGTTTTCCACCCATATACTTAATGTTTGGTATCCTACCCCCAGAAATCTCTAATCATAACACACCGTACCCAGATATCGACAAAGCTAGAAAAATTGCACACACACGCACACAAAACAAACATTTACAAGACAAAAACACTTATGACCAACGACACAAGCAACCACATTTCGAAGTAGGTGATCTAGTGTTAGTAAAATTATATCACCACCCAAATACAGGAAACTTGCGCCATATTTCACAGGACCTCACACAATATTAGAAATTATTTCACCAAATGTGGTCCGCATAGATCGACCAAAACAACCACTTCAAAGAAACACTGACGCAATCCACGTCAACAAACTTAAACTGTATACAGAAAAAATCCATTATATATCACCACCCGCAGTTAGCACATATCATATAAAGCACAACCCCAATTACACGTTCCCTTTCAAACATTTAACACCCGAATTATTCCAAACAGAGTCATTAAGGTTCAAACCCACCAGCAGCGAACCTTTCAGGCATTTAGACCCTGCCATTTTTGCAACAAGACGATTTGCATCACTCTTCCCCGATGTTAAAAACTGCAAACCTGACAACCAGCTCAATCATCTCACACCACTCCCTAAAGATATCAAACAGGAGAACCGCGAACCTACCAATCATTCAAATTCTACAATTAATAAGGTTCAAGCAAATATTTCAGAGTCCCCAGTTACAAAAATATGGACGAACATGGGGCAATATCCTATCTTTCATCTGATTTTTATCCTCTGTTTGTTAGTTCTACCATACAACTGTATCCCAATTTTAATCATTAATCACTTGTTTATCTATACCATGCCCGCTCGTAAAATCTTCGAACTACAAGAGGCAGTTTTTAATTTTGGACAAACATTAGGAATCATCTTCGCAGAAAATCTAAAAAGACTCCGAAGAGATAGAAGTAATTGAAGAATGACCAACCAATGTCGGAGAAGTCACACTCCAAAAACAAGATGCAAATAGCAATTAGGCGGACAGGAAACGTAGTTCCCCCACTTCCTGATCCAATTACATGCAAATAGTGTGGGAGGGTAATTTTAGGATCGGACCTCGCGTCCCCGACACGTCCCACTTCCGGCGTCTCATTACAAGGCCCCGCTCATCCAAATTAGATCACCGCTCTCCCCAGCCACAGATTCCTCTATGCCACCAATTTTTGATTCCAGTTCGAGTCTACATATCGATTTTTACCACCCAATTCCACATCCACAAGACAATACATAGAACTAGCCCACACATTTCTTACACAACAGACTTCTAACATTTTTTCACAACACACACACAGACAAAAAATTACACATAAAGGCTATATAGATTTCCATGTCTCCTGTACACATAACATAAACGCACTTGAGGGCTAGAATCACGTTTTCACCTAAGTGTCGCTACAGATGACACAAAAAAATTTATAGGGCATAATTGAGCAATTAAAACATTTATAGGGCAAAATGGAGCAATCAATACATTTAGATCAGGGCATGTAGATACCAAAGGGTTCAAGCCAATACACCTTATTTTTCATATTGATCACTTTCATTATTTTCTCTCAATTAAAAATGTAAATACTTAATAAATTTATCAATTTATCCAACTTATTATCACTTTTAATCATTAATTATCATTTTTTTTCCAATTAGTTTATATTATCATTTTATTTATCAATTATCATTCTATTTACCACTTAGCTTATATTGCCACAACTCAATTATCAACGAAAACTCATTGGTTTTCGATTAAACTAAAAACATTAAATCACCCTTTGTTGTTGGAACCTTTTTATTTTTCATTTTCTTTTTTTTTTTCCCAAGCACTCAACTTTGATTTCGCTCAACCACTTTTATTTTTATTTGATTTCAAAATACCTTATAAAATTTTATTTTTATTTTTATTTTGATTTCTCAAAAGACCTAATGAAACCCCCTCGATTTTATTCCCAATCTCAAGTAGGATAGTAATTAGGCAATTCTTTTCTTTTTCACCCATGCTACAAAGCACTTTTTTTTCACCAACGCAACAAAGCATTTTCTCTTTTTTCCATACAACAAGGCTTTTTCTTTTTTGTGCAACCAAGCCTTCACTTTGATTTCATTCAACTATTCTTATTTTATTTTGTTTTGATTTCAAAGCGCCTTATGAAATTTCCTCGAATTCTTTTCCAAAATTCGAGCAAAAAAGTAACTAAGCAGTTGTCTTTGTCACCATGCAACAAAACAATTTTTTTTTCAACCAAACACACTCAATTTTGATTTCATTCAACTATTTTTATATTATTTTTATTTTGATTTCAAAAGCCTTAATAGAACTCCCTCGATATCATTTCTTATCTCGAGTAGAATTCGTTTAGGCGCATTTTCCTTTTTTTTTTAGCCCACTATGTACCATAGCATTCATTGATTTCTTACAATTAAAAATTTTTGACTTCTATTAATTATACTCACCCTATACCATCAACACCATTCTATTTTTCTTTTATATCACCAGCAATGTTTGTATATAGCCCTCAATACCCACAACTAATTTTCCCACAAAATTATTTTTCACTTTACAGAATTCTCTCAGGCTAACCCCTTCTTGAATTCTTCACATGTAGGGGGCGCATCTGTCATAATTTGTATATAATTAAATGCAACCCCGACCCACTATGTATGTACCATGTATGATTTTCAAAGACTTAATAAAGAACAAGGTAACTGGAGGAAAGAAAGTAACAAAAGACATAGGAAATAGGCCTAAAGCTGGCACGACTATTCTGGGCACCCCTGTGTCAATATTGCAGGGGCAGAGACCGGACGTCTCTAGTGACCGCAGAAGTTATATTAGTCGCGAAGCACTCAATACTTCCTGACAAAGCAGGACGTATCTGGTATCCACAGAAGTTATGTTAGTCAAGATGCACTCAATACTTCCTGACAAAGCAGGACGTATTTTGATAACGCGGAAGTAAATAAAGTGGAAATAGCACTCGACACTTCCTATCAGGCAGGCCATATCTTTCATCAAGGAGAGCCGCGGGCCAATCAGAAGACAGCACCTTAAGTAGGTCAACCAATAGGAAAAGATCAGGTGATCATCTCTCAACCAATCAGAGAGAAACTGAGTCTTGGTGTTAAATCGAAAAGCAAGAATGGTTAGTAGTGTTTTAGCTCTCATAGGAACAACACCTACAGTTGTTCACTGGCTCTCGCCGAGTTCGGGACAGTTGCTCCTTCGCTTCCAACAAGGTAACATCTACTCTAGAGATCTCTCTCTCTCTCCGCTCATTTCATCTAAATCCAATCATCGCCATGTGATCAACTAATTAATAAGTCAAATCGCTCAGCTCTTCTCAAGCTTTCTTCCCTCCAACCCAGTTGCCTTTTATTTTCCAACCCAATCACGTGTCCTGATTATTCCTAACTGTATGCTTAAACTTCCACTCAAACGACTGCGCTTCAATCAAATCTCACCATTCGCATCCAACAACAAGAAATTCCGCAACGATATTGCCACAGAACGGTTAAGTCGACAGGATTCTACAACAGTGTAATACATCAAATATTGCAGTGTAGTAACTTTGGATCACATATTACATATATATATAATTATCCTTTTAAAACAATAGTGAAGACTGTGAACATTTGCATGTATAGATGTCAATAAAAATATGTTAATTGTCATTTGTCTAGGTACTTAAATATCTTTCGTCAATATTCAAATAAATTTCAAAATCATCTTATATTCCAGACTATTAAAACATTCTGCACGATTTCCATTTTTATCATTTCAACTGTTACCAATAAATTTACTTCTAACTATATTTCGAACTTTGGTTATAAGAAAAGAGATAGGTCCGGGGAATATAGATGTGGGGGAAGTTGAATCATTGACTTTTGACGAGAAATTTCCAAATATAAATTGAATGGTCATGTTTGAATGAAAAATATGGACTACTGTATATATTATATTCAAGAACGATTACATTTCAACGTATAATCAAATAAAACCGCTTTCAAGAGCATTTATTTAACTTGCTTTCACGTATGTCCACAAATCTTATAATACATTTATGACCTAATTCCAAGCCAATTGATGTCTGAAATTTAAACACTTGCTTAACACAACAATCCCACACACAAAGTCTACACAATATCTTAGACTCCTTGGTAGTCTGGTGTATGTTAAGTAGAACAAGTATTACTTGTATATTACTTGTATTTGAAGATCTATTTGAAAATCGCACAAAAATAGAAACACCCCATTAAACAATTGGATTTATAAGAATTAAATAAAATTTATATGAATGAATATTTAACCAAAAAGGTATATATTGGATCAAAAATAATTTATTCACCAATATTTCAGTTTCCAGAACGCCAACCTTTTTCAAGGTATTATAATATTTTAATCCCCCCAATATATGCCTTTTCAAATAAAGATCTATTTATGAATTGCTCTATTCTCAAAATCAATAAAATTTAGACTAAAAGAGGCGAGGGCACTCATATATTTAGTAATTAGGTAAAATTGGTGGAGCATAAAAACGATATAGCTTTATTTATTTATATATTATGAAACACAATCTCCCTATATCCTATATTAATATTTGCGTGTAAATGTTCAAACTATTTTATATACATGTTTTCAAAATATATATACAAATTATTTCTCGTATTGAAAAGGAAGTGGAAAAATTATTCAAATTCACATTTACAGAAATTTTTATACAAAAAATATTAATTATTAAATCATATTTTTATATTTTTGAGCACAATCAATAATATTTATATGCACT
>CP092864.1:164420557-164482933 GCA_030710605.1 Cordylochernes scorpioides
ATTTGGTCAATCTAGCCTCTCCATGGGGTCCCGAGGGACATTCTTATAGAGACCCTCCTGTAAACAGGACAGGTTTTGGCAGGGGGTCAGCAGATGGTTCTAGGAGGTGTCTCTCAAGCAGGCGACTTCTGTCTCTCACACAGTCTCTCTCCATGTCTCGGTGATAAGCATCCAAGTTTGTGTAATGGCCTCTACCTCTGTCCCGTGGGCTGTCCCCGATCCCTTTATGTGCTAACATCTAGCCCTGCCTCTGCTTCTTGTTGTCCGCGTGTGGGAAGATCATCAACACTCGCCTCACGTACACGACTGCCAGTTCATCCATACGTCGGTAGGATCACATTTGCAACAATATTACATATATCACGTATAATAATGAAATAATTTTATAAAGACCTTATAAATAAAACATTTATCAACACGTAAAAAAATAAATTTATCACACAGACGCACGCGCTCACGTTTTTTTTTTTTTGTATTAATAAGCTCGAGTATATCAGAACATTTTCTAACTTCAGTATGGACTGTATTGAAAAACAGCGAGTCTGCATAGAGTTTTTCTTTAAATTAGGAAAAACAGCTTACGAATCATTTCAAATGTTGAAGCAGGCTTTTAAAGAGGATGCCCTATCACAAACGAGGACATTTGAATGGTTTGCAGGATTTAAAGCTGGTCGAACAAGCGTCAAGGATGATCTACACACTGGCAGACCTTTATCGAGAAGAAACCCCGAAAATGCACTCAAAATAAAGTCATCGATCAAGGAAAACCAAAGAATAACTATCAGAGAGCTATCAGAAGACTTGGATATCTCTTTTGGGACATGCCAAACCATCATATAGAATGATCTGTATCTTAAAATATCCCCGGCTAAATTTGCCTCACATCTCTTAACGAATGAGCAGAAAGAGCATCGCAAAGAAACGTGCAAAAACATGGTCGAAGTGTTTAATTCTGATCCCCATTGGCTCAAAATGGTTATCACGGGAGATGAAAAATGGGTGTACGGATATGATCCCGAGACTAAGAGGCAATAAAACCAGTGGCTAGAGCCTGGAGAACCAAGATTCAAGAAAGCAAGGATGATCAAATCGAAGCTTAAGTGTCTTATTATCACTTTCTTTGATGTAAAGGGATTGGTACACTGTAAATTCGTGCCCGAGGGTCAGACCATTAATCAACATTATTATCTTGATGTGTTGCGACGTTTAAGGAAGGCTGTGCTTCAGAAACGACCCGAAAAATGGCATCAGAAAAATTTGCTCTTGCATCATGACAACGCACGGCCACATACGGCCGTCACGGTACCACTCTATTTGGCTAAACACGGAATTGCTTTACTACCCCAGCCACGCTATTCTCCTGATCTTGCTCCCAACGAATTTTTCCTTTACCCTAAAATTAAAAAGTCTTAAAAGAACATCGATTTGACCCAATACCTGAAATAAAGGAGAATACGAAGAATATTTTAAAAAGCCTGAAAGATGAGGATTTTCAGAGGAGTTTTGATATCTGAAAAAAAAAAAAAAAGATGGAACAAGTGTATAGATAGTGACGATGATTATTTTGAGAAATTTTAAATAAAAATTTGTTATAATTTTGTATTTCTTTAAATATTTAGAATTCCTGGAAATTATTGACCCCACACTATGTATATCTTAAATTTCACATATTCATTTATTTTTATTTACAGAGATTATGTAGTATAAACTCATAATTTGTATTTTGAATCAATGTGACTACACAAATCTTTGAACTTGGAGGTGATAAAAATTATTCTTGGTGCTACTTAAAAATATAATTGCCTTATCTAAGCTTGTAGGATTGTTGAAAAACGCTCTGGAAGGTTCCAGGACATGTGTTAGGAGAAAATAAAGGCTGTCGAACCTGCCAGACCACATCATAGTTAAACAATATCAACATCCAAACACCTGCAAAAACTTGGGACTTGACGCAAAGCACATTTAATACGGGAGAGTACCTAACTACTGATTGGAAAAATTTAATTAGAAAAAAAATAATTTGAGGATTAAAAGGGCGGAATACATATCGGGTACTACTGAAAACATTGATGACAATATGAGATATTAGCACCTCCAATGTTAACATACGTTCCAAACCCAGACATCCATAAAACCTAGATACGTATTTCAATACAGCCACAATATATGAACTGTCATCGTATACCACTATCTAGTCCTTTTCATTGCTGTAACTATACCTCAACTATATATGGGAAGCCAATAGAATAAAATCTGGAACAAAATTATTACTATTAAAATAAAAACATAAAGCCTCCAGGGAAAAGTTTATTTTCTTTTAAAAATAATTTTTATTTAAAAATTATCTCGAGCTTTCGGGTTATTTTTAAAAGAAAATAAACTTTTCCCTGGAGGCTTTATGTTTTTATTTTAATATTGATTCAAGGGATTATTTTATCGAAAATTATTACTACTAATACAGCTAACAAAAAAGCAGCAGATATTTTAAATTTTATTATTACAGAAGCACGAAGTCTTCAGACTATTGTGCTATATTAGAATTATTTACATATACATATACTTATGTATATACATATACTTGTGTTTATTTAATTATTTACACGATGAATTAGTAGTGATTTATAAATTTGTGTACAAATAGCTCTAAACATGCCAAAGTTTTCACAAGATTGAGTATAAACAGAAATATGATTTGGCATTATGTCAAAGTAAGCAAGTACAATTTGGTTAGTCAGAGGGCAAGCCAACAAAAGATGCTATGGTGTTTCAACATCTAGACAGCATTCATATGTTAGATAATTTATAACTCTCAAGTCAAAGAAAAAACTTTAAAAGGGTCCTTTGCCTGTGAAGAACAAAGTAGCGTATTTATCAGGAGTAATGAGGCTTGGTACATCACTCAGAAAAAATATTTTGAACGTTGCATTAGTTCGAGAAAGATAAAATATAAATTTTGTATTGATATATAATTTATTCAACTCATTTGAAAGGGGCTTATTTAGTGTTTGGTCTGTCAGAGAATTCTTCATATTGTATCTAATTAGTGATAATTCAAGGTAGTCGGTCAGCATAGGAGTTTTCGCTAGAATATGAGTAATGTAAGAAGATGAACTTTTGTAAGCATGAATGCACATAGTTAAAATTTGGTACTGTATAGAATTCAACTTTGAACGCTTTGCTGTATTGATAAAAGGGAACCAGATATTTGATGCATAGCTTAACATAGGACGTATCACCGCCTTGTAAAAAATCAATCTGCGCTTTGAATCAATTCCCCAAGTACGTGCACATAATGAAAATAGCGCATTATTAAATTTAATAGCCTTATTAATTATATTGTCAACGTGTGGTCCAAAATCAATTGTATTTCTTTGTTTGTGGTTGCGAAAAATAACTCCCAAAATCTTTATAGTCTCTGATGGCTGAATATTTATACCGCTAAAGTTTATAGGTAATTTTTGGTAATTGGGTAGGTAGAGTATACCTGTTTTATTTGGACTTATTGAGAGTTTTACCTTCTCACACCAATTTTTAATATTATTCAGACTTTTTATCATTTTGAACTGAAGATCCTGAATGCTAGAGCCCCAAACCACAAATGAAACCGCGTCGGGAAAAGCTATGACTTTTGCAAAAATTTCACCAAAGGATAAAATGAAATCATTTGATAATATATTCCATAGAATTGGATAAATAATTCCACCTTGATAAATTAGTGAACAAATTTCAGGAACTAATACAAAATCTCATACCAAATCAACACACAATTCACAAACACCAGGAAATTAAAAAGATAGACGTATAAATTCAGAAGAGAAGATATTTGCAAATATATGCCATGAAATGGCTTAGAAAATTACAAGGAAGCAAGGAACAAATTAATTGAAGAATACACAGATGTTCAAAATCAATCGATAACTAATGAAGTAAGATAAATAGATACAAAATATGAAACCCGAGGAATATGGAAAAAGCAATTAAAAGGATTGCGTTTCTTTCGATAAATTTATCCGAGGATACAATTACTCCGAGGATTCCAAGAGAACAAGAGCTTTCACACTCTCGCAGCACTCTAGAAAACGTTAGCATTAGATCCATCAACACCAGGAACACAAATCTAAAATACATGAATGACGCACACACCCAGAAATTATTTCGCATTAACAAATTTCAAGGAAATCACCCAAGAATAAGAAAAAAAAACTGTACTATGAAACGGCAACTTCAACAACAAAGAATTCAAGATATTACCCCAAAGATTCATTACAACGCAAACAGAAATATACAATGTGTGTTTACACACCAATAATTTTCCTACAACTTGGAAACAACCATTTTATGTCTAATAGTTTAAAAAACGTCGAAACAACTTTAATGCTACAGATCAATCGTGCTGCTGCTTGCCTGTGGAAAAAATATAGAAACCCTTATATCCGAAATATTAAAAGGAGCTTTACAAGGCATATATCCGTTAAGAGAACGATATGTATACAGAGAAGGAAGATGGGCGATGTAACAGGTATCATTGGTTATTGCGTGTGTCTGTGCGTGAAAAAATGAGGCAAATGGAAAATAACAAAAGTGACTCTTTTGATCTTCTCTAAGCAGAACACTCGAATCCACATCAACGAATAAATCACAAAACTAGCTTTGTAAAATAAAAAAAAAAAACAAAAAAAAAACAGCAATCTGTACACCACCCTCAGTACAGGGGCGGCCTCGAATATCATAACATCCTGCAAGGAGAGTTACTAAATCAGCTGAAACATCTCTTCGGAATTTTATGTTCATTTCATGATACTCTTGTAGGATGTTCTGTAAGGTCCCTGTACTGCTGAGGGCGGAACCGTGGAATACAAGTTGTTGGCTTATGTTTGGATTTATCAAAATTGTGTTGTGGGGCATCTATAATGATCTGAGCCCGTTCTGCTCACCAGAAAAGATCAAAAGGCTTCAAATCACTGCAGGAGCTCATCTTCAGTAACGGATACAAAAGAAAAACAGACCGATTGCCCTTTAGAGCGGTATGGTTGATTTAATTTGTAAAACTGCTGGGAAGGTTCACCACTAATGAACCAGGCCTTCCCAATATTTTATCATTGTAGTAAGGGGGCAGTATAAAATTATTTATTTTAAAATAAAGATACGCGTCATTTTATTTATAATTTTACCGATAAAAAGAAACTCTTCCTTCAGCGAATTGTCTTTTATTTATAATTTTATACCGATGTGTGTGTGTGTGGTATTATTATATTAACGAATATATATACTTAAAGTGGCACCTTTCCATTTAAAAATCCGTTTAAACTATACATCTGGTTCATTACGCCAGTACAAAACGTAATGGTGGTGATAAGGAATGAGCCCCAGCACCAGTTTTGGCAAAGTCAGACAAAAGGCCAACTTGTATGCCATTGTAAGGAAGAAGTGTCACTTTTGGTACATACCACCCTCACGCAACTTTATGTGTGTAACTCCGTGTAAGATTTATGTCCTGGAAATCCGTCCCAATGACCAAAATCTTCGTGTAAGATCCATGTCCTGGACATCCGTTCCAATAACCAACACCTTCGTGTAAGATCCATGTCCTTGACATCCGCCCCAATGTCAAACATTTCAGTGTCAGATCCATGTCCTGTACATCGACACCAATGACCACCACTATGAATGCGGCAAGTAGCCAACATGACAGCCCCAGGTCCTGGAAGAAGTTCCCACGCTGCCGTGGAGAGACCTTGGGACATTCACCTGCAAGGACGGTTGGGAATACCGCTGCGCATCTGCCGGAGATTCCCTCTATGCAAATCAACTTGTTGTGTCCCTGCCCGATCACCTTGACACAGACTTTTGTTTTACTAGTTCAGAGATGATTCATCTTATTGTTTGTGGTTCTCCCACAATGGCTATCCGGTACCGACGAGTTATTCAAATGTTTTTTTTTTTTTGCTTCCAAATATTTTTATTTTCGTTGTTCCACGCCCACAGTATATAATTATATAATTTTACAAGAAGACTTTGTGTGAAATAAAATTAATTAGCTGTTAGAACATCGTTCAGTGTAACTGGCTTTTTCTCTAATAAATAAAAATCTTAAAGAGGTCGATGCCCCATTGATGAACAAATATAGCGAAATAATGGGAACGTCACATGCACGCAAACATTATCCATCAGATCCATAAGTTTGCGGTCATGGAGTTCCAGACTCCTCGACTTTGGTTACCCATCTAACTCTCAAATAGCCCTCAACTCAAGAAAACAATAGATACTTCTAGTACCATTGCTTATTGTTAATTAAACAATAGCGCATTCTGTATTTTGAGAATGGAATTGATCAACGCTATTCAATTTTAATATATAAGATGAAATACTATCTGCACCCAGTAAAATGGATATGAATAAGTTTGGGAAGGTTGTTCATCAGCACAAGTAGCGAGCGGGTAGATAAATATCGCTGGGAAGATTCGCCACTGATAAGCCAACATTTCTCAAATATTTTTTTTTATCAACTCTATTTCACTAATTATACAAATTCGTTATGCTTGTTTTGTGGGTGCTGCCTGAAGTTACTTCTGACGCCAAGCATATACATTCAGAATTTTTTTCAAATTAAGAGAAAGGTTTCCCCTATCTAATTAGATTCTAATTATTTTAGAAATCACTTTAGAGTTTCCAATTAATATTCCGTTACTATATGCTAAACATTTATGCGCATACATACAAACATAGGAATTTATGAGTCATTAAAAATCGGATTGATTTGAAATTTATTCATGCACGGGAAGTAATACCTTGGCAATTATATGTGCGAGAGAGTGATCTGTTTGAGGTATATAAAAATGGCAAAGGTGCTACGGACCGCTATAAAGGAAACCCCGCCATTCAGTAATAGAATAGACTTTTGACGCTAGCTTTCGGTGGACACATTTCTTTGACTCGGCCAAAATTAGGACACGATGGCAACACGCGTTTCAACACGTGCTCAACGGAAGATAGGTTTGAAGAATGGGTAAGCCAGAGGATTCTGAAAATGAAGTGAATGTTTAAGTTAAGTGTTATGGTATGCGACAAAGCATTGGTGAATTAGAAATGTACAATCTATTGAAAACACGAGGTCCTGGCTTTGGCTTGGTATGTGCCATATAGGTTGGGAGGAAAAAAGGGTAGAATAGAATATGACATATAAATATTTAGGCTTGTTCCATAATTTTGGTCAATACATTTTTTGATAAATCAAGAAAAGCCAACCACGAACACGTTTCGGGCTCTTGCATTTCTTTTGTTTTTTATATAGTTACATTTTCCTATACGACTGATCCATTGCTGTATTGTAAACAAGACCAGAGCGGATAGTCATAAAATAATTTTATTTTAACAAGAAAAGTATTTACAATATTTTCCAGAATTCTCAAAACAACTGAGAGATATATAAGAACAAACTATTTACAAATAAAATGCTTACTCAGCACAATAACGACATTGATGAAGATTCACTGAGTAAACCAACATATTCTGTGACAAGATCAACACTTGAAATTTTTCAATTTTTTTTCCACAGTATTACGTGTATATAACCAGTACTGGAACTACCTCACACCACTTTGAACGTTGGCGCGAAGATGGACCAATTTCTGACAGCAGCCACGGACGAAGACTTGGGATTCTCACCTATGAGGAAGACCACAAATAAATAAAATTGACAACTTTAAGAGGTTCTTTTTATTTTGTTATAAGGAAACCCGCTCGGGAAATGTGTATAGCACAGGGAAAAAAAGAAATTAAGGTTGAGGAACCCTCAACTTATATTGGTGTAACAATAATGATCTATAGGTTTTTAACTTTTAATTAGACATTTTCAATTTATATTTAGTCATTTTCAATTTTAATTTAGAAACTTTCATTTTATTTAGACATTTTCAATTTTAATTTAAACATTTTTCATTTCAATTCAGACACATGGACATTTCTATATATTCCTCGTTTAAGACACTTTAAAACAACTATGCCAACACAAAATATAATATTAAAATATTATGGTTTTATTTATACTAATTTCAAAATGAATAGAGGCTTCTCGTATCGAGCAATATCAAAAGGAAAACAGAAACGTTAATCAAGTTGGTATCATGACAAGGCGAAACTATGCAAAAACTTCTAAGTTATTGAACATCAATTATACACTGCGTGACATTGAAAATGGAACACCAAGAAATAGTGGCCAGAAAGTGATGAAACTCGGCAGACAGAAAGAGATAGGGACGAACAATAAGTGATCTTTATTTCAAAATGATAATCATAATACAGAGCGAGAACGGCGTCGGCTTAGTAGCAAGTAGGACCACCGCGGACGGCGATGCACGCAGCAACACGTCTAGGTAGAGAGTCAATCAGAGTACGGATGGCGTCCTGAGGGATGGCTCTCCATTCCCTCTCAACCATTTGCCACAGTTCGTCTTCTGAACGCGGCTGTGGCAAGGCATGCAAACGGCGTCCAATGATGTCCCAGACGTGCTCGATTGGTGAGAGATCAGGAGAGTACTGTGGCCAGGGAAGCATCTGTACATCTTGCAGAGCTTGTTGGCTAATGCGAGCAGTGTGCGGTCGGGCATTATCCTGCTGATAAAGGGCATTGGGTACCCCCTGAAGGTAGGGGAGTGTCACCGGTCTCAGCACATCATCAACGTATCGTTGGGCCGTCATAGTGCCCTGAATACGAAGTAAAGGTGACCTGGAATCATACGCGATTGCGCCCCAAACCATGATTCCACGTTGTCGCACGATGGGGCGTTCCACAATTGCTGCCGGATTGGACCTTTCTCCACGTCGACGCCACACGCGTACACGGCGACTATCACTGGACAAGCAGAAACGCGATTCATCTGAGAACACGACCCTGTGCCATTCCGTCATCCACGTCGATCTAGCCCGGCACCATTCCAAACGTTGGCGCCTATTCGGTGGGGTCAATGGCAGTCTTCTTAGCGGACGGCATGAGTGCAAGCCATTAGCAACCAATCGACGGGGAATGGTTCTGGTCGAGATGGAATGATCTAGGGTGTCTTGCACATGTTGCAGGATGGCGGTACAAGTGGCTTGTGGGGCCGCCACTGCTTGTCGAAGGATACGCCGATCCACACGTGCTGACGTCACTCTGGTTGCACCGACATTCCTATAAATTGCCACATTTCCTTGTTCCAACCATCTTCTCCACAGTCGGTGCACCGTGGACGCACCAAGGTGTGTATCATCTGCGATTTGACGTATGGACCAACCTGCCCTTTTCAGTCCGATCACCATGCCCCTCGTAAAAGCGTCTGTCTGCTTGAACTGCCTCCGTTTACGATGACCTGGCATTCTCTGTTATTACACGTGTCTTTTGACACAAGAACAAAATTTCTACAATGATTTTCCTTGAAGAAATAACGACACGAATACTGTCCTTTCTGCAAGTTCCTTCCCTTATATCTTACTCCATGTGCGCACGAGAGCTGCGCATTTTACATCATTTGCATAACTCGGTTAGGCGCGTCTACCCTGAAATTTGCATACTTATTTGGCCACTATTTCTTGGTGTTCCATTTTCAATGTCACGCAGTGTAGTTCTGCTATGTAAAATTATAAAAAAGAAGACTAATTAAATTTAATAAAGAAAGGAGGATTCAGACAGAAAAAAAATCATTAAGCGATTTAGATTCTATTTTGAAAAGTATATACAAAATATTTATAGTATAACTTAAAAAAAATTATAAGAGATGAATTGAAAATATTTTAAATCTAGAAGTGTCGCAAACAACAATAATCAATGCAATTAAATAGTTTAAAATAACTCTGAAAAAGTCATCTATTGAGTTGATCAACATGAAATCGGATTAAACTAAGCGGAAAAGAAGATGCGGAATTGTTTATTAATCTTCTCTTTCTTATCTCCACTCAATCATATTAAGGTATCAAGCTTGTAGAGCTTGAGACTTGTCTCTGCCGGGGATGAGTAGAGCTCATCAATGGATGAGTCAATACAGTCAATAATGTGTTTTGGGGTTGCAGGTTAAGAATTGCACTTAGTACATAGTGGGGAAACCTTGAAACCAATCTGGAAAGTCATTGTACGTAGATGACCAGACTTAAGTATGGATATCAAAGACTATTGTTCTCTTGGGAGGACACACAGAACCCGTGCTTGTCCCTCCTGCTCTGTACCAGTCATGTGCAGCATTAGATTTCCATTCCTGCAGGCATTGGGTTTTGATGGTACGGAGGAGGTCTCTTTCGTCTAGTTGGGTGGTAGATTCTCTGGCTTCAGGTAGGCCAAGAGCTCCAGCCTTTGCCAGAGAGTTTGCTAGCTCATTTCCAGGAATTCCAACGTGAGCTGGAAGCCATTGCACTGTGACAGCGCTGTTGGTTGGGAGTCGGTTTACAGACTTAGCAATGCTCTTGAGGAGAGGTTCTTGACTGGAGAAGCAGCTTTGAAGGGTATAAATGGCTACTCTTGAGTCTTGTTTATTAATTATTAATATTATTAATTAATAATTCACCTGATTTAAAAATGAAGTCAAACATCGATATTTCCATTTCAAGCCTTTCTTTATTATAATAAAAACTATATTCAATATTTTTTTAGCTGTTTCAAAATTCTCCTAAATAAGGAATATATAGAAAAGTCCATGTGTCTGAGTTAAAATGCAAAAGTCTAAATTAAAATGAAAAATGTCTAAATTGAAATGAAAAATGTATAAATTAACATTGAAAATGTCTGAATAAAAGTTAAAAACCTATATATAACAAAGAAGAATACCTCTCCTTTCAAAATAGAAGTGAACACTATTTGCCCTCTTTTGGCCATCTCTGAAAACTCCTATCAATAATTCTGCCATAGTATTGGCCTAGCCACTTTGCCAATTAAACACCTTTCTGACTTATTTTAAGGATTTCATAAAATTCTTCCGGATCATATATATATTGTAGCGGATGTATGTAAGTTTTTCTTTTATAGCTATTTTTAATGTAAAGGAAATAAATAATCAAGAATGTATGTCTCGTTAGTTTTTATTTTTAACCAACGTCTCATTTTTACAAAGTCGTCATGTAAACAATGCTAAGTGATGATGATTATTGGAATAAAGTTCTATGAAAAATTAAATATGAGAATAATAATTTTGAGATGTTTACAGCACGTATCATTTACCCCCGCTTTGATGCATTTATTCACGGAGAATAAATGACTTTAATTGAGAGATGTGAGCCTTTATAGGATCTCCTGTGAGATTTCTTGGTGGGTTGTCTTGATCCGTTGTAGAGAGTTCGTAAGTCACTTTAGACAATCTTCTCAAAACTTGGAATGGTCCTTCGTATTTGGGAGCTGTTTTAATTAGCCTCGGATCATTGTAGGGAATTCTTTTAAGAACGAGATCTCCAACTTTAAATTCAATGTCGGGATGCCTTGAATCATGTCTTCTTTTAGAAATATCACGATGATGTTGAGTTCTTTTTATAGCCAGTTTTCTAGCATCTTCTACCGAGGTTTGTTGAAATACGAATTAAAAAAAATGTCAAGCAGTACTGTCGTTTTTCTACGTTGATGTGAAGCAATGGCTGAAAAGATAGTGATGAAAAGAATAGGGAAGTGGTTAGAGAATATGATTGTTGCAAAAGGATTGTTGTATGCCCGATAGTTGATGATAAAAATTGTCATATATTAAAGTATTTAAACAAATATAAAATATATTGAATAAAAAGATAGAAATATGATTGCGGATAAAAAAAAGTGTAAGTGGACAAAATCAAACATGTAATATATAAAATATATAATAATTGAGAAAATAAAAATGATTTTTGAAACAATTAAATATTTTGCAATACTAAAATAATATCATGAAAAATAAAAGTAAATTTGATTAGTTTTTTTTTTGAAAATCATGTTGGATTAAAAATTTGATTATATGATTGAAAGGTAAAAATAAAAATAATTATTCAAGATTTTATGCGAAAATTAGAATATAATTAAAGGTCATAAATGATTGGATAAATGTTGGGTAGTGGAAAATTGAACAATATTCTCGTTTATCCAAAAAGGTGATATATAGATAATTATATCTCTTTTCCGTTATAAAGTCTATATCAGACTTAACCAAGATGTTTTAATTGGTGATATTAATTAACATGTAAAATGTTTAATGTATGTTGTGTTGTGATTAAGGCGTTGGTGAGATTTGTTAGAAAATCTAAATGGTTACTGTGAAACATGTGTTTAATAAAATGGTGATCATGAAGATAGTGGTCAAGATGATAGCTTTGTGAGGGGAAGGAGGACGGGAATATGTAACTGAAATAGATTCGGGGATTCCTATTACTGGGGGTGGTCAATCATGTGGGGTGTTTGTTATTTTTGTCGTTTACTTGAAGCTGATTTTCTCTTCTTTTGTTGAGGTTTGAAATTTTCTGTTCTAATTGAAAGATATCTTGGTGTTCGTAGTTGTTGTGTTTCGAAGTTGTTGCGGACTTAGTAAAAATGTTATTCAGTGATATCAGGTTTAGATATGCGTGAAAGTGCGACTTTCGACGTGGACACGCTTTGGGGTGAGATGTGTCACAGGCATGAAGGCGTCTTTGGCCTGAAAAGTGAAAAGGTTTTGTGGTGTGGCGCTGTGACACGAAGTGGGAAGTGATTTGGAAAGGTTTCACGTGAAGTCGTTGTTTTGGCACAAAATCTAACCAGTTTCACCATGAATAACAAATTTACTAAAGTCATGGGTGGTGGTTGTACGAACACATATCGAGAATTTTTAGATTGTTAGTGAATGTGGCACGTTTAATGCGAAAATTTTTATTGTGGCGACGATATAGAGCTAAGTGGAGCTTGTGTGGCTCAGATTTGGATTTTTTTGTGAAGTCGCGCACTAATAATTGTTTCCAATTGGTGAAAGTGATGTGAGGGTGTTGTAAAGTTTGTTGAGAGAGATTTGGTAATGATTAAATATGCATGTAAAAGGAAAGAATGAGGGAGTGTATTTAACCTCGAATATTAACGATTGTAATATGTTTGGCGGGTTGTGACTTAATTTAGCTACTGGCGTGGTAGTTGATGGGATTTTTATTTTCAACTTGTTTTGGGAAAGATAGTTGTTTTTCTAGTTGTGATTTTGAAGATATTGTCTCTTTCGATTTTGAAATTAGGAAATGCGTTTTACCTATGTTGATTTATATTTAAAAATAGATTTTTTTTTTTCAAATCGTTGACTATGGTAGAGTGAAAATTATCCTTGTAAGAGGGTAATGTCGTGATAGTGACAAATAATTTTAATTGGGGCGTTTATATTGTTTATATTGGGGCGTCATAAAATATTGAATATGACAATGATTTTTGTAAAATTTTAAGAATTGATTAAGATATTGGTATTTTGGTATGAAAATTATATTAAGAAAAACAAAAATAGGTTTTAAATTATGATATAATGATTTTTTTTAAAGTTGTAGATTTGGATAATGCCGTATAGGTAAATTTAGGAAAGGCATGTGAGATTATATGATTAGTAAAAATGCGTAATGAAGAATTTATTTATTTGTTTGTTCTGCATGAAAAATTAAAAGTAATGAATTAAAATTTATAATTTGATTAAAAATTGAAGTAAATTTGATGAATGAGAGTGTGAAAGTTTTAAAAATTGAATAAAAAATTATATAAAAAAGGTAAAAATTGATTTTAAAATGCTTAAAGTGAAAATATAAATACAAAATGTATGGGGAATCAAGTTGTGAACTTGAGGGTAAAGTTAGGTAGTTTTTTAATACTTACAGTTTTGATGAAAGTTCAGTCAGGAGACTTGGTCTTTGGTTGTTATCCTGCTGACGTGGAAAGCGCTCCTTTTATGGCTTGTAGAAGCTTGTAGCTTCTGTGAAGTTGGTTGTGGCATGTTGCTTTGAGCATTGTCTCGACGATGTCAGGTCGAAGGTGAAAAACTTCTCACCGGGTTTCCGTCATTCTGCTCCTCGATTTCCATGACTTGCGGGAATTTTCGGCTGTGTCGTTAGGGTGGTCAGACAGCTTGCTCCTTACGTTGGCGATCTATTAGCGGGTCTGCGGAGGTCCCTTGGGGCGTCGTGTCTTCCGTAAATATCACTTTTTGGGGAGAGATTGCTTGGTCGTTTCGTTGGAGTGGCCGATATCTCCTCCATCTTCGCTCTTTCTCGCTTCTATCTGGAGAGTCTTCTTACCTACTTCGTTGTGTCATTCTTCGTTTTGGTCATCCTGTCGACTATAAATGTGTTGTAGTCTGGTAGCTTCTTGTATAATCCTGTCGACTAAAAGTGGTGAGGTATCCAGTCGACTTAATCTATGGTGTGAGTTCCTGAAACTCTCGCTATACTGTGTTAACCGAGAGAAACAGTCAGGGCGTGGAGAGTTTTCCAGTACCTCACTGCACCTTGGAAGACCTTTTACAGTTCTCACAAAGTACAGTCAGTCGTGGTCGAGGCAGAGTGGAAAGCTTGGGAATGTCCACACAAAAAACGAAGACACAGTTGCACTAGGAAAGTCCGTGAACAGATAAAAATTGAGCTAGGAGCGAAAGATGGAGAGATAGAAGAGTTCTTACTGGTCTACATGGTGGATGAGGAGGACCTTGGTGACAACCGACGAGGGCTCACGCAGATGGTGAAGTGACTGTATTTTTGGCTAGGACGGAGGCTTTATATACCTTTTCTGAGGTGATATTGCATTTCACCAGGTGTGAAGAGGGTGGATCGGCTGGTGAAATTCTAAACTGGCGCAGTCCTGAGAGTTTCCAATCTATCTTTAGATGTTGTTTTGTGACTTCCATCTATTTCGATTTTAGACGTTTCTGACTTCTATCTCTTTAGCTCAACTCTTAATCTATTACAGAGTTTTATTTATTTATCCTCAGTTTGTACAAAGTACATTACATATGATGATGTAATGACACATGCCAATAATGCGTATAATCATTTACAGATGTGTTTCTATTATACAACATTAAAATCTTGTTATAAGATATATACAATATGGGGTTGTTGGCTTGAATTACCATATATATATATATATATCAACATATATAGTCACGACCGTCATGGGTTCTGTCACGGATGCGCGCGCATCATCATTATGATCATTATCATTATCTAATGATAATAATAATAATAATAATAATAATTATTATTATTATTATATTATTATTGTTTTAATGTCCATCCATACAGAGTTCAAAACAACAACTGACTCACCCGTGCAGGCAAGGTCACGCTCCGCTGCGTCACGTGGGAAAACATACGTACATGTTTTCTTACATGTTCTCAGCACATCCCCCTTTTTAAGACTTGAAATATATATATACATTACAAACTTTAAATGCATAATATAACTAATAATGAAGGCGATCCACAGGTTTAACAATTCGTCCACTCCGGGTTCTTATCTGGCCGTCTTCTGAGTCGTTAGAGGGATAATCCACAACTGGAGTCTTTTCATTTTCAACCAGGTCCTCCTCCGAAAAGGTCGGCGTCGATGGGTCGTCTGGATATTGCACTGTAACTCCTTTTCGTAGATGGAACCTGTTTCGACGTAAAGTCCCAACTGGAGTATCAACCATATATGACCTTGGTGTCGATGCCTTCTGCTTTACAATCCCCCAGGTTCGCATATCTGTAATCCAAACCGTGTCACCTTCGGATAGCTCTTCCATGTCCGTAGCTCCGCAGCGTCGATCATATCTGGATTTCATATCCTTTCTCCTTCTCCCCTCCTCTCTTTTCATGTTTTGAGACGGCTTCCTGGATACAGACACTGCACTTTCTGACCGTTTCCGCGATCTCTTCCGAAATTCCAGGCCACCATACCGTCTCACGTGCGCGAAGTCTTGTTTTTGCAATCCCGAAGTGCCCAGCGTGCAACTTATCTAGGATCTCCAGTTTCATACTTGCTGGAATAACAAGACGACAGCTACGCATCAGTAGTCCATTTTGAACGCCGAGTTCATCCTTGACATGCCAATAAAAGAGCAGAGCCTGTGACATCTTCTTCTTATCTGGCCAGCCTTGCTCAAGGTAGTTGACTACTGCTTTCAGGGTCGTATCTTCTTGTTGAGCTTCAAATATCTTCGTCAACATCTCGTCTTTGTCGGTTATACACGAGAGAACTGCATTTATATGCGCTGAGGTTGGCCGTTCGTCTTCACCTCCCTCGGTTGTAAGAAGTGGTTGTCTGGATAATGCATCGGCGTCGAGCAGCTCCTTTCCGGGGATATGCACTATTTCGAATCCAAACCTCATCATACGCATTCGGAAACGTTGCAGTCTTGGGGTCAGCGAACTCAATTCTTTCGTCGAAAATAGAGGAATGAGAGGCTTATGGTCGGTCTCAATTTGGAAACGCTTTCCAAGCAGGAAATCTTGAAAACGTTCGCAAGCCCATGTAATTGCGAGAGCCTCTTTCTCGATCTGAGCATATCGTTTTTCGGTAGGTGTCATAGTTCTAGAAGAATAAGTACAAGGTCGCCAGATTTCATTCTTACCTTCTTGCTTCAGTACAGCTCCCAAGCCGTATGAAGATGCGTCGGATGACACCATAGTTGGTTTCCTGACGTCGTATGCTGCCAAGATGGGTTGAGTCGTGAGCAATTCTTTCACTTTCGGAATGCTCGCTCCTGGCTGCAATCCCAAACGAAGTCTTGACCTTTCACCAAAAACTGGTTCAGTGGAGCCACAATTTCAGATAAATTTTCTACAAAGCGTCCCTGATGGTTCACCATGCCAAGAAATCTTCTTACGCCATGAACATCTGTCGGAGCAGGCATCCTCGCCACTGCTTCGATTTTCTCTGGATCTGGTCGAATACCGTCTTCATCCAGTATGTGCCCAAGAAAATTAATTCTTGGCACGCCGAAGACACACTTGGCCTTGTTTAGTGTAACTTTCGCCTCTTTCAGTTTTCGGAGCACTAAACGAAGAATTCGATCGCGAGTCTTGGAGTCGGAGGCAAATATCAGGATATCGTCCAGGTAACACATTACACCGTCCATGCCTTGCAAGATTATTGACATAACTTTCTGAAAATACTCTGGGGCGAGTGAGATTCCAAATGGCATTCTGCAGTATTTATATCTCCCAAAAGGAGTGATGAAGGTCGTCAAATGCTGGCAGTCCGGGCTCAACGGAATCTGGTGAAAGCCACTGTTCGCGTACAGTTTCGAAAATAATCTTGCTTCCCCCAGTTGCCCCAGCATGTGCTCCACCACTGGCATGGGATGCACTTCGCGCTGTACATGTTCGTTCAGCCTTGAGAGATCCACACAGAGTCGTATGTCGCCATTCGGTTTACCAGCAATCACAGTCGGTGCACACCATTCAGTTGCAACGTTAACTTGTGCTATGATTCCCGCCTTCTCGAGCTCTTCCAATCTTGTTCTGAGCTTTTCCATCAAAGGTATTGGTACCCGTCGAGGAGTATGCACAGCATAATGTTTTGCTCCAGGTTTCAATTTGATTTCGTAAGGGTTTCCGATCTGTCCCAGTCCTTCAAATACTTCAGGGAATTCCTTGATCGGGTTAATTCTCGTCGCAACCACTTCAATCCGCCTCGCCAGGTTCAAGAGCTCACATGCCCGGCGACTCAGAAGAGGTTCACTCAAACGACGAATGACATAAATCTTATCCTTGATTTCATAATTGCCATTTCGCAGCGTTGATATAAACATACCCACAGTCTGAAGTTCGGAGAATTCAGCAGCTCTAATGTTGATATCACTTTCCACTAGTCGTTGATGTCCCATTATCTTCTTGAAGAGACACAGAGGAACACATGTAACATCCGCCTGGGAGTCGAGCTTGAACTTCACCTGTTTCCCGTTCACTTGGATTTCTGCTGTCCATCGCCTCTTGCACTCGCCTTCATCATCATCGAGATTAGATGAATCCTCCACAGCTGAGACCTCCAGGAGAAAACCAATTTCTTCATCAAGTTCAGAAACAGCTTTGACTTCCGCAGTCTTCGCCTGCTTTTCTGGGCAGCAATTTGCAAAATGGCCAGTTTTTGAACATAGGTTACATCTTTGTCCTTCAGCACGGCAAGCCTGTCCTTCCCTGTGGGTGAAACCTCCGCATTTTGGACATCGTGATCTTGTTTTGGCCGACTTCTCCTTCTTCCTCGAAGGCTGCTGTTGTTGTTTCGGTGACTGTTTCTTCGAGTTGAACTTCACCTAATTGACCCTTTGGCTTGTTGAGGGACGCTGCAGGTCGACTTGCTGCTGTTGAACCATTTTCACCGCCTTTTCCAAAGTCAGTTCGCTGTCCAACTGCATTCTTTCAGATAAAGCTTTGTCCCTCACTCCAACCACTATTCGGTCACGGATCAACTGCTCATGAAGACCCTCAAAATCGCAACTATCAGCCAATTTGCACAATGAAGTGATTAATTCGTCCACTGGCTCCCGATCCTCTTGGATTCTTGAATTAAATTTCGCACGTTCGTAGATAATATTCTTTCTGACACAGAAGTGGCTGTCGAACGCCTTGAGACGGAATCAATTTTCGTTGCCTCTTCCTCCTTTTCGAACTTGAAGGTCCTGAATATATCATCCGCGCGGTCACCCATCAAGTACATGAACAAATCGATCTTGTCCGCCTCCTCTTTCTTCTTCATTCCACTGACCACGAGGTATCGTTCGAATCTCTTCCTCCATTTGGGCCATTCGTTGGGAGTCGAGAAGTCGAAAGTTTCTGGAGGTTGAATCTGAGCCATGTTGAATTATCTTCCAAGGTACACAAAAATCGAAATTTTTCAATGTACGGGTTCGTATTTTATCCAGTTATCGCTGCCACCATGTTTTAATGTCCATCCATACAGAGTTCAAAACAACAACTGACTCACCCGTGCAGGCAAGGTCACGCTCCGCTGCGTCACGTGGTAAAACATACGTACATGTTTTCTTACATGTTCTCAGCACAATTATTATTATCCATCCATTATATATATAGTCACGACCGTCATGGGCCGGCCGGTTCTGTCACGGATGCGCGCGCACAGGGAGGTCACAAGGGACAATTTGGATTATCTACTTATATAATTGCCTTATTCTCTCTGTGTGAAGTTCACTGTGTGAAGTTCACGGATAGAATTTGGTCAGAATGGATAAAATAAAAAAAGTGTCAAGGGATGGGAATCGAACCCACGACCTTCCGCTTACCGGGCAGATGCCATGACCACTAGGCTACCCTGGACATATTTTTCCGTTCACATTTTTATTTTTATATTTTCAAGACACACACAGTTTGGGGCGGGACGTTTCACAAGAGAGACATCCACGGCGCCAATTTATAATTGTAACGAATAGTATTTTAATTAAAACATTTTTAAAATATATACGCACTCGGGTAAAACCCGGGCGTTGCCCGGGCCATTCGTCTAGTATATATATATATAAGATAAAAGTTGATAATTTATTTTTGTGTTTAAGTTAGATGATTAAATAGTTGTTTATATGTATTATATTTATATCTTATTTAGGAGAGAAAAATGTAATAAAAGTAATTATATGTTGGAATAATATGTTTTTATTTTAAATAGAAAAAAATATTTGAAAAATAAAAAGAAAATTCAACAAGAAAATAAGATTTAACAATGTAACGTCTTTTAGCATCGGCTTTTACCCTTCATGTAGACATACTCTAAAAATAAATAGGAATAAAGGAAGAGATTTATAATGATTATATATTTATTTTTTTAGTAAAAGAGAGGAAAAATATAAAGAAAGAACCATACACTTTTATTTTAAACAGGTAGAGAATTGAAAGGGTGTTAGTATTTTCTAGTTAATTAATAGTTTATGTAATTTTTTTATATAATTTTTTTTTCTATATAATTTTTGATTTTTTTTAAGAGTAAGAATAATATGATATAATGTTTTTGCCTAGTTAAGGATAGATAAACATATTTTAAATATTTGCCTATTATAAATTATTTTTTGGAACCCTAATGGTAGACCAGGACATTACACAAAAGGAGATTGGAAAATCTATTGGAAAGAGAAATCTGTGGTATCAGGGCTCTTCAGATGAAAATACCACATCCCATTTCACCCTTACTTCATTATGGATTGATTTCGCTTCGACCATTAAACTGTATAATTAAGTTAATATTAGATAACATAGAATGAGGTTATATACTTATCTATTCAAAGTGACGTCTGTTGCTCCCTAGAGACAATGCACATGTGTGGACATGTAACATGTGGCTGTTTGGGGCCCGCCAACTTTGTTCTAAAAGTAAATTTCCCTCTTCTAGGAAACCTTATTTTTAAAGTTGTTTAAAGTTAGAAAAGCTGTCAGAAAATAATCATTAGAAATTTTAAAGATTGTGAAAATATGTATTAATTTCTTGTTTCCATTGATTTAAGTTAAATTTTTTATTAAAATTATAAATTAATTAAATAATAAAACATTTATTGTGCTTCAAATTCATTTATATTTGTTTTCCAGTTCCCTCCCACAGTAACTGAAGATCAAATTGAATGAATTTAATGCTTTATAATCGTTATCATATAATTAATTTATTTAAAGTCACAGGAAATTTATTCAGTTATTCTATCATTTGTTTTAGTATAAGAGTAGAATATAAGTTGTTGGTTAGATTAATTGGAGAAGTTTGAAGTTTTAAATTTATAATTATATATATTTATTATTGCTTAGGTATTTGTTTATTGATTTTCTATTGTAAAACTTTACTGTTTTGTATTTAAAACAATTGTTTAAATACTCTTCATTTAGATTTTTAATATCATTAATAAAGCTTGTTTTAATGTTGTTGATTCTATAAAATCTTAAAAATTGACCAAAATATATGCCTTTGCAGCAATTTGATGATATGTTGGAATTGACATTACAGAATTTAATAATTTTAAAATTATAACAATTTCTTTTGTCATATGTTCCAACTGATTTGTTTGCAAGGTTTATATTTAAGTCTAAAAAGTTAACTTTTTTGTTATTAGTTATCTTTTCATTATTTTTAAGTTTCAAATATTTATGGTATATTTTGTAAATAACATTATTGAATTGTGGGTTATTCAGGATAATAATGTCATCTACATAGCGGAATATATGCCAATTTACATCATTCTGTAGAAATAATTCTCTTTCATACCAAAAAAGTAATAAGTTGGCAGGTAGAGGACTGGATGAAGTTCCTATTGGAACACCTTTAGACTGAATATATATTTTGTTTTTAAAATTAATATAATTGAAGTTTAAGAAGGTTTCAAGTAATGTTTTTGCTGTATTGTTATCTAATTTTATTGTTTTGTATTTGTTGTGAATAATTTGAATATGGAATGTTTTATCATTAATCAATTCTTTTATTAAGCTGTGTATTTTATTATTAAGGTCTTCTAAACGTATGTTAGAGTAAAGATCTTCAAAATCAAATGTATGAACTGTATTGATCTTTTGTAGATTATTCGTTAGGAAGTTAATGATTTTTTTATTAGAATCTATGAATTTATAATCATGTTTGTTAGTTATTTTATTTATTACTAGCGGACGTACCCGGCTTCGCCCGGGTTTTACCCGAGTAAAGGTTTGTCTAACGAATCTCTCGATAAAGTGAACATTTTTTCCCGGTCCCTTGAAAAATACTCGATTAGTTGAATAAAATCAATATTAATTGGTTTCCTCGGTAATTGGAAGTTAAAGGAATAGTATCTTGCCTTGGAATTGTATCATTATTCTTGTATGGACGTACCCGGCTTCGCCCGGGTTTTACCCGAGTAAAGGTTTGTCTAACGAATCTCTCGATAAAGTGAACATTTTTTCCCGGTCCCTTGAAAAATACTCGATAAGTTGAATAAATTCATTATTAATTGGTTCCCTCGGTAATTGGAAGTTAAAGGAATAGTATCTTGCCTTGGAATTGTATCATTATTCTTGTCTCAAATAAATTGCCGTGTCATCCTGAATTTTGTCTTTCCTAATTTTCTACATTACAAAATCATCGTATCATCATGATAATATTTAGAGCAGATTGTTGAATTATAACAGATAAATTAGAATATTTATCTTGATTATTTTAAAGCGAAAAGTTATTTCAAAAATTTTATTGCTAGAAACCTTCCCAGTACTATACTAAATAACTTCCCAAAGTTTCATGGTGTTCCAATGAGTGGTTTGGTCAGGCATAAAGGACAAACAGACCACACACACACATACATTCATTTATATATATATAGATTACTATCCACGCCCGTTGAAGAACGTTCTGTTCGAAAGCTTGCGGTAATAAAGAAATTTACACAAGAAGCTCCTCTTATTGTTTATTATTGTTTTAATGATCGTGATTTTAAGAGTTTAATTTCTACAGATTATAAAATGATTAATAGTTACTTTTCTGTCTACAGAACCAAGTCACGTGTACGTTCAATGTTTTCCTCATTATTGGAGGTAAATGGTAGTCCGGCGCCTTTGTCTTGTGCAACACTCGGCCATTTTCAATCCATTCGTAGACACTCTGTTGAGACAACACACTGTTCTCGTACTATACCGAAAGTATTCGATAAAATTCGGTCCCTTCCGACCATAAAAACAGATCACTGAACATTGTTTTTCTTTGGTGTAAACAGATAGAGGTGAATCCATGGTTATCGGCACGACAGCGACAAAGGAACTAACCTGTGCAGACATAACAACAATTAAACTACACATGCGTCATCTACGCTTCACGGCAGTACTATCAATTGCAGATAATAGCTGACTGAACCTCGTATATATTGCTATATCCTTATATCTATAAAAATGAAATCCTAAATCGATGTTTGTTATCGCGTTGCGCAAAATCTACAGAATAAATCTTTATATAATTTCGCATGTAGGTAGCTGAAGATTTTGTTTAACATATAGGCTATTCAAAAACTAAAAAAGTTAATGTGATTTTTTTTAATGAAAAACCAAAAAGCGTTAGTTCCAGCCTTTTACCGCTTGGGCGCAGCACTGGTCGCGACGATAAATGAATTTGATTGGTTAATAATTAACACGTGGTTTGTTTACACGATGAATGTTAGTTTGTTCACACGATGAATGTTTTTAAAAGGTAAGATTATCCAATCGCCGTGAAACTTTAGGAAGTTATATTTACTATACTACTGGGAAGATTTCTAGTTTGAATTTGATTTGAAATAAATATTCTTTGCAATTTTATTTGCAAATTTTCTACTTTCACTCGCAAGCAGCGCCTCTAGCGGGGTCTGGTGAAATTATATTTATAAATTGTAACAATGCTTAAAATGTTTTCCAAGTATAATAAATTTAATTTGAGAATTTAGTAATATAATATTCCAATGACGTAAAAATACTTGGCATTTCAATATTAATATATATTTAAAGAAAAAAATGTAACGTTTTTTGTTAAATGTTAAAATATATTTTTACATTGTTAATTTAATTTGCTGTTGTTTTATAAAAATGATGATGCAACTTTAATTGTTGTTGTGAAAATATATTTATTTACGGAGCTGCTAACCATAATAAATGATTTTTGAGCCCCTAATTGTTTTTGTTTTTTTATTTATTTCATCTCAATTTACAGGTGTTACATTCGAGCACAGCTCGCGAGTCACCTTGTCCAGATTATTTACACATGGCGAGTTGTAATGCTGGAGTGGCCCCCGAACCTTACAGGAGGGCAGTTGTTGGGTGTTTGGCTGTCAGCTAGCCATTGGGTCCAGGTCGTCGGATTCGGTGGCTGAGGTCACCTTGATTTTGAACAATTTCTTGTATAGTTGGATTTGATGATTTTTGAAATTGCGAGAATAGTCTTGTCGCAGAGTCTTGATAAATCTCTTCTATATTAGGCTGGTTGAGATCTTCTTTGAGAATTTTGTTTGAAAGATTGAATGGGGCTCCTATAGTGGTTCGTAAGCAAATCCTTATGAAGGCATCTATTCTTTTTTTATCCGTAGGTGTGATATATTTGCCCCAGACTGGTAGTGCGTACGTGATGATGGGTAGAATACAGGTTTTGTACAACGTGAATTTATGCTTTGTTGTTAAATTACTTTTAAAATTAAGCAGGCTTGATAGAGCTATTTTGGCTATCTTTGCCTTTCTTATGGTGTTTTGGACATGTAGGTTAAATTTTAATTTCGAATCCAAAGTGACACCAAGATACTTGGCATGGTCGGCCCAACTAATAGTGCTTGAGTTTACTGTCAAGTTGGTTTGTGGCTTGAATTTTTTGTTATCTCTTGGGGGAAAAACTATTGCTTGAGTCTTAGTTGGGTTAATGTCTAGTTTCCACTCATCGCACCATTTGATTATGTCATTTAGGTAATTCTGAAGCTGAGTAACCAATAGGTCGACTGATTTAGAGTTAAATAAAATTGCTGTGTCATCTGCGAAGAGCTTAAGTTTACATTTAGAGTGCAGTGGGATGTCATTAATGTAAATATTGAAAAGGTAGGGTCCGAGGATAGAGCCTTGAGGTACTCCAGTCTGGATTGGCTTTGGTTCAGTTATAAAATTTCCTTGCTTGACTGAAAATGTCCTGCCCTGTAGATAATTCTGCATAAAATGTATAATGTCATTTGGAAACTGGTGTTTTGTGAGTTTCTTTATAAGGCCATTATGCCAAACTTTATCAAATGCTTTCGCAAAATCTAGAAAGACAATTGTTTTTGTTTATTATCGTTTGTTTATATAAAAAAATTACATTGTATGTGATGATGATAACAAAAATGAAATTTTAAATTAATATACATAATTCATTGAGAAAAAAAGAAATAATTAATTATCAAATTCACAAAAGTGACAATATCTTATTTAAAATATAATAATTTTTTTTTAAAAATTATGTGTTTCAAAAATATATTTAAACGCATATAACAATATTTATATTTATATACGTTTATAAATCAATATATAGGTGGATTGGATGATTTCTAGAATCGTTTTAACAAATGTTTGTTAGGCAAACTTTTACTCGGATAAAAACTGTGCAAAGCCGGGTACATTCGCTAAATACAGTTATTTACAAATCTTCGTTTGTGGCAAGATACTATTCCTTCAACTTCAAATTACCGAGTGGACCAATTAATACTGATTTTTTTCAACTTATCGACTATTTTTCAAGGGACCGGGAAAAAATTATCGAGAGTGTAGACAAGTACAGATTCTGTAAGGTTTAGATGTTTGCTAGAATCGTTTAAACAACTTTTTGTTAAGCAAACTTTTACTCGGGTAAAAATCGGGCGAAGCCGGGAACATATATCTATATTAATGAAATGCAAATTTCATAAGTGTTGTTCACTAAAAACTTTCGTTACAATGCATCAATTTCGACCAAATTTTCAACATTTATGTAAAACGAGATGGAGCAGGTTTTGCTTAACATCAAAATATTTTTCCTAACTTTAACATGCGTAACTTCGCTGTTATCGATTAAAAACAAAAAAAAAATCAACAGAGTTAATTTTATTTATATATAAATACAAAAAAAATTCAGCAATTCATTCAACTCAATCTAAAAAAATATTCAAAACAAGCAATTTTAAAATAACACCATATGTAAAACAGTCGGCCAAGAAAACAACAACGATAATACATCTTTCTCACATATTCACACACAATCTTGATTAATAATTAAAACTAATCTTTAACATTGTTTATTATACTTCATAATATATAATATTCGTTAGGCAAACTTTCACTCGGATAAAACCCGGGCGAAGCCGGGTACACATCCGCTAGTATATATATATATATATATATATATATAAATATCTCCGCTAGGAGGCGGCACGAATAGGCAGCACGCAACGTCGCTCTCGGTAAGTGAACTGACTGACTAAAATATTTTCTCTATTTTTACTAAAGTGCAAATTCAATCTATCTGAAATGAAACCTACATATCCAATATATCTTTCCACCATAATTTTATGTCTATTAGACAAGAATTCTGAGCCAAATTTACATACTTTCAAGCCGGATACACACGGCGGCAAAGAGATTTGCTTATCACGTGTGAAAATTTCACTCTCAAAATATTTCCGAAACTTTCACCTTATATGTGTAGTTTTAATGCTCTTAATATTATCTGGCATTGAACAAAACCCAGGCCCCAAGATGTCCAAACAAACGACGTTGGAAACAAGCTTAGATAGAGATAAAGATATCAAAGATCTGATAAATGCACTCACCAAAAGGCTGGATAGCTGGGGTGAGAGGCTGGAATCCCGTCTTTCGCTAATCGACGATAGAGTAGAAAATATAAACCAAAGACTGCAACAACTAGAGGAATCTTCTGCCGTTACAAAGGTAGCACTCTCTCAAAACTCCAAAAAAATAAAAGACTTAGAAGACCAGCTTGAATACTTGGATGCAAAGAGCAGAGAAAGGAACCTCATTTTTTATGGAATAGAACAAGATAATAACGAGGACTGCCGAGAACGGATACGGAAGGTTATCGAAGAAAATATGCAAACAAAGGAGAAGATAAACATCACGCGATGCCACCGATTATCCAGAAAACCCGGTGCACCGATCCTGATTGAAGTCCCAGAACAAAACGATAGATCAACTCTATTTAAAGCTGCTTTCAATTTAAGAGGAACTAAGATATCACTATCGAAAGACTATAGCATGAAGACGAGAGAACAACGGCGCGTTTTGAATGTCAAAAGAAAAGAACTCGTCGAAAGAGGCACTCTAGCTAAGCTAAGGGACAACAAATTAATAATTAATGACATAGCATATAAGGTCTGTGATGGACAAATTGTAGATGCCAATGGACATTCATTGTAGCAAGCAGTTAGGAAACAATCACTTGTAAATAGTCAACCCAACGATACCTTTTCACTGACCTGCTGGAACGTTAACGGGCTGTATAGACTCAATTCAGTTTTTCCTCTTCTTTATAGTCACTTAGAGAGATACGAAATATTTGCTTTGACCGAAACCTGGTGTGACCATCACTTAAAAAACGGCCCCAGAGGATTCCACTTATTCGAATCACTGGCAACTAGAAGCTCCAAACTGGGAAGATGCTCGGGTGGAATAATAGTAGGAATTAAAAATAAACTAAAAACTATGTTGGAGAAAGTCGTTGTAGAGCATAATTGGATATCTATACCTTTCAAGCGTTGTTTCAACATACAAATTTGTTATATATTTACATATATTTCTCCAAACGAATCTCAACTGTCAAACTTCATTACTTTATCCAAACATGTTGAAGATAGGTTGGCTAACGGCTATGAAATAGTTCTAGCGGGTGACATAAACATCCGTACCGGCACCTATGGATACCTACACAACCCACTAGAACGTCCCTTACTTCTTTCACCTGAACGCAAATCTAGAGACCCAGTGCTTTCCAAACATTGGGAACAACTCATAAACTTCCTAGATAATAATCTACTGACAATAATTAATGGCAGAACTATAAGTGACAAAACTGGAAACTGCACATTTATCTCAAGTCGTGGCTCATCTGTTGTCGATTATTTTATTGTCTCATATTCCCTGCTGGAGCACGTTGTTGACCTCAAAGTAGATAATTACCCATACTCGGACCACCTTCCACTAACAATAAACATGTCTAACTTATCTAATCTCAAACGAACGAAAGAAACCGTCTATCCCTGCTTTGAAAGATACAGATGGGCACCTGATAACACATCCCTCTTTTCGCAGAATCTTGACAACAATCAAGTCTCTACAGACCAGAATCTTGACAGCCTAGTTAATACATTTTCTAAACAAATACTAAACGCAATGCTTGCTGCAGATATGCGCATTAAGGTCAGACCTGGCCGCCCAAAATCGAAACCCTGGTATAGCAGGGAATGCTATTTAGCCAAAAAATCTGCTAAGGCAAGCCTCACAACCTTTAAGGAAACGAACACTGACGTAGACCGCAATATTTATGTCTCAAATAGGAAAAGGTACACGACCTTAATAAACTTCAACAAGAAAAAATATCTTCAGGAAAAACAAGAACTTCTTAAAAATGCCCGTGACTCCGCAAACTTTTGGAAAACTATAGCTACCTTGAAAGACAAAAGCTATATACAAGGAAATATAAATATTTTAGAGTGGCAATGCTTTCACAACAAACTGCTCTCTGCTGAAACGACGATAGGAAGCGACCTATCTACTCTCTCACGAATTGATCCTGAACTCTACTGTGAAATCTCCATAACAGAAATAACTAGAGAAATCTCCAGTCTGGCAAATGAAAAAGCTTGTGGCGCTGACGAAATTCCGAATGAAGCATTAAAGACCCTACCTTTCGAACACCTTGTTACTCTAAAAAATATATTCAACAGAATCATTAATTCTGGTTCATATCCCTTAATATGGTCTAAATCTATCATCCATCCTATTTTTAAAAGCGGTGACCGGGATAATCCATCAAACTACCGCGGAATTGCCCTTATTAGTAATCTGTCAAAACTTTTCACATCAATACTAAAATCGCGATTACGCAACTGGATTGAAGGTAGATCAATTATTCCAGAAAACCAGGCCGGATTCAGAAAAGGCTACTCCTGTCAAGATCACATATTCACACTGTTGTCCTTGATACAGCTGACTCTCAGACGTAAAAGAAGAAAACTCTATGCTTTTTTTGTGGACCTAAAAAAGGCTTTTGACACTGTTCCCCACTCACTTCTGTGGTCAAAATTGGGTGAATTAGGTCTGGATTTCCGCTTTGTTAACCTTATCAGGAACTACTTCGAACAAATGACAACGACGGTGAGATGGAATGGACTATTTACTGAACCCATCAAAATCCGATCGGGAGTGTTACAAGGAGAACCCTTATCACCCTATCTATTTATACTCTTTGTAACTGATTTAATCAACATTTTCAATGACTCTACTCTACCAGGCATATACCTCCCTAATTTTGGAACGGTCCACCTTTTGATGTATGCCGACGACATAATTCTCATAGGAGAATCAAAAATCAATCTACAAATAAAAATCAACATGTTGAAAAAATACTTCGAAACAAATCATCTAACCCTGAACGAATCAAAATCCAAGATAATGGTTTTCCGAAATGGTGGCCGCCCTGCAAAATCGGACAAATGGTTCTGGGGAGACCAACTGTTGACAGTGACATCGAAATATCTCTATCTTGGCTATCCCCTCACAACAACAATCTCGTTTAGTCAAGTGGCTTCATACTTTAAAGGCAAAGCGCTTGCAGCTACCGGCGAAGTATGGAAAATTATGGAGAAATCCAGGTTGAATTCATTTGGTTCATCAATGAAACTATTAGACTCGATTATCCTGTCAACTCTGCTGTATTCTGCTCCAATTTGGGCAAACGAAAAGTACAAAATCTTGGACCAAATTCAGAATAACTATCTCCGACGACTATTGAACTTGCCGAGTAACACACCAGGCTACATACTACGCATGGAAACCGGACGCTTCTCACTAGGAGTCACAGCAACCAAACTAATTCTAAAGTTCTGGTTAAGAATATTAAAAATGGAAAAATCCAGATTGCCCGCAATCTGTCTAGCCCAATTATGGGAAACGTCCACTCTGACGAATGCCTTTATAAGTTTTACAGAAAATTTAATGAATATCCTAAACTCAACTGGATTCATGTGGTTAAAGAATTGTTCAGACCCCAATATTCTACAGAAAGCAATACCTCAAATTATCAGAATCACTATAGAACAGTCTATCCAAACCGATCAATCAAGAATAACCAATTCGAAGCTACACACACACTACAAATATTTACATAAAACATTCGCAGCAGAGAACTATCTACTAAGTGAACTCCCACTGCCGGCTAAACGCCTCATTGCGCAATTGAGAATTCTATTTGTTCTATATCGAGAAGACCATATAAAATATCTAAGGACAGAAGACTTGTATTGCCAACTATGCAAAAATAGAACCGAAAATGAATTAGAACATTATATATTTGAATGCATGCCTCTTGACACGGAAAGAAAAATACTCTTCTCTAAGATAGGCCATACACACTTCACATTATATTCTTTATTATCCAACTTTATAGACAATAGTTCAGTAGCTCTAAATCTATATAACTTCCATAAAAATGCTGTAAAAAAGAAAGACTTAACCGAACATTCAAACATACCAAAAATTTCTGTTTGATGAGAAAGACAGAACCAACATCCAATTATTTGTTTAGGCAGATACGATAAGTTAACCCCCACACTGATAAAACGGTGTTTACCTTACAACCCTGAACACGCGGATTTTCCTGGGAAATCTCTTAAAGATTTCTTAAAAAATACATGGCCCACCTGTGCTGTGTGAGAGCTTAAATTGTCTTGTTCCATATGTAAATACCTGTTTTCTTACCTCTTTTCGCTCTCCACTTCTCCCATCCATATTTCCAAAAATTTTTTTTTTCTTTTTTTGATTTTTTTTTATTCTTCTTATTTTTTTATTCTTTCTTATAATCTGTATATATTTACCAAATGTATATAATCTTTCTCCATTTTTTATTTCCCACTTTCATAGGTTTCTCCGTTTTGTAACCCCAAGGAGAATCCTCTGTAAGACCTGTGTGTCTTAATAAAGGCTTTTGTGTGTGTGTATATATATATATATATATAAATGAATGTTTGTATGTTTGTCTGTCTGTATGTCCGGTATACAAATTCGCAGTAGTTCACTAATTCAAACCAAAATTTCCATACATAGGTAAAAAAAAATACGGGGAAGACGATAGGCTATTTTAAAAAATATATAAATCAATTATTAAAACTATATATTTTTATTCTGAAAATGATGATTACGATATTGCTGTATCATGTTTGTTTATCAGATACAAAATTATATCGGGAAAAATTCCAAAAAGCAGAGACCACGGGTGAAAACAGTTCATTATTTTGTATGCAGGAACAAAATTCTAAAAGAAAAACATTCATTCGAGCAGAAAACAAACTCTAGATCATCTTTCTATGAAAATATCGCTTCTCAGACACAAAGTTTGGAGCGGGACGTTTCACAAGAGTGACATCCACGGCATCAATTTATAATTGTAACGAATAGTATTTGAATAAAAACATTTAATCGGGTAAAACCCGGGCGTTGCCCGGGTCATTCGGTAGTATATATATATGTTTTTCGGCTATGCACGCCCTCAATATGTAACTAATCTTGCTGAAATTTGAACAGGACAGAGAGTTAAATCTGGAAGAGTTTTTTTGTCGCACTTTAACCAAGAAAAATTATATTTAACCAAGTACTGAGCAACAATATTTTTTTAGTCAGAAATGATGATGACAATATTGCCGTATCATGCTTGATTGCATTAAAAATTCCTTTTGGGGAATATTCACTAAGGCAGACCACGGGCGAAGCCAGATAATGATTAATAGTAGGCAGGAACAAAATTCTACCAGCTAAACATTCACTCGAGCAGAAGACACACGAAGTCAGGTCATCTCTATATATAAAACTAGACGAATGGCCCGAGCAACGCCCGGGTTTTACCCGAGTGCGAATATATTTTAAAAACGTTTTAATCTTGTCTTCATCTTGTCTACACCTTGTATACATCTTGCTTCCTAGGGTTGCCCGGCAACGCCCGGGTTGGGTTTACATGATTAAATGTATTATTCAAACACATTAAACATGTGCCCGTTGGCTGCCAGCGAGTAAATGTCGGCGCCCGTTGACTCCCGGCGAGCAAGCGACCGCTCCCGTCGGCTGCCGGCGGGCGAGGGGCTTCCCGGTGCATGCGCGCGCCCGTTGACTCCCGGCGAGCAAGCGACTGCTCCCGTCGGCTGCCGGCGTGCGAGTGCCTTCCCGGCGCATGCGCACGCACAGGGAAGCCACGTTTCGCAGGCGTCCAATGGGCGCGCCCCGCCATCAGATTCCACCGCGTTCTAGATGAGCTATTTAGAATAATTTGAATATATAGTTTTAATAATTGATTTATATATTTTTTTAAATAGCCTATCGTCATCCTCGTTATTTTTTACCTATGTATTGAAATTTTGGTTTGAATTCGTGAACTACTGCGAATTTGTATACCGGACATACAAACCAACCAACCAACCAACAGACAAACATACAAACATTCATTTTTATATATATAGATATCGTTTCTCGGCCTTTTGGCTAAGATCATGTAGTATATCTCTAGATATTTTTATTTATGTATATCTTTTTTAAAATCTATTCAGTAGAGAGTGGATATGTTTGCTCGAAAAATAAATATATATATTATATAAATATATGACGTAACGAATTTTATTATCATTATTATCATAATATTCTGTGTGTTCCCGAATATTATTATCAATAATATTCGTTAGGCAAACTTTCACTCGGATAAAACCCAAGCGAAGCCGGGTACACATCCGCTAGTATATATATATATATATATATATAAATTAATTAGCACGCCTTATAAGAATGTATTGTTATTATTATTATTATTTGCTTATCGCTAGTACACGTGGTACAGGCCATAATAATCATGGTGGGTAGAAGTAGGCAACTGCTTTTACTGTAAGTGCACCAAATGTATACACGCGTGAAAAGCAGTTCGACTTTGCACTTACAAATGTGCCAGAGTCCCGTTTGATTACTTGCACTTGCTGGTGGGGTTGGACTTTTGCAAGAATCGGGAGCCATTGGAGCATTTTTTTAAATAGAAAAAAGTGTCCAATGCGGGGATTTAACCCGGGTCCTAGCTGTCGAAAACCAACGGTTTAGACCATCCTTCCACCGACCCCTTAGAATATATTATAAAATAAATAAGTATTCGATCAAATAATCCCTTGAATTATAATTAAAATAAAAACATAAAGCCTCCAGGGAAAAGTTTCTTTTAAAAATATTTTTTATTTAAAAAATCTCGAGCTTTCGGGCAAGTACGCCCTTCTACGGGAGAAAATGCTTCATATGATTAACACGCCAATGAAATATGATTTAAAATTAAATAAAGTCAATTTTCTGTTTACATTTGCTTTAAAAGCACGATCAACGCGGGCCTCTGTTGCGCGTGCTTCACTTGGAGGTTATGGGCTGGGCTCAGGGAATATAATGTTATAAATTTCCGGAATATCTATTCTTCTGTTGATGCTATTGTGCTTTCTGGATATGATGGATTCTATTATTAGTCTCTGTAGTCTATTGGGGATGTTGGAGTAATGGGTCTTTGGTTCTGATAGGGAGAAGGAATGGCCTGTTTCTCTTATATGTTGGTATACTAAAGATCTACTGTCTTGATTATCGATATTTCGTTTATGTTCTGATACTCTTATATTTAAATGTCTGCCGGTTTCGCCGACATATTTGGTTTTGCATTCGTTGCATTCTATGGAGTATATGGCATTCTTAATATTGGAAGGATAATAAATGGTATTGTTCTTTGTTATGGGGTTTCTTAGTAACGAATTTAAATTAGGTGAGTTTCTGAAAAAGGTTTTGATTCCAAATTTCTTCAGATGACGGGCTATAGAAACAGATACTGGTGAATAAGGAATACTGCTAATAGATTTATAGATTGGGGAATTCTGAATTTCAGAGGGGCTATATAAATGTCTTAGAATAAATGATAAAGGGTATTGACAAGTCTTTAGATTTCTTATAATATTCTGAATTTCTTCTGTTTTAAAAGTTTGAAGTGAACAATGGCTATGGATACGTTTAGTTAAGGTCTTTACGGTATTGATTTTATGGCTGAGTGGGCAGTAGGAGGAAAAAAACTGTTTATTATAAGCCATCCTTCAACCCCGACTATATCCGTTTTTCCTCCTACTGCCCACTCAGCCATAAAATCAATACCGTAAAGACCTTAACTAAACGTATCCATAGCCATTGTTCACTTCAAACTTTTAAAACAGAAGAAATTAAGAATATTATAAGAAATCTAAAGACTTGTCAATACCCTTTATCATTTATTCTAAGACATTTCTATAGCCCCTCTGAAATTCAGAATTCCCCAATCTATAAATCTATTAGCAGTATTCCTTATTCACCAGTATCTGTTTCTATAGCCCGTCATCTGAAGAAATTTGGAATCAAAACCTTTTTCAGAAACTCACCTAATTTAAATTCGTTACTAAGAAACCCCATAACAAAGAACAATACCATTTATTATCCTTCCAATATTAAGAATGCCATATACTCCATAGAATGCAACGAATGCAAAACCAAATATGTCGGCGAAACCGGCAGACATTTAAATATAAGAGTATCAGAACATAAACGAAATATCGATAATCAAGACAGTAGATCTTTAGTATACCAACATATAAGAGAAACAGGCCATTCCTTCTCCCTATCAGAACCAAAGACCCATTACTCCAACATCCCCAATAGACTACAGAGACTAATAATAGAATCCATCATATCCAGAAAGCACAATAGCATCAACAGAAGAATAGATATTCCGGAAATTTATAACATTATATTCCCTGAGCCCAGCCCATAACCACCAAGTGAAGCACGCGCAACAGAAGCCCGCGTTGATCGTGCTTTTAAAGCAAATGTAAACAGAAAATTGACTTTTTTTAATTTTAAATCATATTTCATTGGCGTGTTAATCATATGAAGCATTTTCTCCCGTAGAAGGGCGTACTTGCCCGAAAGCTCGAGATTTTTTAAATAAAATATATTTTTAAAAGAAACTTTTCCCTGGAGGCTTTATGTTTTTATTTTAAATAAATAAGTATTATTTTTTCAAAAATTTTCAAAATACCTTCCTATACATAGACTCACTTATATATCCAACATAGAGTTGCGGCAGAAAGATATTTATGTACCTAGAGGGAAACCTCTCACTTTTCAATTGTGTATCAGTACGATGCATTACCCTAGTTCATCACCCTAGATAAAGAATCACCACTAGTCAAGTTTTTACTAAGGTGATGGATCTAATGCATCGTCCTCTCTGATATATATAATTAAAAGAGAGGAGCCCTCTAGGTACTTCCCGTTGGTCTCGAGGACCATGCCATCACCATTTCCTCAGCGGCGAAGCACGCGATCTACGTTTTGTTCGTAGATCACGAAATACGTGGTGTCGCTGGCGATCCGCTGGCGATTCTCCACCAAACTCTGCAGTGGTGGCAGAGGTACCGTGTTCATTGTACATATTATTATATATATATATATAATTATCCTTTTAAAACAATAGTGAAGACTGTGAACCTTTGCATGTATAGATGTCAATAAAAATATGTTAATTGTCATTTGTCTAGGTACTTAAATATCTTTCGTCAATATTCAAATAAGTTTCAAAATAATCTTATATTCCAGACTATTAAAACATTCTGCGCGATTTCCATTTTTATAATTTCAACTGTTACCAATAAATTTACTTCTAACTATATTTCGAACTTTGGTTATAAGAAAAGGGATAGGTCCGGGGAATATAGATGTGGGGGAAGTTATATCATTGACTTTTGACGAGAAATTTCCAAATATAAATTGAATGGTCATGTTTGAATGAAAAATATGGACTACTGTATATATTATATTCAAGCACGATTACATTTCAACGTATAATCAAATAAAAACCGCTTTCAAGAGCATTTATTTAACTTGCTTTCACGTATGTCCACAAATCTTATAATACATTTATGACCTGATTCCAAGCCAATAGATGTCTGAAATTTAAACACTTGCTTAACACAACAATCCCACACACAAAGTCTACACCAAGCATGTCAAACTCGCGGCCCGCGGGCCTCATGCGGCCCACAACGAATAAATTTGCGGCCCACCAGACAATATATTTTAATAATTTTTTTTTATAAATAAAAAAATAATAATAATAAAAATTTGTAGCCTAATTTTAAAAAATTATAATTATACATAATTTATTTATTAATAACGAACCACTGGTCGCCATACATAAGTCGTAAGTTTTGATAATATTATACCTACATACATAACGTATGTACATCGCCATAAGTTTCGTCTGCCTTAAAGTTTAAAGAAAATATTCTTTCGGAGTACTAGAAATTTTTTTTTTTTAAGTTACGTTCAATAATTTGTGCAGTTATTCTGTGTCTGGTAAGTTAAAAAATATTAATTAAATATATATATATATATATTAATTAAAACGTTTTATTATTTTGTTTTAGCGATTACTAATTTTTTTTTCAGACCTTTGTATTTAATATGTCTTCATCAAAACCAAGTGGCAGTAAAACTGAACGAAAAATCGTATTTTCTAAAATAAACCTACATAAATGTTACTATAAAAATTTAATTACTTGTTTTCTTTTTTTTGCGGCCCACATAATCTTATTACTTTTTTTATTTGGCCCGTGTTAGGATTTGAGTTTGACATGCTTGGTCTACACAATATCTTAGACTCCTTGGTAGTCTGGTGTATGTTAAGTAGAACAGGAATTACTTGTATATTACTTGTATTTGAAGATCTATTTGAAAATCGCACAAAAATAGAAACACCCCATTAAACAATTGGATTATAAGAATTAAATAAAATTTATATGAATGAATATTTAACCAAAAAGGTATATATTGGATCAAAAATAATTTATTCACCAATATTTCAGTTTCCAGAACGCCAACCTTTTTCAAGGTATTATAATATTTTAATCCAATATATGCCTTTTCAAATAAAGATCTATTTATGAATTGCTCTATTCTCAAAATCAATAAAATTTAGACTAAAAGAGGCGAGGGCACTCATATATTTAGTAATTAGGTAAAATTGATGGAGCATAAAAACGATATAGCTTTATTTATTTATATATTATAAAACACAATTTCCCTATATCCTATATGAATATTTACGTGTAATTGTTCAAACTATTTTATATACATGTTTTCAAAATATATATAGAAATTATTTCTCGTATTGAAAAGGAAGTGAAAATATTATTCAAATTCACATTTACCGAAATTTTTATACAAAAAATATTAAATATTAAATCATATTTTTATATTTTTGAGCACAATCAATAATATTTATATGCACTAATAGATAAAACTTAAGGAAATGAAAAGTCTTTAATATTGCCGGGATCAGTTTTATTCACATTTGGTTACCTCGTGTGTCTTCAATAAAGGTCACTGTGTATCGAATATCTTTCAGAGTTATTGTCTGAATCCCGATATACAAGGTATGTCCCATAAGTTCCCGGACTGGGTCCATAAAAAAATAAATAAGTGAAAAATGTAAATAAATTTGACAGTTTATTATAGAAAAAATATCTGGCAACACGGTGGTACCAATATCGAGGCGGTACGTGCGCGTGCGCCAAAGTTATTCTAATTTATTTAAAGGTTACACCTTGCGCTGCGGCGATTTTACGATGGAACAAAAATTGAAGCAGAGGATTTGCCTAGAAATTTGTGTGAAACTTCAAATATCAGCAACCGAAACTTTTAAAATGCCTAATAAAGCATTCCCCAATGACCCCCCAAAAAGAACAACTGTTTTTGAATGACATTCTAGATTTAAAGCTGGCAGAATTTCTATTGAAGATGATTCCTCGGCAAGAACGCCCAAAATGTGCAAAAAATCACCGATTTGATAAAAGAAAATCCTCGAACCACTTTGCTGGAGCTAGAGCAAGACACAGGCATCTCTAAAACAACGATTGGAAGGATCGTAACCAAAGATTTGAAGCTCAAAAAGACTTCTGCAAAATTCATCCCAAGATTCCTCACTAATGAGCAAAAACTGTGTCGGCTTGCAACCTGTGAGAACATGTTGGAAATGACAAGAACGGATCCGGAATGGAAAGACAAGATAATCACAGGCGACGAGACATGGGTCTATGACTATGACCCTGAAACCAAGCGTCAATATGCCGAGTGGAGAGGTCAGGGTGAGCCTAGACCAAAAAAATCCAGGATATTGAAATCCAGAAACAAGGTGTTGCTGGTCGCTTTTTTGGATAACAAGGGCATTGTTCATCACGAGTATCTTCCTGCAGGCCAAACGGTTATTAAGGAAATGTATTTGGACATTCTTCGCCATCTAAGGGAAGCGATTCGAAAAAAGAATGCCAGAAAAATGGCCTAATGGTGACTGGATCCTACACCATAACAATGCCCGCCCTCACACAGCGCACTTGGTGACGAGTTTTTTTGGCTAAAAACGGGACAGAAATCCTACCTCAACCAGCCTATTCCCCAGACATCGCACCAAATGACTTTTTCCTGTTCCCCAAACTTAAAGCAGTTCTAAAAGGAAGACATTTTGACACCAGGGATGACATAATAGAAAAATCGCTGTTGCCATTGAAGAACATTCCAAAAGAGCTCTATAAAAACTGTTTCGACAATTTGGGGAAACGATGGCGCTGGTGCGTTGAAGCAAGGGGGGATTACTTTAAAAAGTTTTAATAATTTTTTAAAAAAATATCTTACCTTTTTTTTTTTTATGGACCCAGTCCGGGAACTTATGGGACACACCTTGTATATGAAAAGGGTACAAATTTCTTAAGTTTTGTCCACAAGTGTATTATTATTATAATACAACATATTATTATTTATCTACTAAATTATACAAATTAAAGCCATAATTTTCAATTCATCAGTCAACAGAGTTGAAATAGTCTACACAACTAGTTAAAGCTTAAATATTTTATTTTAATGGAGACATTTGGCCTAAACTGAAACTGCATTTTTCATCGTTCTCTCAGGTCTGAAACAAGTGAAAATCGAATTAAAATATGTTCCGAGTAATGATCATCTTAGTTACATAGTGGAGTTTTATTCTACCAATTCTATATAAGTATGCGTAAAAGTCGCCATTCTCCGTAAAAAATGTATATTATAAACATTTGGTTGTACAAATTTTGGTAATCTTGATTCTTAAAAATATTCTCTGAAATTATCATTAGAATCTTCATAGTATATTGATAATTTTCTATTTATAAAGTAAGATAATATTATTTACTTTGATCCTGGAACATTTCTATTATAATCTCCATTTCAACTAAATTGATTTGCAGAAGGAAAACCGTAAGTTTAGGTATTCTGGCGAGAACATATGTGCTGTTCTAAGATGTTTTATAAGAAATTTGAACTATTTTTGACAAGTATGATTTATTTGAAAAATAATCATACGTGTCAAAAATAGTTAATTTTTTTTATAACAGATGGCGCGCTTGAGAATTTTATAATGTAATAAGTCCAATTTGTTTATATATGGGTACCGGATTGTTGAACCTTAAGTTATTGTGCTTTTAAATAAGGTCTCATATAATATTAATGATCTCGCCTACTATCCAGTCCCCACGATATTTTCGTTAAACCGAGGATATAGTCAGTATCTCTAGTTGCTTAAAAATACAATTTAGATGTCCCAAGCATAATAACGGATTTTATTGAATTTAAAATGGCTACTTTAAAGAACAACACAAATGAAACGTTTCAAAGCTTCTTCCCTAACAGCATACCAAAATATTTCCGGCCAAACTTTCATAATTCTCAATTCATTTCTAATCTTGGAAATTTCAGAAGCTTTTTTAAAAATAATTAAAGCGATGGAAGACTCGAGTTGTTTTTGTGGACATGAGGAACAAACCTCAATACATCTTTTACTGGATTACACTCTTTTTCAAGTCTATAGAATCGACAATAATTTAATAGTAACAGATCCAAACATTTTTATTTCCAGTAATGAAATCAATATTAAATTCAATAACTTATATGGATATATTCTAAATTATATAGCAACATATATCTTTTAACAAACTGATAATTTATATTATGCTGATTGTACATATTGCCAGGCACTTTCTTCTTTTGTTCACAGTTATTTTTTTCTCGTTTTTCTCTCTTTCTCATTGTTAATATAATATGACTATTCTATTCACGGCCTAAAATTAGACAAATGTAGAGGCATACATGTATGACAGCGCAAGTGTCCCTAAAGGGACATAGCGCTTTAAATTGAAATAAATAAATGAATATCTAGTTGTTTTTGCAACAATTATGCCGATGTAAGGGATATAAAATATAATTTGTTCTTGTTTCGTTGATTATTGAAAGTCAAACTCAGTATTTTAAAGTTTTCCACTGGTTCTATAAGGTTGTCACACAAATAAATTATATCATTTTAACAGTCGAATAAATATAAAATATTTGTTTTTTGTCTTGATATTTTAAGTGTATTGTTTTAAGACCATCTAATAATTTTCCCAATTGTATTTTCAATTGTATTCTTAAGATTTGTTACATCAGAGTATTCCAGAATATTACCGTTAGATCATCTTCATAACCAATGATTTCGCAATTAGATTCCTAAAAGATGGTTAAAAGGTATTTCATTATGGTATTCCAAATTGTCGGAGATGAGAAAAAAAACTTTATAGGTGGTTTTCACGTTAATTCGCATTAATTAAATATCTAAATTATAATGAATCGCTTTTATATTTTAACCATATAAATATGATTGTGTCTAATATGGTAGTTGAAAGAATATATTGTCTTTAGCGCAATTATTATTAAATTTAAAATATATAAAATTTCAAATCACTGTCATTACTATCATTATCTATCCAAAGTGTGTAAAATATTTTAATATCTCTCGATATAAACGAATATTTAATAAATTATTGAGAGTATAAAATCGTGAGACGAAGAATTTCTAGAAGTTTTTTATTTTAAATACAGCCTTATTGCCCTTCTACAGTAGAAAAAAATAAGAACGTATATGAAGATAAATTGTTTTGTATATACATATCTACACATATGTATATTAAAAACACACTATTTATCTTCTTATACGTTCTTATGTTTACTCCAGGGTGTATGTAGAAGGGCAGAAATTCTAGGCGAATATATCTAACTAATGAATTATAATAACACTGTGTGCTCGATTGACCCCAAACATTTAATGAGCGGCAGGATATGCAACAAGTTGCGACAAGTCCGCAGTGAAAAGATTTGCATCAGCGCAGAATCCTATTCTGTGTAGTCAGTCGCACAATAAGGGGGCGAGGAAGTGACGTCGAGATGTGGGTCAGTCAGCCGGTGGTCGGGAGAATGCCTGCCATCCTCTTGGTAAGTGGCCGCAGCTCCTCCGCTCTCCCTGTGGCAGCTTCACTCACCAATATATATGTTCTTCTATATTGTATCTTATGTCCATAGTGTACTTAAATAACACATTTATGAGATTACACCTTCCAGCATAGCACATATAAGCAGAATCGTCCAATAAAGCTCTAAAAAGAGCGGTCTAGTAGATTAATTCGCGAAACCTCTGGGAGGGTTCACTACTGATAAGCCAAGTCCTCCTAATATTTCTTCATGGCAATAAGGACAGTAGAAGTTTGATATATATGTAAAAGAAACATTTTTGTTAGATGCTTTTATATCATATTTTATATATAATACACATAGTAGAATCTCTTTTAGATGTACCTCGATAATGAGAATATTTCCTACAATTCGGATCTTTTCTCTATGGTTCCACAGCATCTAAACTATTGCAAAGACTAAATAATTTGTATATTTTTGCTTTCCTCCTTCCCTTAAATTAATATAATATAAGAGTTATTTAATTTGTTAGTTAGAAACATTATTATGCGGATATGAACCCTGGTTACCGGATTAAAAGAAGTATAACTTTGTTATTAGACAGATTGTTAAAACTTTGTTGTTGTTGGAGAGTTGACCAGGTGATATTCAATTTACACTTTTGATATCAAGTTGACAACATCAGACTTCCGGAGAATATTATAAAACCTTACAATTTATAAATTTCTAGCTTTCGAACACGAAATCCCTTCTACAGGAGAACACACTCCAGGAAAAGGAATTTTACATGCCCGAAAGCTAGAGATTTATAAATTAAAATGTTTTTAAAGAAACTTATCCCTGGAATATTTATATTTCCACTTTGATATTGACACATGGGATTATATTTTATTGAACTATACATTTAAATGTTTTGTGGTGATTACGATTTATTTCAACACTCCATCTTGTGTTCAAGCGGAACAATATTCATCCATCATGAGGCAGAGTTTGGAACATGTGCAGAAATAGATTGACATATATCTTGGCAAGATTTTTCTTGTTTATAATATTGGCTAAGAATTATTGTGTGTATAACGCTCTTCATTTTAACCGTGCATTTTAAAATGAAAAATTTTATTGTGTGATAACTGTGATGATACTTTTGGTTTTTAAAACTCATTTGTTAGTTGCTTGAAGTAAACAGTATTCTTCATGATGAGAGAGAGTGTCATAGAATCTCACTGAATAACAATCCGTTCTAAATAAAATATATTTATTTATATTTTTCTTTGAGAGAGCAAACACAGCATTTTATACGTCCATCAATAAAATGAAATTTTATTATTTATATATTCAATCTCAAAACTATTCTTCAAATAAATGACAACATGATATAATATGAATTATGTATATGTGGTGAGGTCCTGTCAGTTTCCAATCTATCTTTAGATGTTGTTTTGTGACTTCCATCTATCTCGATTTTAGACGTTTTTGACTTCTATCTCTTGCTTCAGTTCAACTCTTAATCTATTACAGAGTTTTATTCATTTATCCTCAGTTTGTACAAAGTACATTGCATATGATGATGTAATGACACATGCCAATCATGCGTATAATCATTAACAGATGTGTTTCGATTATACAACATGAAAATCTTGTTATAAGGTATATACAATATGGGGTTGTTGGTTTAAATTACTATAGAAGGGCCCCGGGAGTAAAAGGGTTTATCCGGGTTTAAGCGGGTAAAGCCTCTCTAACACAGGTAAGTAATTAAAATTTATTTTTATTAATTTAAACTGTGAGGGTTAAAAAGGGCTATAGCAAGATGATTTTGTTTGGATATATAAAAGTGAAATAAAAATGACATTTTTGTTTGATTTAAAAAAAATGATGATTTAAAATAAAATGATGACATAAAAATTCACATTCTAAAGGAATTGGCGGGCGTTGGAAAGGGTTAGTAGTTGAAGAATATGCAATTGTTAGGAGTGCACATGTAAACCAAATACCTAGATCCAGGTGCAAAGCGAGGAAAAAAGACTTGAGCGTCTTCCTAGGCAATGTTTCACTTGCGATCCCATATAAGGGTTACAGTGTTTTGTCACAATTTTAGGGCTATTGGGTTAAAAGTTGTTGAAGAAAAGTTGCTTATTTATATGATTGGGAAAGGAGTGAAATAGAGCCTTGCGATAAGTAGAATTGTTGTACCGACATTAGGTGGTCTGACTTGACATGAAATCAAAGGTATATTGTGGTCCGCTTGAGCTGAAAAAAAAAAAAAGGTTGAATGTTGAAAAAAAGTGAACGCTTTGTGAATGCGTTGGTGATTGTGCTCTGCGGATGATTGAAATTAACTTTTGAAACGTGTTCAGGCCAGAAGTTGGGAATTTCAAATCTGGGGAACTGTGTTCAAAGAGTTTGTTGAAATTACGAAATCAAAAAAAATATATATAATTGCCAAGCAGTGCTGTCGTTTTTCTACAATGAAGTGAAGCATTGGCTGAAAAAGATAGTCTTGAAAAGTATAGGGAAGTGCTTAGAGAATATGATCGTTGAAAACGATTGTTGTATGCCCCCGATAGTTGATGATAAACATTGTCATATAATAAAGGTATTTAAAAAAATAAAATATAGTGAATAAAAATATAGAAATATGATTGCGGTTAAAAAAGTGTAAGTGGACAAAATCAAGCATGTAATATATATAATATATAACAATTAGGAAAATAAAAATGATTTTTTAAACAATTAAATGTTCTGCAATACTGAAATAATATCATGAAAATACAAGTAAATTTGATTAGTTTTTTTTTTAATAATTTTGGATTAAAAATATGATTATATAATTGAAAGGTAAAAATAAAAATAATTATTCAAGATTTTATACAAAAATTATAATATAATCAATGGTCATTAATGGTTGGATAAATGTTGGGTAGTGGAAAATTGAACAATATTCTCGTTTATCCAAAAAGGTGATATGTAGATAATTATATCTCTTTTCCGTTATATAAAGTCTATATCAGACTTAACCAAGTTGTTTTAATTGGTGATATAAATTAACATGTAAAATGTTTAATGTATGTTGTGTTGTGATTAAGGCGTTGGGGTGATTTGTAAGAAAACCTAAATGGTTAGTGTGAAACATGTGTTTAAAAAAAATGGCGATCATGAAGATAGCGGTCAAGATGATAGCTTTGTGAGGGAAAGAGGACGGGGCGTTGTAACTGAAAAAGATTCGGGGAATCCTATTACTGGGGGTCACTCCTCCTGTTTTTCACTGAAATTGTCGGGGTGTTTGTTATTTTTGTCATTTACTTGAAACTGACTTTCTCTCTCTTCTTTTTTCGAGGTTGACAATTTTCTGGTCTATTTTAAAGATATTTTTCTCGGTGTTCGTAAGTGGTTGTGTTTCGAAGTTAGTTTGGACTTAGTAAAAATGATATTCAGTGATTTTAGATTAGATATCTGTGAAATGTTTGACTTTCGACGTGGACACTCTTTGAGGTGAGATGTATCACAGGCATGAAGGCATCTTTGGCCTGTTAAGTGAGAGAGTTTTGTGGTGTGGCGCTGTGACACGAAGTGGTAAAATTGTGAATGAAAAGGTGTCACGCGAAGTTGTTGTTTGGTACAAAATCTAACCTGTTTCAGCATAAATAACAAATTAACTAGTCATGGTGGTGGTTGTACGAACATGTATCGAGAATATTTTTGATATTGTTAGTGGATATGGCACGTTTAATGTGAAATTTTTGAGTGTTTAGTGGGGCGAAGTTATGGAGCTTGTGGGGCTCGAAATTGGATTTGTTTGTTAAGTCGCGCACTAATAATTATTGCCAATTGGAGATAGTGGTGTGTGAGGGTGTTGAAACGTTTGTTGAGAGAGATTTGTTGATGATTAATAATGCATGTAAAAGAAAGGGAGTAGAGGATGAGGGAGTGTAACTATGTTGAATTTTAACTTGTTTTGGGAAAGAACAGTTGTTTTTCCTAGTTGTGATTTTGAAGATATTGTCTCTCAGGAGAGAAATCACAAAATATTTCTGAAATTAAAAAATGCGTTTCACCTATGTTGATTTATATTTAAAATTTTGATTTTTTTCAATCGTTGATTATGGTTGCTAAAGCGATTCTTTTAAAAGGGCAATGTCGTGAGAGTGGCGAGAATAATTTGAATTGGGGCATTTAGTGTAAATGGTGAATATGACAATGATTTTTTCAAAATGTTAAGTATTTGATTATGAAATTGGTATATTTTGGTATAAAGATAACTAATAAGAAAATCAAAATAAGTTTAGAATTATGTTATGAGATATATATATATTTTAATATAAAAATAATGTTTTTTCTTTTTTTTTGTAGATTTGGATAATGCCATTTTAGGTGAATTTAAGAAAGGCATGTAAGATTAGTAAATTGGTAAAAATGCGTGATGGGCGAAATTTAAAAAAAAAGTAAAATTGAGAGTAATAACTTGAAATTTATAATCTGATTAAAATTAAAGTAAATTTGATAAATTTGAGTGTGAAAGTTTTAAAAATTGAATAAAAAATGATAAAAAAAAGGTAAAAATGATTTTAAAATGCTTAAAGTGAAAATATAAATACAAAATTTATGGTGAATCAAGTTGTGAACTTGAGGATAAAGTTAGGAAGTTTTTTTGAAAACTTAAAATGGTGTGATTGTTCAGTCAGCAAACTTGATCTCTGGTTGTTTTCCTGCTGACGTGGAAAGCTTCATGTAGGGCTTGTAGAAGCTTGTAACTTCTCCAAAGTTGATTGCGGCTTGTCGCGTTGAGCATTGTCTCGACGATGTCAGGTCGAAGGTGGAGAACTTCTCACTGGGATTGCGTCATTCTGCTCCTCGATTTCCATTTATTGCGGAATTTTCGGCTGTGTCGTTGGGGTGGTCAGACAGCTTGATCCCGGCGTTGGCGATCTATGTTAGCGGGTCTGCGGAGGTCCCTTGGGGCGTCGTGTCTTCCGTAAATATCTCTTTTTGGGAAGAGATTGCTTGGTCGTTTCGTTGGAATGGCCAGTTTGTTCCTACAAAGTCGTTTCTTGTTTGGGGTAGATTGCTCAGTCGTATCGTTGAAATGGTCGATTTGCTCCTCCATCTTTGCTCTTTCTCGCTTCTATCTGAACAGGCTTCTTGCCTTCGTTGTGTCATTTTTCGATTTAGTCATCCTGTTGACTCTTGTAGAATCCTGTCAACTAAATGTGGTGAGGTCCTCTCAGTTTCCAATCTATCTTTAGATGTTGTTTTGTGACTTCCATCTATTTCGAATTTAGACGTTTTTGATTTCTATCTCTTTAGCTCAACTCTTAATCTATTACAGAGTTTTATTTATTTATTCTAAGTTTTTACAAAGTTCATTACATATGATGATGTAATGACACATAAAAATCATGCGTATAATCATTTACAGATGTGTTTCTATTATACAACTTGAAAATCTTGTTATAAATTATATACAATATGGGGTTGTTGGTTCAAATTACCATATATATATATATTAGCAAAAATAAATTATTATATGGAAAATAGAGGATTTTCAATAAATACTGATTAGTATATTGACACAAAATTATTTCTAACATTCACTAAAGAGAGAGATATATATTTAACATCTTAATATATAATTAACTAGCGGATGTACCCGGCTTCGCCCGGGTTTTACCCGAGTAAAGGTTTGTCTAACAAATATTTGTTAAAACAATTCTCTATAAACTTATTTTAAAAAATAATAGATATATTTTGATAATTCAAAACTCGTAAATTTGAATCTCTCGATAAAGTGAACATTTTTTCCCGGTCCCTTGAAAAATACTCGATTAGTTGAATAAAATCAATATTTTAACACAAAGCAATAACGCGCCATCTATATGTATAAAATAAAAGGATTTAAAAGCGCGAATGTTTCTTTTATACATAAAACGAACTTCTACTGTCCTTACTGCGATGAAAAATATATTGGGAGGGCTTGGCTCATCAGTGGTGAACCCTCCCAGCGGTTTCGCCAATTTAATCCACCAGACCGCTTCTCAGAGCTCTAATACTGTCTCTACAAGCCCTCCCAATATATTTTTCATCGCAGTAAGGACAGTAGAAGTTCGTTTTATGTATAAAATAAACATTCGCGCTTTTAAATCCTTTTATTTTATAAAAAATCAATATTAATTGGTTCCCTCGGTAATTGGAAGTTAAAGGAATAGTATATTTGCCTTGGAATTGTATCATTATTCTTGTCTCAAATAAATTGCCGTGTCATCCTGAGATAATCTTACTTTTGATAAATAATCTTTAAGATAATAAACTTAGTGATAATAAAACCTATAGATAAAAAACTTGTTATCATAGTCGCAATGGTGACGCTGCTTGCGAGTTAAATCTACAAATCTGCAAATAACTCTAAGGATATTCAAGATATTCAAGAAAATATTTTTCAGAAACCTTCCCAGTACTATACTAAATAACTTCCCAAAGTTTCATGGCGTTCAAATGAGTGGTTTGGTCAGGCATAAAGGACAGACACACACACACACATACATTCATTTATATATATATAGATAGATTAACATATATAAATTTCAGAATAGGCTGGCTTCCACGCAAAAGTAAACATTTGTGATTTTTTCTCTATATAAGATGAACATACCCTCATGGACAAAATTTAATAAAGCTGTGCCTTCTAACATTTATATCGGGATGCAGACAATAACTCTGAAAGATGTTTGATACACCGTGTGACCTTTATTGAAGACACACAAGATAACCGAGTGTGAACAAAATTGCCTCGTCCCCTAAAAAAAAAAAACAGACGACCGGCGAAGAATTTCCCCATCTTTAAGTTTTGTCCATGACTGTATTTCGAATAATATTTTCATTACGGCCTTATATTTACAGGTTCATGTCACTTCATATTTTAATTTATAAAATTGTAATTTTAAAATGAACACCCATACAACTTTTCCAAAAGAGACCTGTGGGCAGGGGTTTAGAAAAGGTTTACACATATTGTATACAACTAAATGCAATTCTATCGTTTATAGAAATTAGATTTTTTTGCAACTTAGCGTCAAAATGTGAAAAGATATTTCCACGTGGAAAATTAGGAAAGACAAACTTAAGGATGGCAGCAATTTACTTAAGGTAAGAACAAACTATGAATGATAAACAAAATATAAGGAATGAGGGAGGTTTACATATCACATATTACATATTCACATATCGAAATTGATAATCTGTTATTAAAATTAAAAAAAAATACTTCGCTACATAGCTCCTTCCCTATGAGAGCTGTGAGCCACAGCTAGCAATTATTGTAGTTACTGACATGGATCTGACGTGCTTCTGCCAAGGATTCCATCGAAATCTTGGAAAATTGTCCCTAGTACCTTTGCGTCCTTTTTCTTGAGGCGTGAAGAGCGGCTTTGTTGTCGTATCGTCTTTAGGGACATCGTCATTTTGGAGGGAAGTCTTGGCTTTGACACGGCGGTGGAATCCTGGAGCCAGTTTCGAAAAATGTAGAACACAGCACCCATGTCCTCTAAGTCTTCTCGGCGATCTTCAGTTTGTCTTCCCTTATTTACCCAGAATCTCTACCAAAATGCCACGTGGAAAATTAGAAAAGACAAACTTCAGGATAATGGCAATTTTTATTTAAGGCAAGAACAAACTATGAATGATAAACAAAAGATAAGCAATGAGGGAAGTTTACACAGTAGCAAAATATAAGCATAAAAATTGATACTATGTTAATAAAATAATAAATACTTTGCTACAAAATTTTAAAATGAATTCACAAATATAACGGCTATTATATAATAATAGTTCTTAAAATCAAGAGATAGAGTTTGGCAAGAGAAATGTCTTAATTCTAAGAACAATGAATGACGGCCAGGAGATCCCTCTGTCTTCAAGATATTATATAATTACAAAACTATTTTAGAGGCGTAATATTCTTTTTAAAATAAAACAATTTCTACTGTCCTTACTGCGATGGAAAAATTAAAGGGAGGGCCTGGCTCATCAGTGGTGAACCCTCCCAGCGGTTTCTCCAGTTTAATCTACCATACTGTCGCAGTAAGGACAGTAGAAATTGTTTTATTTTAAAAATAATATTACGCCTCTAAAATAGTTTTGTAATTTGATAACAGATGGCGCTCTAGTGCATCGTAATATTATATAATGTCCATTTATAAAAGAGTTAACTAACTTCAGAAGATGTAAATAATCGTCCCATGTTAACGACACTTAATCAATCAAGTGTTTATTTTTACTATGTATAAGATGGTGATATTGAACACCAAAGTCAGAGAAAAACAGAAGCAGTTTTCCCAAAAATAAATTTAATATATTTAATGAGTAAATTTAGCTCTTTTTCGAAAACATTTTATCTTCAGATAACATTTAATCAACTATGATAGATACAAAATACTTTTTTAAACGCCTTTTTATGCAAATAATAATCATCGAGTATTTTAAAAAATGCAAACTATATATTTTTGGGCAAATTTTATCTTGCATTTTTGAAAGTAATGCAAGTTTAGAACATGCCAATTTTGACCAGGCTCTAGAAAACTCTGTAGAAAACTATAGAAAATTTGAAGAAGCTTGCATAACCTGAAAAACTAAAAGGTACAATTTTCCCAACAAACTATTTATCCTAGAAAATAAAGCCTTCACTATTTAAACACCGATTATAGGTATGTAACTTGCCAAAGAGCCAGTGCATCTTTTCAAACACCTTTAGCCTTATTAACTTCTTGGCCACCGTCGCCATTTCTTCCCCAAACACTCTTTTTGTTCTTTACTATTTATTTTGTATTGTTCGGCCTTTTCTTTCGGAGGAAATCTTTTACTAAAAACATTTGTACTTTCTTCCTGGCAATTACGTTAACATTTAATAACCTAATTCTTAACATTTTACAAACATCCTTTATTTTCTTATTTACTACATATATCTTTCCACCAAATACGTTTCTATTCAACCTATAGTTTAAACATTGAATGAAAATTATACGATTCGATTCTTTAAATAAAAATTTAGTTTCCCTTCTCACAATAAAACTTCATTCCTTTGATTTTTAGCTGTTTTCAAATAACCATATATGCTCTTAACATATATGGTTTGGTCGCTCATGTTGAAACACACGCTTCATTTTCTTTTCAAAACCCTCTCCCATCAAACTAGCTTATTTTATGTTGCATTGGGATAACTATTACATATTCCCTATATAGGTTTCTAGGAATAATTTACATAGAGTAGAAGATACATGAGAATAAAAAACTATATTGTTTGAATATAACAAATACAGAGCGCGCGGTTAAGGCCAATCAAAATATAGATTTTATAGTTAATAAGTGGATATTTTGAATAAAATAAACGTATCACTGCACGATTCATTCATTTAACTAAAGAAATAAAGAGTCTTTATACCTCGAAAAATGACGTACTTGTTGTGTCTTTACAAAATTTACATTCTCTTCATTTTTGAATACTCAATATTGTAGCTCTTGGGATACGATTTTGAGAGAAAGAAGAGTATTATTAAAAGCTACAAGGCCCAAATATTCCCACTCGTTCTTGAAGACAGCAACGTTCTTAAAATAACTTCCTTGTAATAACTCTCTTTAATAGACCAACCGCACAGAAACCATACGTTCTGAACTTCATTTGCAGCAAAAAGGAGGTTATAGTTCTAAATAAACTCAACCATTTTTAAAAGATAAATTGAATTGAATCATTTGGTCGATTATTCTTAATAATAAATAAACATGATGCACTTATGGGCAATACTTAAGGAAGTTGTACCTTTTGGCATGTATATCGGGATTTAGACAATAACTTTGAAAGATATTTGATACACAGTGACCTTTATTAAAGACACACGAAATAACTAAGTGTGAATAAAATTGCCCCTACCTCCTTAAAAAATACCAGCGATATCAAAGAATTTCCAATTCATTAAGTTTCATTCATGAGTGTAAATAACTACGGCAGAAAATCGGAAGCTTTTTCAGCATTTTAGATATATCAAATAGGAATTACTTTGATATTTCTGATGCTTTAGTTAGTAAAAAGAGTTTCATATTACAGTTCGCTAATAGTTTATTATCTCAAAGCTAAATCTCGAAATCATTCCATTAATTGCATCAAATCTCATTACCTGTAAGGAGTTTTACTTTCGACCGGGCCGTCTCTTCATCTGAAGAAAACGTCTTTTCATTAACATGTAAATGTTACCTTATTTTTATATTTAGGATCTCTCTACATAAGTTACCTTTTTAAATCATTGCATTCAGCGTTGCCTTGATTTATTTACCTGTTTAGCTTCGTGTTGAAAGATTTACTTTTCAAACCCCCTGTTTATATAAAATCTTTTTGACCTTAGTTGTCATGCGCAAATACCTTAACTGCTGTTTTCACATCATACACTCATGGACAAAACTTAAGGAACTTGTACCTTATAGCATGCATATCAGGGTTCAAACAATAACTTTGAAAGATATTTGATACACAGTGACCCTTATTGAAGACACACGAGATAACCAAGTGTGAACAAAATTGCATCTGTCTCCTTAAAAAAAAAAAACAGACGGCCAGGGACATCGAAGAACTACCACTTCTTTAAGTTTTGTCCAGAGTTTATATAACCTCGATTTGTATATACATTTGAAGCAGTATAGGGATAACTGATTTATAAACGTTCTATTATTTTTCTTGACATAACTTATTTCGGAGATGGTACAAGATATAGTTTTGAATACAGCAGTCCATTATTTGAACATTTCAAAAATTAATATTTTTGTTCTAGTTCTCATATTGTTGCACATAGATCAGCTAATTTGCATAATCTATTATTGAATAGCCTTCCTTTTCTGAGATTGACACACGAATAGTACTAATGAAGTTAAATTATTATATAGATTATTGATATTTGATTAAAAAGGTATATATTGATATTTATTGTTTATATTTGGTTATTGATTGATATATATTTATTTATATTTTAATTATATATTCAATTAATAAGCGAGTTTTATTCAACATCTGCCATGGATGCAATAAATATAACCAAATATGCCTATACACATATAAGACACTAACCTAAGAAGGTGTTACCTTACCAGAAAATCTATTATATCTCTTTTTATTGAATTATTATTATTATTATTTTCAACAAATATTTTCACCAATTTTTTTTAGCCTATTATAACACATGAATCATATTTTAAATTCATCAATATATCATAATATTTAATTTCCACATATAAAAAGAGAGAGCATAAAGATCGCAATACAGTTGCAAAATTCCAAAGGAACAACAAAAAAAGTTCTTTCTGTCTAAAATATTCTCACAGTAGCATCAATGACAAATCTCAGATGGTGAAACTCTTCTAATATGCAAACTAAGTATTGCAGACGTAATAATCTTGTAGCGTGCTCTGATTGGACCGTTTATCCTAGAGAAGCTACTATGTCAAAATGAAAAACCTTGTTCATCACTGTATTTATGAACTCTATTTGAAATTCATATGTTTCAGTAGAAAATTGACAATCAACATAATTTTATTGACATCTTGTCAATACATGCACGCATACATATTAACATACATATTCATTGTATGTTGCAGTAGAGAGCAGTTGGGTTAAAATAACCTGCAAATCAATCGCCATTCTAGTTTTTCAACTTTACGATCAAGGTCGTTTTAAGACGACTGCTAATGGGCACGAAAGCTACCATGTGCATAATTCAATAAAAAACTTATTGCATTAAATAATATTGAATCATCGATCTCTTTTAATCTTTGCCCAATTGATAACATATCCAGATAGTTGGTCAGTCCGATAGCTATTAGTGTGATTATACATATTTAGGTATGGAAAGGAATTTATTTTTGAGAAAAAAGAGGATTCAAAAACATCGATATTAATAAGGAAGTTAATCTTCGACAACATGAGCTAAGACTTTAGGTCATATAATGGGCTCTATTTTAATACAGAATACCTTCGTAGTGTTCTATCTATGAAAGTTTAATTTAGATTATCTATTATAGTTAGTGAGATATAAAGGATAATTTTCACACACACAATGAATTTTATATCACCCGTCCAAGATAATATCATTTTGATAGTAAATTTTAAGTACTGTATTTCTATTTGTTTGCCATGGAGATTTTATGGTGATTAAAGAAAAATGCATCTATTATATAGCGGTACACTTCCTTTGATCATTTATGGCTATTGTTTTCTCTGTTTAGACAGTCATGCTATGTAACAAAAGTTGCACCTCTCTCTTTAAAATATATTAAAACAATTAATTTGTTTTATCACCCTAGTACACTCAAAACAAAATGTTGGTACTGCGTTTTGGGAAATTCAAACAAAAGCAAACCTGTATACCATGGTTTCGAGATACGGTCCTCTTCAGTACAAGGACGGCCCTGATTTAATAACATCTTAGAAGAAAAGTCATGAAATTGGTCGAATTCTCCAAAAAGGTCTTCAAACTGGTGAAGTGGCAGGAATAACCTTCAGGCTATAATACAGTATGCGGGAGGACGGCATCAAGGTACCAAAAGAGGAACCTCTCTCATTAAAATAAAGGTCGTCTCTCCTGTCAAAATACAGACGCTAAAACTAAGCGTCATCCATTGACCGTCGTCGCAAACTAGCGGCCTCGGGTTGGTGACAAAGCCACAACACCAGCTTTGGAAACTTCGAAGCGCCCACCTGGATACCATGATTTCGGGCTATGACCCTCGCAAGTCCGAGGCAGGCTTTATTCCATGAGCTCCAAAGGAGATCAAATGAAATCTTCACAATCCGCCAAGAAGGGGTTCAGATGGCAAAGCGGCTAGGCCAAATCTATGGCCAAATATAGATGAAAATTTCGCCGGAAGGAGATTGTTCTATGCAAATAAAGGTCAACTCTCCCGCCTTAGTTTTAGCGTCTATTTTGACAGGAGAGGCGACTTTTATTTTTATAGATCAATCTTCTCCCGGCGGAATTTCCATCTTTTATATCATGCATATATCAATTGAAACCTTTTTTAATTTAATAAAATAAAAAGGTTATAGATCAGAGAAATAAAGTAGAGCTTGAAAACTTTCATTTCCCTAAATACTAATCGGTTTTGTCGTATAGAAACACATCTTCGCCAAAGCGCTATATGGCCCTTTTTTAAATCTTGAATAAAAGCTCCGAAAGAATTTCTATATATATCGTAACTAAAATTTAATAATTAAAAATGAGTCATAGATTTGAATTTTAAGACACATTTACTTTTATCAATAATTTGAACGGCGGAATGATCCAATCATTTTCAAAGTGTTATGGTATAATTACAAAGTACTTGTTTGCTTCATGTGCGCTCAGAGCCACATAGCTTCAAAATTAGAGTTAAAAATCTTTTCATTTATATATAGTATCGTAATATAAAATAAGTGAATATTTAAATAAAATATGTATATTTCTTTCTTATATACAAATTGCGCATGATAATTACTCTTCAATTTCAACATTTTCCTTACCCTTAGCAATGATTTCTTTGCATGAACAATTTTCAGGCTCTCCTCTGTATCCACTTTAAGTCATTCCCTTTTAAAAACATTATGTCATTAATAACAACTTTAAACAAAAAGTAGTATTTCAGGGCTTGTTATTATTTTGGAGCGTTTTCTTATGAGTTTTGCCAGAAAAAAAAATTGGCAGCCTTTTTTTCGTTTCGTTTAGTTGGCTTTTGGCATTATAAACTATTTTTTGGAAAAATCTATAAAATTTATAAAAATATATTTAAAGTTTCATGATAATTCAAAGCTTTGAATTCGCATTTTTAATATTAGGTAAATGGCCGAATTATATTTTCTATATTAATACAGAATGTCACATTCTCAGAAGCCTTCATATATCTGGTAAATATGTAAATAACTTTCTGGGTATGTTCGATTTCAAGCAAATACATGGAAACTACTAGACCGAATATTTTGCCTAGATTTGAAATGTGTTATTTCCACATCAATGCTTTTAAATGAATTTTTCCTGACACTAATACGATTTTCCAAAAAAGGAAAATCGGTTGTTGATGATAAAGCCTTTCTTTTTATTTATTTTTGAAGTAATCAAGATTTCGATCAAGTTTGTTCTTCTACGGGCAAATAATTAATATGACAAAAAATGAATATTGTTAATAATATATATTTTTTTTATGTTTCTCACACTATAATTTCATAATAAGTTTGGTGCTTTAGAAACACAAAAAAAAAAAAAATAGGTGGTCAAGTCTTTTGCTCCTAACTATTTTATTTTATTCTTCTCGGCAATGCTGGATGATCCGAGATCAAACAAAATTAGATACTCTTGATTTTCAAAATATTATGTTAGAAAATAATTTCAATATATATATAGTTCCAATGGGGAAACTTTTATTTTTACCTCAATATAAAAATACGGGAATGGTTGAAGTTCGACAATAGATTCTGCAGCATCTTCTGGGCTACACACCTGAATATCTTCTTTCGCATAATTCCATATATGTCATAGAGTCGAATTAAGATATATTTTTGAGAGAGTGTGATATATACTTTTATATATACACAGTAGAACCTCTCTATAAAGGACATCTAGTTGCAGAGCCAAAGTGTCCTTTATGGAGAGGTGTCTTCTTACCGGAGAGTTGCTAAATATTAAAAATGTTATTTTTATATATATTATTATATATATTATGAAAACTGTCATTTATAGAGAGGTCTTTTCTAGCGTGAGTGTCCTCTCATGGAGGTTCTACTGTATATGAAAAATAATAAAAAGCGGGGGCAATGAAACAATAAAATATTAGTCACATCGTGATTGGTAGACTGTTAGAATATATATACGCGCAATTTGGTGAACTCTAATATCTTTCAAAGATAATTTATAAACATATCTCACCTATATTTAGCAATCTATTCATCTGAATTTGTGCTCTTAATCTCTTTCCTAACAGCTTTTTATATTCTCAGAATTTTAATAAAAAGGAATGAATCTCTTTGTGTGTGTGAGGTAGGAAAGCAAGTTTCTCTCTCCGGTAGGACCTGGTCTCACACTATATACCTGAGTTGATATTTGTATTATTTCTGATCTTGTGTATTTTCAAATTTTTATTTCATTGACGTCATGGGGGGAGGTATAGAAATATGTTCCGTTAGGGTCAGGAGAAGCTGGGCCTATGGGAATGTTACTCAATTAATTTAGGATTATTTTTACTTTAATTTTGTGTGACATAAATTGTCTTTCTGAAATTAACTCAGATTAATACCTACTCTCGAGATAACTCAGATAGTATTTAAGATGGCAATAAAGATCCGGGTAGTTCGATAATTATTTCTTGAGTGTATCAAGTGTCGAGATACCTTTTTTGGTTAAGAGATTCTTATTATAATATACTTTAAGGGATTGCTCGTTCTTTACGAAGTATTCGTCGTTGCTGAAGTATGCCATTGCTTCTAATGATTCTTGGAAGTCCTCTTCAGTTAAACAAACTTTTCCTTAGGATTCCATTTTATATCTTCACTTATTAAGTTTTCATTTTCAGTTCAGGCTGAAACCTTTTCGGGACTTTCTCTGTTGAAATTCTTATTCTCTTTACTATATAGTTGAACTATCGCGAGTTCAGATGTTTGCGCAAGTTCTGCCATGTGTATATATTTTACTCCCATATACACAGCCACATTAAGACTACCGGTTCATACAGATTCACAACAGGAGGAAAGGAAGCATAGATGGAGCTCCTGTACTCCAGGCAGCGCAGCACCCAACAACAGGTCCGACGCATGTCCAGTGGCTACACGTTCCTTCTTGCATTATATATATTATATATATATATATATATATATATATATATATATACTCTTGAGATTTATATTTTAACTTTCCATCAATTCAACTCGAGGATCATGACTGTGGTCTCAACGTTGTAGGTGTGTTGCGGTGGAATGCTGATCTATTAGGTTCAGCTCATTAGCGCTCTCTCTTCCTGATGGTTTCTTTCTGTTGAAATTTTTTTTTTTAAATTTCAAAATGGATATTTTCAGATTCGTCATTCAAGTTCCTCTTCAAAGTCTTATCAATTTTTCCAACTTTCATATTCAAGAATAAGGTTGCTTGGAATATGAATATTATCTCTGGGTTAATCAAGATATTCCATATCACAGGGTGGCAAAGTGTTTTATATTGGAGTGTCAATTTGGGAAAGGAATTTGTCTTAGTTTGAATATTTCTCTCAAATATCGGAAAATATTTTTTTCACTTTACTATCTGGTATGAGCAACATTATGTTCGATATTATGTGTCTTTTGAAGGTTAAAGGTGTACGTTGGATTCACCGTCTTGTTTTTGATCTCAAAACCGTTATTTATTAATATTCTCGCACACTTGGGGCTGGCAAATGGCCTGTATATTTACCCTTTCCACTGGTTCTCTGGTCTGTTAATCTCTGCGATTGCAGCAAGATATTCGTCTGCAATCTTCCTTTCATCTATGGGAAATATTTTAGCCCATATATGATTAAACTTCGTTTTTATATATTAATTATATTTTCTCTTTGATTTCCTTTAGGTTTTTGGCTGTTAGTTTCTCATGCGATAGATTTGAATTTAATTGATAATCTTTATTCAATAGTATTTTCAAATATTATTGTACATCTATAGCAGACATTCTATATCTAAAATGTTCTATCAACTATTTTTTATCATCCGTTACTAGTTTTAATGCCGTTTCTTTATATAAAAATTATCATATTCAGGGTTCATATAAATGAGAAAGTTTCTATTAAGATCAATATGAATGTTTTAAATTTTTATGTGCTTCTATTCACCCCAAAGATATTAAATCAAATCTCGTTGAAATCTCTTGAAATATCAAATTTGATTGAAGACAATATAAATCTTTTAAGCAAAAAAAAAAAAAACTCATGTAAAGTAAATCTCTATCTCACTTATGACATCAAACATACGTAGGAGATTTCCCAAAACCACATGCTATGAATCATCCTAAAGACCCATGTGTTTTCAAACTGTGCGCGGAGCCGCCAGAAAAGGAACATATTATATAAATATGTAACCACAATACCATTTCCAACCTTCACTGTCTATGTCATAGTTGAATTGTCCTTGTTAGGATGCTCTCACAAAAAAGCACTTTCCTACATTATGAAGATGCCAAAAAGAAAAGTGCCGACCGATTCCAATAGTGGAAGATGGCACAGTTCCCGGAGGACCATCCAAGACTTCCGCTCAGCCCAATTATCCCGCGATTTGCCCTAAAAAACAAATCAGTCGGACTTCCGACCGACACAATGGGACGGGACAATGGGAGCTATCGCAGCATCATCCAAATTGTTTCTCATCGCCCTTTTGCATCCATTTGTCTCGGGATTCAATTGCAGATACCCCGTGAGAAGACACTCTCTCCGCTGTAACTAAGTTGCCGTCGCTATTGGTGGGGTTATCAATGCCTATTGTGGTTTAACAAAAATAGGGTTAATAAATATTTTAGCTAATACATTTTTCAAATATATACTCCCCTTTCAAATTCAATATAAAAGATAATTCATATTTTCAGAACTGTAAGCATCATGAAAATTATATGGAAACTATATCGAGGAACAGAAACAAAAAAGTAGATGGATTCATTATAAACATACAAGTATTATACAAGTACTTGTATTAATAAGTTTTAAATTGAGGGAGTTATGATATTTTACTCATATTTTTATTATTATTTTCAATTTGAATATTTAATAATAGACTCTATAAAAAGATATATAATAATGTAAACTGTGGGTGTGAGAGATCTGTACAAATAATCGTTTCAATTTAAGGAAGTTATTTTCAGCTTGGTTGTTCAGCGTGCATGGCAAGACACACACGAATGAAGCAAATAATTCAATCAAACTTGATTCCTGACACAGATATTAGTCGCTAGAAAATCGAATTTCCCCGAGTGAATTTCCTGCTTGACTGCGCTGGTGCACCAGGACAATCGAACAAAGATGACTAGGAAATTTACTTATATACCATGTAATATCCTATATAGTAATTTAAATTATTAAATAGTTTGTAAAAAGTGAAGTAAAGAGAATTAGTTACAAAATATAAATAAAATACCTTTATATATATTAATTTTAAAAAAGCACATTTTGGAGGCTTCTATATATATATAATTAATTTTCCACTACAAAACGTCAGAAATAAATAAAAATAAAGGTTTTAGTGTTTAATTAACCATATGTATTATATATATGGTAATTTAAGCCAACGACCCCCTATTGTATATAACTTATAACAAGATTTTAATGTTGTATAGTAGAAACACATCTGTAAATGGTTATATGCATGATTGACATGGGTCATTACATCATCATATGTCATGTAATTTGTACAAACTGAGGATAATAAATAAAACTCTGTAATAGATTAAGAGTTGAGCTAGAGAGATAGAAGTCAAACACGTCTAAATTCGAGATAGATGGAAGCCACAAAGCAACATCTAAGGATAGATTGGAAGCTGTCAGGACGGCGCCAGTAGAATGTCACCAGACGACCCACACTCTTCACATCTGGTGACATGCAAAACCCCATTTCTCAGAAACGGTATATAAAGCCCCCGCCCTAGCTAAAAATACAGTTAGTTTACCATCTGCGCGAGCTCTCGTCGGTTGTACCTCAGGTCCATCTCATCCATCATGTAGACCAGTAAGAAACTTCTATCTCCCCATCTTTCGCTCCTAGCTCAACTTTATCTGTTAACGGAACTTTCTTAGTGCAACTGTGTCTTCGTTTTATGTGTGAACATTCCCAAGCTTTCCACTCTGCCTCGACCACGACTGCCTGTACTTTGTGAGAACTGTAAAAGGTCTTCCAGGGTGCAGAGAGGTACTGGAAAACTCCCCATCCTGACTGTTCCTCTCGGTCAACACAGTATAGCGAGAGTCAACACTTCATCATCACAAATATGTTTAAAATATCTAAAACTATTAATTTATTCATGTTTTTAGTTGGGATTTTAATTGAAAATAAATCTTTAATTGAAACATGAACAATATTTGCATGACATCTATTTATAAGTAATAAACGATTTTTCTTTTTTTAATAAAATAAAATTGTTTTGGTGCTTGTGTGTGTGGAAGAGCAATGCTCGATGCAAGCATTCACATATAATTTTTCTGTCCTCAGAGTTTTTCTAAATTAGTTAACTAAGAAATTCTCTACAGTGTAAAAGAATATACAAGAAGCACAGCCAAATACATTATTAGAGGTTTATGAAGGATTAAATTAACAAATCCGCTGGAGGGCTCACCACTTATGAGCCTGTCGCTCCCAATACTTTCTATGGCACTAAGAACAGTAATGGGTTTGTTTGATTTGTGCTACATAGTTTCATAACTTTAATTCTTGAGAAATAAATGTTAATATGAAGTATTAATATCACAATCCGAACCTAAAATTCTCTAAATAAAATAGGTTCAAATATCCAAAGATCATCGAAGTGCCAACCCGGCCAGGGATTGAGGTAGTTAAAACGAATACACTATGTCGTGATATCATAGCCAACCACATGTGAAAAATGCATATTTCAATAGTTTATAAATGTTTGTTTCAACTATCAGATAAATATGTTAAACTTCAAGGCGAACAAAGGTCTGCGAGGACAGTGAATAATCAATTTCCAGCTCAGTGAGGCCTTCACCCCGGCGTCTGCTCCACGTCTTGTGCCATTTCCTAGCCTCTAAACACTTTTATCAATTCTCCGCTAGCCATAGGTTGTTGGCATTCCTGTACTCTCAGAGTTTCCTTTCTATGGGTAGTCTTTTAATGGTATCGAAGTGTGTCTTTTCAAGAAATTGTCCATGAATTCAATTTCTACCTTTCTCTTCCTGGTCTTCCTTACATACATCCTGGGCAAAGGACAAGATTTTCAAACATGCTGGTTCTCCTCTCAAGGAAGACTATATAATGGTTGCAAGAGAATATATGGCTTAATGTTTTATATTTTTGACCATTTGTCCTTACACTAGTGCATAGAAAATATTCTGATAAAAAGACTTACTATGGTTGCTAGGAAATATAGGGTATATCTCTCGATTAATTTTACCATTGCGCCTACTAATGGATAGAGTTCCTTACTTAGAAGAGTATTGCTAGGGAATTTTGGCGAAATATATAATATAGAAGGGTCCGAAGAAGCTACCCACAAAAACGCAAATAATGTGTTGTATATAACGTACTTTTATTAATCTCTCTCACACACACACAAAGCCTTTATTAAGACGTTAGTCTTATACAGATTCTCCGTACAACGTGCAATAACAGGAAAGGAGCAGCACAGGAAACCAGTAGTCACGCAACTATATACAATTATTAGTAATAAGGAAAAGTAAGACTTAATATGAAAGGTCGACGCCATCGCCTCAAGTCCTCAATTCCATAAGCGCGGAGCAGAAATAGGGACTAAGTTATTTAGTTCGCCATAAATATAGCATCGAGACACAAAAAGGAGGTTTACTCCAGCACAGCCATCCATATCACCAGCTCCGCAATTTCATCGTCGACCAACACGATGGCCCCTCGATGTTTCGTCATCATTCTGAGGTGTAAGAACAATAGCTTCCAAGTTCTCTTTCTTCCCTCTTTACACCTACTGCCTTGTAAAAATTATATAGGGCCTGTGAGCAACTAGTCTACTTGTTTGGGCACTGGTTAACATCGTTTGGTATTAATCTCAGATTTGTTATACCCTCACAGTACTGACTTGGTTCTCATGATTACTTCCTGTTTCCACGGTTAATGCAAAATTAAGCTATATAGATATACATCTAAGAAAGTACCAAGAATCATTGCCACAAAAAGAACAAATATTTATAATTATTTTTAAAATATCTGCCGCCAGTTTAGACTCGTAAACATAATGAAGGCGAAAATCAACTACAATGACTAAACTAAATTCTTTGTATATATTGTCTATTAATTTTGTACTTAATATTACCGCCGAATTAACGAATCAATCTATCACTGAACCGAAATGGCCCCACTTCTGCTTAATGTACCTGTTTATAACAATTTTGATTCAATGATTCTAGCTGTGTGATATATTATTATTTTATTTATCAACAAATCTCTTGTTTTATCTCAACTTGAACGACTTCTCGTCCTCACTGCCGTGGAAATATTGTTTATTACTTTATATAAATATAAAATAAAATTGCGGGAGGATGATATTCATATACCAAAAGAGGCACCTCTCCCTTCAATTGTGCATCAGAACGAAGCACTACGAAGCCGCCCCAGTACTGATGAGGGCCAAAGCCTGAAACCATGGTATACAGGTTGTTGGCTTTTTGTCTGAATCTGCAAAACCTGGTGTTGTG
>CP092864.1:164483033-164542488 GCA_030710605.1 Cordylochernes scorpioides
TATAGATAAAACTTAAGAAAGTGAAAAGTCTTTAATATTGCCGGGATCAGTTTTATTCACATTTGGTTACCTCGTGTGTCTTCAATAAAGGTCACTGTGTATCAAATATCTTTCAGAGTTATTGTCTGAATCCCGATATATATATGAAAAGGGTACAAATTTCTTAAGTTTTGTCCACAAGTGTATTATTATTATAATACAACATATTATTATTTATCTACTAAATTATACAAATTAAAGCCATAATTTTCAATTCATTAGTTAACAGAGTTGAAATAGTCTACAGAACTAGTTAAAGCTTAAATATTTTATTTTAATGGAGACATTTGGCCTAAACTGAAACTGCATTTTTCATCGTTCTCTCAGGTCTGAAACAAGTGAAAATCGAATTAAAATATGTTCCGAGTCATGATCATCTTAGTTACATAGTGGAGTTTTATTCTACCAATTCTATATAAGTATGCGTAAAAGTCGCCATGCTCCGTAAAAAAATGTATATTATAAACATTTGGTTGTACAAATTTTGGTAATCTTGAATCTCAAAAATATTCTCAGAAATTATCATTAGAATCTTCATAGTATTTTGGTAATTTTCTATTTATAAAGTAAGATAATATTATTCACCTTAATCCTGGAACATTTCTATTATAATCTCTATTTGAACTAAATTGATTGGCAGAAGGAAAACCCTAAGTTTAGGTATTCTGGCGAGAACAAATGTGCTGTTCTAAGATGTTTTATAAGAAATTTGAACTATTTTTGACACGTATGATTTATTTGAAAAATAATCATGCGTGTCAAAAATAGTTACAATTTTTTATAACAGATGGCGCGCTTGAGAATTTTATACTGTAATAAGTCCAATTTGTTTATATATGGGTACCGGTTTGTTGAACCTTAAGTTATTGTGCTTTTAAATAAGGTCTCATATAATATTAATGATCTCGCCTACTATCCAATCCCCACGATATTTTTGTTAAACCGAGGATATAGTCACTATCTCTAGTTGCTTAAAAATACAATTTAGATGTCCCAAGCATAATAACGGATTTTATTGAATTTAAAATGGCTACTTTAAAGAACAACACAAATGAAACGTTTCAAAGCTTCTTCCCTAACAGCATACCAAAATATTTCAGGCCAAACTTTCATAATTCTCAATTCATTTCTAATCTTGGAAGTTTCAGAAGCTTTTTTAAAAATAATTAAAGCGATGGAAGACTCGAGTTGTTTTTGTGGACATGAGGAACAAACCTCAATACATCTTTTACTGGATTACACTCTTTTTCAAATCTATAGAATCGACAATAATTTAATAGTAACAGATCCAAATATTTTTTATTTCCAGTAATGAAATCAATATTAAATTCAATAACTTATATGGATATATTCTAAATTATATAGCAACATATATCTTTTAACAAACTGATAATTTATATTATGCTGATTGTACATATTGCCAGGCACTTTCTTCTTTTGTTCACAGTTATTTTTTCTCGTTTTTCTCTCTTTCTCATTGTTAATATAATATGACTATTCTATTCACGGCCTAAAATTAGACAAATGTAGAGGCATACATGTATGACAGCGCAAGTGTCCCTAGGGGGACATAGCGCGTTAAATTGAAATAAATAAATGAATATCTAGTTGTTTTTGCAACAATTATGCCGATGTAAGGGATATAAAATATAATTTGTTCTTGTTTCGTTGATTATTGAAAGTCAAACTCAGTATTTTAAAGTTTTCCACTGGTTCTATAAGGTTGTCACACAAATAAATTATATCATTTTAACAGTCGAATAAATATAAAATATTTGTTTTTTGTCTTGATATTTTAAGTGTATTGTTTTAAGACCATCTAATAATTTTTCCAATTGTATTTTCAATTGTATTCTTAAGTTTTGTTACATCAGTATATTCCAGAATATTACCGTTAGATCATCTTCATAACCAATGATTTCGCAATTAGATTCCTAAAAGATGGTTAAAAGGTAATTCATTATGGTATTCCAAATTGTCGGAGATGAGAAAAAAAACTTTATAGGTGGTTTTCACGTTAATTTCGCATTAATTAAAGATCTAAATTATAATGAATCGCTTTTATATTTTAACCATATAAATATGATTGTGTCTAATATGGTAGTTGAAAGAATATAATGTCTTTAGCGCAATTATTATTAAATTTAAAATATATAAAATTTCAAATCACTGTCATTACTATCATTATCTATCCAAAGTGTGTAAAATATTTTAATATCTCTCGATATAAACGAATATTTAATAAATTATTGAGAGTATAAAATCGTGAGACGAAGAATTTCATGAAGTTTTTTTTTAAATACAGCCTTATTGCCCTTCTACAGGAGAAAAAATAAGAACGTATATGAAGATAAATTGTTTTGTATATACATATCTACACATATGTATATTAAAAACACACTATTTATCTTCTTATACGTTCTTATGTTTACTCCAGGGTGTATGTAGAAGGGCAGAAATTCTAGGCGAATATATCTAACTAATGAATTATAATAACACTGTGTGCTCGATTGACCCCAAACATTTAATGAGCGGCAGGATATGCAACAAGTTGCGACAAGTCCACGGTGAAAAGATTTGCATCAGCGCAGAATCCTATTCTGTGTAGTCAGTCGCACAATAAGGGGGCGAGGAAGTGACGTCGAGATGTGGGTCAGTCAGCCGGTGGTCGGGAGAATGCCTGCCATCCTCTTGGTAAGTGGCCGCAGCTCCTCCGCTCTCCCTGTGGCAGCTTCACTCACCAATATATATGTTCTTCTATATTGTATCTTATGTCCATAGTGTACTTAAATAACACATTTCTGAGATTACACCTTCCAGCATAGCACATATAAGCAGAATCGTCCAATAATGCTCTAAAAAGAGCGGTCTAGTAGATTAATTCGCGAAACCTCTGGGAGGGTTCACTACTGATAAGCCAAGTCCTCCTAATATTTCTTCATGGCAATAAGGACAGTAGAAGTTTGATATATATGTAAAAGAAACATTTTTGTTAGATGCTTTTATATCATATTTTATATATAATACACATAGTAGAATCTCTTCTAGATGTACCTCGATAATGAGAATATTTCCTACAATTCGGATCTTTTCTCTATGGTTCCACAGCATCTAAACTATTGCAAAGACTAAATAATTTGTATATTTTTGCTTTCCTCCTTCCCTAAAATTAATATAATATAAGAGTTATTTAATTTGTTAGTTAGAAACATTATTATGCGGATATGAACCCTGGTTACCGGATTAAAAGAAGTATAACTTTGTTATTAGACAGATTGTTTAAACTTTGTTGTTGTTGGAGAGTTGACCAGGTAATATTCAATTTACACTTTTGATATCAAGTTGACAACATCAGACATTCGGAGAATATTATAAAACCTTTCAATTTATAAATTTCTAGCTTTCGAACACGAAATCCCTTCTACAGGAGAACACACTCCAGGAAAAGGAATTTTACATGCCCGAAAGCTAGAGATTTATAAATTAAAATGTTTTTAAAGAAACTTATCCCTGGAATATTTATATTTCCACTTTGATATTGAAACATGGGATTATATTTTATTGAACTATACATTTAAATGTTTTGTGGTGATTACGATTTATTTCAACACTCCATCTTGTGTTCAAGCGGAACAATATTCATCCATCATGATGCAGAGTTTGGAACATGTGCAGAAATAGATTGACATATATCTTGGCAAGATTTTTCTTGTTTATAATATTGGCTAAGAATTATTGGGTGTATAACGCTCTTCATTTTAACCGTGCATTTTAAAATGAAAAATTTTATTGTGTGATAACTGTGATGATACTTTAGGTTTTTAAAACTCATTTGTTAGTTGCTTGAAGTAAACAGTATTCTTCATGATGAGAGAGAGTGTCATAGAATCTCACTGAATAACAATCCGTTCTATATAAAATATATTTATTTATATTTTTCTTTGAGAGAGCAAACACAGCATTTATACGTCCATCAATAAAATGAAATTTTATTATTTATATATTCAATCTCAAAACTATTCTTCAAATAAATGACAACATGATATAATATGAATTATGTATATGTGGTGAGGTCCTGTCAGTTTCCAATCTATCTTTAGATGTTGTTTTGTGACTTCCATCTATCTCGATTTTAGACGTTTTTGACTTCTATCTCTTGCTTCAGCTCAACTCTTAATCTATTACAGAGTTTTATTCATTTATCCTCAGTTTGTACAAAGTACATTACATATGATGATGTAATGAAACATGTCAATAATGCGTATAATCATTTACAGATGTGTTTCCATTATACAACATGAAAATCTTGTTATAAGGTATATACAATATGGGGTTGTTGGTTTAAATTACCATAGAAGGGCCCCGGGAGTAAAAGGGTTTATCCGGGTTTAAGCGGGTAAAGCCTCTCTAACACAGGTAAGTAATTAAAATTTATTTTTATTTATTTAAACTGTGAAGGTTAAAAAGGGCTATAGCAAGATGATTTTGTTTGGATATATAAAAGTGAAATAAAAATGACATTTTTGTTTGATTTAAAAAAAATGATGATTTAAAATAAAATGATGACATAAAAATTCACATTCTAAAAGAATTGGCGGGCGTTGGAAAGGATTAGTAGTTGAAGAATATGCAATTGTTAGGAGTGCACATGTAAACCAAATACCTAGATCCAGGTGCAAAGCGAGGAAAAAAGACTTGAGCGTCTTCCTAGGCAATGTTTCACTTGCGATCCTATATAAGGGTTACAGTGTTTTGTCACAATTTTAGGGCTATTGGGTTAAAAGTTGTTGAAGAAAAGTTGTTTATTTATATGATTGGGAAAGGAGTGAAATAGAGCCTTGCGATAAGTAGAATTGTTGTACCGACATTAGGTGGTCTGACTTGACATGAAATCAAAGGTTGATTGTGGTCCGCTAGAGCTGAAAAAAAAAAGGTTGAATGTTGAAAAAAAGTGAACGCTTTGTGAATGCGTTGGTGATTGTGCTTTGCGGATGATTGAAATTAACTTTTGAAACGTGTTCAGGCCAGAAGTTGGGAATTTTAAATCTGGGGAACTGTGTTCAAAGAGTTTGTTGAAATTACGAAATCAAAAAAATATATATATATAATTGCCAAGCAGTGCTGTCGTTTTTCTACAATGAAGTGAAGCATTGGGTGAAATAGATAGTGATGAAAAGTATAGGGAAGTGCTTAGAGAATATGATCGTTGAAAACGATTGTTGTATGCCCGATAGTTGATGATAAACATTGTCATATAATAAAGGTATTTAAAAAATAAAATATAGTGAATAAAAATATAGAAATATGATTGCGGGTAAAAAAGTGTAAGTGGACAAAATCAAGAGAGAGCATGTAATATATATAATATATAACAATTAAGAAAATAAAAATGATTTTTGAAACAATTAAATGTTCTGCAATACTAAAATAAATATCATGAAAAATACAAGTAAATTTGATTAGTTTTTTTTAAAATAATTTTGGATTAAAAATCTGATTATATAATTGAAAGGTAAAAATAAAAATAATTATTCAAGATTTTATACAAAAATTATAATCTAATCAATGGTCATTAATGGTTGGATAAATGTTGGGTAGTGGAAAATTGAACAATATTCTCGTTTATCCAAAAAGGTGATATGTAGATAATTATATCTCTTTTCCGTTATATAAAGTCTATATCAGACTTAACCAAGTTGTTTTAATTGGTGATATAAATGGTTAGTGGTTAGTGTGAAACATGTGTTTAAAAAAAATGGCGATCATGAAGATAGAGGTCAAGATGATAGCTTTGTGAGGGAGAGAAGACGGGGCGTTGTAACTGAAATAGATTCGGGGAATCCTATTACTGGGGGTCACTCCTCCTGTTTTTCACTGAAATTGTCGGGGTGTTTGTTATTTTTGTCATTTACTTGAAACTGAATTTCTCTCTCTCTTTTTTCGAGGTTGACAATTTTCTGGTCTATTTTAAAGATATTTTTCTCGGTGTTCGTAAGTGGTTGTGTTTCGAAGTTAGTTTAGACTTAGTAAAAATGATATTCAGTGATTTTAGATTTGATATCTGTGAAATGTTTGACTTTCGACGTGGACACTCTTTGAGGTGAGATGTATCACAGGCATGAAGGCGTCTTTGGCCTGTTAAGTGAGAAAGTTTTGTGGTGTGGCGCTGTGACACGAAGTGGAAAATTGTGAATGAAAAGGTGTCACGCGAAGTTGTTGTTTGGTACAAAATCTAACCTGTTTCAGCATAAATAACAAATTAACTAGTCATGGTGGTGGTTGTACGAACATGTATCGAGAATATTTTTGATTGTTAGTGGATTTGGCACGTTTAATGTGAAATTTTTGAGTGTTTAGTGGGGCGACGTTATGGAGCTTGTGGGGGCTCGAAATTGGATTTGTTTGTTAAGTCGCGCACTAATAATTATTGCCAATTGGAGATAGTGGTGTGTGAGGGTGTTGAAACGTTTGTTGAGAGAGATTTGTTGATGATTAATAATGCATGTAAAAGAAAGGGAGGATGAGGGAGTGTAACTATGTTGAATTTTAACTTGTTTTGGGAAAGAACAGTTGTTTTTCCTAGTTGTGATTTTGAAGATATTGTCTCTCAGGAGAGAAATCACAAAATATTTCTGAAATAAAAAAATGTGTTTCACCTATGTTGATTTATATTTAAAATTTTGATTTTTTTCAATCGTTGATTATGGTTGCTAAAACGATTCTTTTAAAAGGGCAATGTCGTGAGAGTGGCGAGAATAATTTGATTTGGGGCATTTAGTGTAAATGGTGAATATGACAATGATTTTTTCGAAATGTTAAGTATTTGATTATGAAATTGGTATATTTTGGTATAAAGATAACTAATAAGAAAATCAAAATAAGTTTAGAATTATGTTATGAGAGATATATATATATTTTAATATAAAAATAATGTTTTTTTTCTTTTTTTTTTTGTAGATTTGGATAATGCCATTTTAGGTGAATTTGAGAAAGGCATGTAAGATTGGTAAATTGGTAAAAATGCGTGAAGGGCGAAATTTTTTTTAAAAAATAAAATTGAGAGTAATAACTTGAAATTTATAATCAGATTAAAAATTAAAGTAAATTTGATAAATTTGAGTGTGAAAGTTTTAAAAATTGAATAAAAAATGATATAAAAAAGGTAAAAATTGATTTTAAAATGCTTAAAGTGAAAATATAAATACAAAATATATGGTGAATCAAGTTGTGAACTTGAGGATAAAGTTAGGTAGTTTTTTTTTAAACTTAAAATGGTGTGATTGTTCAGTCAGCAAACTTGATCTCTGGTTGTTTTCCTGCTGACGTGGAAAGCTCCATGTAGGGCTTGTAAAAGCTTGTAACTTCTCCAAAGTTGATTGCGGCTTGTCGCCTTGAGCATTGTCTCGACGATGTCAGGTCGAAGGTGGAGAACTTCTCACTGGGTTTGCGTCATTCTGCTCCTCGATTTCCATTTCTTGCGGAATTTTTGGCTGTGTCGTTGGGGTGGTCAGACAGCTTGATCCCGGCGTTGGCGATCTATGTTAGCGGGTCTGCGGAGGTCCCTTGGGGCGTCGTGTCTTCCGTAAATATCTCTTTTTGGGGAGAGATTGCTTGGTCGTTTCGTTGGAATGGCCGGTTTGTTCCTACAAAGTCGTTTCTTGTGTTGGGGTAGATTGCTCAGTCGTATCGTTGAAATGGTCGATTTACTCCTCCATCTTTGCTCTTTCTCGCTTCTATCTGAACAGGCTTCTTGCCTTCGTTGTGTCATTTTTCGATTTGGTCATCCTGTCGACTAACTGTAATGTGATGAGGTCCTGTTGACTCTTGTAGAATCCTGTCGACTAAATGTGGTGAGGTTCTTTCAGTTTCCAATCTATCTTTAGATGTTGTTTTGTGACTTCCATCTATTCGAATTTAGACGTTTTTGATTTCTATCTCTTTAGCTCAACTCTTAATATATTACAGAGTTTTATTTATTTATCCTCAGTTTTTACAAAGTACATTACATATGATGATGTAATGACACATGCCAATCATGCGTATAATCATTTACAGATGTGTTTCTATTATACAACTTGAAAATCTTGTTATAAGTTATATACAATATGGGGTTGTTGGTTCAAATTACCATATATATATATATTAGCAAAAATAAATTTTTATATGGAAAATAGAGGATTTTCAATAAATACTGATTAGTATATTGACACAAAATTATTTCTAACATTCACAAAAGAGAGAGATATATATTTAACATCTTAATATATAATTAACTAGCGGATGTACCCGGCTTCGCCCGGGTTTTACCCGAGTAAAGGTTTGTCTAACGAATATTTGTTAAAACAATTCTCTATAAACTTATAAAAAAATATAATAGATATATTTTGATAATTTCAAACTCGTAAATTTGAATCTCTCGATAAAGTGAACATTTTTTCCCCGGTCCCTGTGTGCCGTGTCATCCTGAATTTTGTCTCTTTCCTAATTTTCTACATTACAAAATCATCGTTTTATCTAGTGAACATTTTTTCCCCGGTCCCTTGAAAAATACTCGATAAGTTTAATAACATCAATATTAATTGGTTCCCTCGGTAATTGGAAGTTAAAGGAATAGTATATTTGCCTTGGAATTGTATCAATATTCTTGTCTCAAATAAATTGCCGTGTCATCCTGAGATAATCTTACTTTTGATAAATAATCTTTAAGATAATAAACTTAGTGATAATAAAACTTATAGATAAAAAAACTTGTTATCATCGTCGCAATGGTGGAGCTGCTTGCGAGTTAAATCTACAAATCTGCAAATAATTCTAAGGATATTCAAGATATTCAAGAAAATATTTTTCAGAAACCTTCCCAGTACTATACTAAATAACTTCCCAAAGTTTCATGGCGTTCCAATGAGTGGTTTGGTCAGGCATAAAGGACAGACACACACACACACATTCATTCATTTTTATATATATAGATAAATTAACATATATAAATTTCAGAATAGGCTGGCTTCCACGCAAAAGTAAACATTTGTGATTTTTTCTCTATATAAGATGAACATACCCTCATGGACAAAATTTAATAAAGCTGTGCCTTCTAACATTTATATCGGGATTCAGACAATAAATCTGAAAGATGTTTGATACACCGTGTGACCTTTATTGAAGACACACAAGATAACCGAGTGTGAACAAAATTGTCTCGTCCCCTAAAAAAAAAAAACAGACGACTGGCAAAGAATTTCACCATCTTTAAGTTTTTTTCCATGACTGTATTTCGAATAATATTTTCATTACGGCCTTATATTGTCACTTCATATTTTAATTTATAAAATTGTAATTTTAAAATGAACACCCATACAACTTTTCCAAAAGTGACCTGTTGGCAGGGGTTTAGAAAAGGTTTACACATATTGTATACAACTAAATGCAATTCTATCGTTTATAGAAATTAGATTTTTTTGCAACTTAGCGTCAAAATGTGAAAATATATTTCCACGTGGAAAATTAGGAAAGACAAACTTAAGGATGGCAGCAATTTACTTAAGGCAAAACAAACTGTGAATGATGAACAAAAGATAAGGAATGAGGGAGGTTTATATATCACATATTACATATTCACATATCGAAATTGATAATCTGTTATTAAAATAAAAAAAAAAACTTCGCTACATAGCTCCTTCCCTATGAGAGCTGTGAGCCACAGCTTGCAATTATTGTAGTTACTGAATATGGATCTGACGTGCTTCTGCCAAGGATTCCATCGAAATCTTGGAACATTGTCCCTAGTACCTTTGTGTCCTTTTTCTTGAGGTGTGAAGAGCGGCTTTGTTGTCGTATCGTCTTTAGGGACATCGTCATTTTGGAGGGAAGTCTTGGCTTTGACACGGCGGTGGAATCCTGGAGCCAGCTTCGAAAAATGTAGAACACAGCCCCCATGTCCTCTAAGTCTTCTCGGCGATCTTCAGTTTGTCTTCCCTAATTTACCCTGAATCTCTACCAAAATGCCACGTGGAAAATTTGAAAAGACAAACTTCAGGATAACAGCAATTTTTATTTAAGGCAAGAACAAACTATGAATGATAAACAAAAGATAAGCAATGAGGGAAGTTTACACAGTAGCAAAATATAAGCATAAAATTTGATACTATGTTAATAAAATAATAAATACTTTGCTACAAAATTTTAAAATGAATTCACAAATATAACGGCTATTATATAATAATAGTTCTTAAAATCAAGAGATAGACTTTGGCAAGAGAAATGAATGACGGCCAGGAGACCCCTCTGTCTTCAAGATATTATATAATGTCCATTTATAAAAGAGTTAACTAACTTCAGAAGATGTAAATAATCGTCCATGTTAACGACACTTAATCAATCAAGAGTTTATTTTTACTATGTATAAGATGGTGATATTGAACACCAAAGTCAGAGAAAATCAGAAGCAGTTTTCCCAAAAATAAATTTAATATATTTAATATGAGTAAATTTAGGTCTTTTTCGAAAAAAATTTATCTTCAGATAACATTTAATCAACTATGATAGATACAAAATACTTTTTTAAACGCCTTTTTATGCAAAGAATAATCATCGAGTATTTAAAAAAAATGCAAACTATATATTTTTGGGCAAATTTTATCTTGCATTTTTTAAAGTAATGCAAGTTTAGAACATGCCAATTTTCACCAGGCTCTAGAAATCTCTGTAGAAAACTATAGAAAATTTGAAGAAGCTTGCATAACCTGAAAAACTAAAAGGTACAATTTTCCCAACAAACTATTTATCCTAGAAAATAAAGCCTTCACTATTTAAACACCGATTATAGGTATGTAACTTGCCAAAGAGCCAGTGCATCTTTTCAAACACCTTTAGCCTTATTAACTTCTTGGCCACCGTCGCCATTTCTTCCCCAAACACTCTTTTTGTTCTTTACTATTTATTTTGTATTGTTCGGCCTTTTCTTTCGGAGGAAATCTTTTACTAAAAACATTTGTACTTTCTTCCTGGCAATTACGTTAACATTTAATAACCTAATTCTTAACATTTTACAAACATCCTTTATTTTCTTATTTACTACATATATCTTTCCACCAAATACGTTTCTATTCAACCTATAGTTTAAACATTGAATGAAAATTATACGATTCGATTCTTTAAATAAAAATTTAGTTTCCCTTCTCACAATAAAACTTCATTCCTTTGATTTTTAGCTGTTTTAAAATAACCATATATGCTCTTAACATATATGGTTTGGTCGCTCATGTTGAAACACACGCTTCATTTTCTTTTCAAAAACCCTCTCCCATCAAACTAGCTTATTTTATGTTGCATTGGGATAACTATTACATATTCCCTATATAGGTTTCTAGGAATAATTTACATAGAGTAGAAGATACATGAGAATAAAAAACTATATTGTTTGAATATAACAAATACAGAGCGCGCGGTTAAGGCCAATCAAAATATAGATTTTATAGTTAATAAGTGGATATTTTGAATAAAATAAACGTATCACTGCACGATTCATTCATTTAACTAAAGAAATAAAGAGTCTTTATACCTCGAAAAATGACGTACTTGTTGTGTCTTTACAAAATTTACATTCTCTTCATTTTTGAATACTCAATATTGTAGCTCTTGGGATACGATTTTGAGAGAAAGAAGAGTATTATTAAAAGCTACAAGGCCCAAATATTCCCACTCGTTCTTGAAGACAGCAACGTTCTTAAAATAACTCCCTTGTAATAACTCTCTTTAATAGACCAACCGCACAGAAACCATACGTTCTGAACTTCATTTGCAGCAAAAAGGAGGTTATAGTTCTAAATAAATTCAACCATTTTTAAAAGATAAATTGAATTGAATCATTTGGTCGATTATTCTTAATAATAAATAAACATGATGCACTTATGGGCAATACTTAAGGAAGTTGTACCTTTTGGCATGTATATCGGGATTTAGACAATAACTTTGAAAGATATTTGATACACAGTGACCTTTATTAAAGACACACGAAATAACTAAGTGTGAATAAAATTGCCCCTACCTCCTTAAAAAATACCAGCGATATCAAAGAATTTCCAATTCATTAAGTTTTATTCATGAGTGTAAATAACTACGGCAGAAAATCGGAAGCTTTTTCAGCATTTTAGATATATCAAATAGGAATTACTTTGATATTTCTGATGCTTTAGTTAGTAAAAAGAGTTTCATATTACAGTTCGCTAATAGTTTATTATCTCAAAGCTAAATCTCGAAATCATTCCATTAATTGCATCAAATCTCATTACCTGTAAGGAGTTTTACTTTCGACCGGGCCGTCTCTTCATCTGAAGAAAACGTCTTTTCATTAACATGTAAATGTTACCTTATTTTTATATTTAGGATCTCTCTACATAAGTTACCTTTTTAAATCATTGCATTCAGCGTTGCCCTGATTTATTTACCTGTTTAGCTTCGTGTTGAAAGATTTACTTTTTAAACCCCCTGTTTATATAAAATCTTTTTGACATTAGTTGCCATGCGCAAATACCTTAACTGCTGTTTTCACATCATACACTCATGGACAAAACTTAAGGAACTTGTACCTTATAGCATGCATATCAGGGTTCAAACAATAACTTTGAAAGATATTTGATACACAGTGACCCTTATTGAAGACACACGAGATAACCAAGTGTGAACAAAATTGCATCTGTCTCCTTAAAAAAAAAAAAAAAACAGACGGCCAGGGACATCGAAGAACTACCACTTCTTTAAGTTTTGTCCAGAGTTTATATAACCTCGATTTGTATATACATTTGAAGCAGTATAGGGATAACTGATTTATAAACGTTCTATTATTTTTCTTGACTTAACTTATTTCGGAGATGGTACAAGATATAGTTTTGAATACAGCAGTCCATTATTTGAACATTTCAAAAATTAAGATTTTTGTTCTAGTTCTCATATTGTTGCACATAGATCAGCTAATTTGCATAATCTATTATTGAATAGCCTTCCTTTTCTGAGATTGACACACGAATAGTACTAATGAAGTTAAATTATTATATAGATTATTGATATTTGATTAAAAAGGTATATATTGATATTTATTGTTTATATTTGGTTATTGATTGATATATATTTATTTATATTTTAATTATATATTCAATTAATAAGCGAGTTTTATTCAACATCTGCCATGGATGCAATAAATATAACCAAATTTGCCTATACACATATAAGACACTAACCTAAGAAGGTGTTACCTTACCAGAAAATCTATTATATCTCTTTTTATTGAATTATTATTATTATTATTTTCAACAAATATTTTCACCAATTTTTTTTTAGCCTATTATAACACATGAATCATATTTTAAATTCATCAATATATCATAATATTTAATTTCCACATATAAAAAGAGAGAGCATAAAGATCGCAATACAGTTGCAAAATTCCAAAGGAACAACAAAAAAAGTTCTTTCTGTCTAAAATATTCTCACAGTAGCATCAATGACAAATCTCAGATGGTGAAACTCTTCTAATATGCAAACTAAGTAATGCAGACGTAATAATCTTGTAGCGTGCTCTGATTGGACCGTTTATCCTAGAGAAGCTACTATGTCAAAATGAAAAACCTTGTTCATCACTGTATTTATGAACTCTATTTAAGAAATTCATATGTTTCAGTAGAAAATTAGCAATCAACATAATTTTATTGACATCTTGTCAATACATGCGTTGGAGACCCGTTGCTACCCTCTGCAGCGGTGGAAGAGGCGCCTTGTACATATTCATTGTATGTTGCAGTAGAGAGCAGTTGGGTTAAAATAACCTGCAAATCAATCGCCATTCTAGTTTTCAACTTTACGATCAAGGTCGTTTTAAGACGACTGCTAATGGGCACGAAAGCTACCATGTGCATAATTCAATAAAGAACTTATTGCATTAAATAATATTGAATCATCGATCTCTTTTAATCTTTGCCCAATTGATAACATATCCAGATAGTTGGTCAGTCCGATAGCTATTAGTGTGATTATACATATTTAGGTATGGAAAGGAATTTATTTTTGAGAAAAAAGAGGATTCAAAAACATCGATATTAATAAGGAAGTTAATCTTCGACAACATGAGCTAAGACTTTAGGTCATATAATGGGCTCTATTTTAATACAGAATACCTTCGTAGTGTTCTATCTATGAAAGTTTAATTTAGATTATCTATTATAGTTAGTGAGATATAAAGGATAATTTTCACACACACAATGAATTTTATATCACCCGTCCAAGATAATATCATTTTGATAGTAAATTTTAAGTACTGTATTTCTATTTGTTTGCCATGGAGATTTTATGGTGATTAAAGAAAAATGCATCTATTATATAGCGGTACACTTCTTTTGATCATTTATGGCTATTGTTTTCTCTGTTTAGACAGTCATGCCATGTAACAAAAGTTGCACCTCTCTCTCTTTAAAATATATGAAAACAATTAATTTGTTTTATCACCCTAGTACACTCAAAACAAAATGTTGGTACTGCGTTTTGGCAAATTCAAACAAAAGCAAACCTGTATACCATGGTTTCGAGATACGGTCCTCTTCAGTACAAGGACGGCCCTGATTTAATAACATCTTAGAAGAAAAGTCATGAAATTGGTCGAATTCTCCAAAAAGGTCTTCAAACTGGTGAAGTGGCAGGAATAACCTTCAGGCTATAAAACAGTAAGCGAGAGAACGGCATCAAGGTACCAAAAGAGGAACCTCTCTCATTAAAATAAAGGTCGTCTCTCCTGTCAAAATACAGACGCTAAAACTAAGCGTCATCCATTGACCGTCGTCGCAAACTAGCGGCCTCGGGTTGGTGACAAAGCCACAACACCAGCTTTGGAAACTTCGAAGCGCCCACCTGGATACCATGATTTCGGGCTATGGCCCTCGGAAGTCCAAGGCAGGCTTTATTCCATGAGCTCCAAAGGAGATCAAATGAAATCTTCACAATCCGCCAAGAAGGGGTTCAGATGGCAAAGCGGCTAGTCCAAATCTATGGCCAAATATAGATGAAAATTTCGCCGGAAGGAGATTGTTCTATGCAAATAAAGGTCAACTCTCCCGCCTTAGTTTTAACGTCTATTTTGACAGGAGAGGCGACTTTTATTTTTATAGATCAATCTTCTCCCGACGGAATTTCCATCTTTTATTTCATGCATATATCAATTGAAACCTTTTTGAATTTAATAAAATAAAAAGGTTATAGATCAGAGAAATAAAGTAGAGCTTGAAAACTTTCATTTCCCTAAATACTAATCGGTTTTGTCGTATAGAAACATTTCTTCGCCAAAGCGCTATATGGCCCTTTTTTAAATCTTGAATAAAAGCTCCGAAAGAATTTCTATATATATCGTAACTAAAATTTAATAATTAAAAATGAGTCATAGATTTGAATTTTAAGACACATTTACTTTTATCAATAATTTGAACGGCGGAATGATCCAATCATTTTCAAAGTGTTATGGTATAATTACAAAGTACTTGTTTGCTTCATGTGCGCTCAGAGCCACATAGCTTCAAAATTAGAGTTAAAAATCTTTTCATTTATATATAGTATCGTAATATAAAATAAGTGAATATTTAAATAAAATATGTATATTTCTTTCTTATATACAAATTGCGCATGATAATTACTCTTCAATTTCAACATTTTCCTTACCCTTAGCAATGATTTCTTTGCATGAACAATTTTCAGGCTCTCCTCTGTATCCACTTTAAGTCATTCCCTTTTAAAAACATTATGTCATTAATAACAACTTTAAACAAAAAGTAGTATTTCAGGGCTTGTTATTATTTTGGAGCGTTTTCTTATGAGTTTTGCCAGAAAAAAAATTGGCAGCCTTTTTTTCGTTTCGTTTAGTTGGCTTTTGGCATTATAAACTATTTTTTGGAAAAATCTATAAAATTTATAAAAATATATTTAAAGTTTCATGATAATTCAAAGCTTTGAATTCGCATTTTTAATATTAGGTAAATGGCGGAATTATATTTTCTATATTAATACAGAATGTCACATTCTCAGAAGCCTTCATATATCTGGTAAATATGTAAATAACTTTCTGGGTATGTTCGATTTCAAGCAAATACATGGAAACTACTAGACCGAATATTTTGCCTAGATTTGAAATGTGTTGTTTCCACATCAATGCTTTTAAATGAATTTTTCCTGACACTAATAAGATTTTCCAAAAAAGAAAATCGGTTGTTGATGATAAAGCCTTTCTTTTTATTTATTTTTGAAGTAATCAAGTTTGTTCTTCTACGGGCAAATAATTAATATGACAAAAAATGAATATTGTTAATAATATATATTTTTTTATATTTCTCACACTATAATTTTATAATAAGTTTGGTGCTTTGGAAACAAAAAAAAAAAAAACAAAAAAAACAGGTGGTCAAGTCTTTTGCTCCTAACTATTTTATTTATTCTTCTCGGCAATGATCCGAGATCAAACAAAATTAGATACTCTTGATTTTCAAAATATTATGTTAGAAAATAATTTCAATATATATATATAGTTCCAATGGGGAAACTTTTATTTTTACCTCAATATAAAAATACGGGAATGGTTGAAGTTCGACAATAGATTCTGCAGCATCTTCTGGGCTACACACCTGAATATCTTCTTTCGCATAATTCCATATATGTCAAAGAGTCGAATTAAGATATATTTTTGAGAGAGTGTGATATATACTTTTATATATACACAGTAGAACCTCTCTATAAAGGACATCTAGTTGCAGAGCCAAAGTGTCCTTTATGGAGAGGTGTCTTCTTACCGGAGAGTTGCTAAATATTAAAAATGTTATTTTTATATATATTATTATATATATTATGAAAACTGTCATTTATAGAGAGGTCTTTTCTAGCGTGAGTGTCCTCTCATGGAGGTTCTACTGTATATGAAAAATAATAAAAAGCGGGGGCAATCTACTAAAATAATTGCCTTATTCTGAAGCTCACGGATAGAATGCGCGCCCATTGGCTGCCGGCGAACACGTGTCCTCCCTGCCCCCCCTCTAGACAACCCTGTTATCAGCTGTGTGATACATACACCTGTCTATAGCGGCCATTCTAGACAACCCTGTTATCAGCAGTGTGTTACATCCACCTGTCTATACAGACCACCCTGTCTAAAGCGACCACTGACCACCCTGCCTATAGCGACCACTCTAGACAACCCTGTTATCAGCTGTGAGCTACATCCACCTGTCCTTACAGACCACCCTGTATATAGCGGCCATTCTAGATAGACCACCCTGTATATAGCGGCCATTCTAGATAACCCTGTTATCAGCTGTGTGATACATACACCTGTCTATAGCGGCCATTCTAGACAACCCTTTTATCAGCAGTGTGTTACATCCACCTGTCTATACAGACCACCCTGTCTAAAGCGACCACTGACCACCCTGCCTATAGCGACCACTTTAGACAACCCTGTTATCAGCTGTGAGATACATCCACCTGTCTTTACAGACCACCCTGTATATAGCGGCCATTCTAGATAACCCTGTTATCAGCTGTGTGATACATACACCTGTCTATAGCGGCCACTCTAGACAACCCTGTTATCAGCTGTGTGATACATCCACCTGTCTATACAGACCACCCTGTCTATAGCGGTCACTTTAGGCAACCCTGTTATCAGCAGTGTGAAACATACACCTGTCTATACAGACCACCCTGTCTATAGCGGCCACTCTAGACAACCCTGTTATCAGCTGTGTGATACATACACCTGTCTATACAGACCACCCTGTCTATAGCGACCACCCAAGACAACGTTATTAAAATATATTCGCACTCGGGTAAAACCCGGGCGTTGCCCGGGCCATTCGTCTAGTGAAACAATAAAATATTAGTCACATCGTGATTGGTAGGCTGTTAGAATATATATACGCGCAATTTGGTGAACTCTAATATCTTTCAGAGATAATTTATAAACATATCTCACCTATATTTAGCAATCTATTCATCTGAATTTGTGCTCTTAATCTCTTTCCTAACAGCTTTTTATATTCTCAGAATTTTAATAAAAAGGGATGAATCTCTTTGTGTGTGTGAGGTAGGAAAGCAAGTTTCTCTCTCCGGTAGGACCTGGTCTCACACTATATACCTGAGTTGATATTTGTATTATTTCTGATCTTGTGTATTTTCAAATTATTATTTCATTGACGTCATGGGGGGAGGTATAGAAATATGTTCCGTTAGGGTCAGGAGAAGCTGGGCCTATGGGAATGTTACTCAATTAATTTAGGATTATTTTTACTTTAATTTTGTGTGACATAAATTGTCTTTCTGAAATTAACTCAGATTAATACCTACTCTCGAGATAACTCAGATAGTATTTAAGATGGCAACAAAGATCCGGGTAGTTCGATAATTATTTCTTGAGTGTTTCAAGTCTCGAGATACCTTTTTTGGTTAAGAGATTCTTATTATAATATACTTTAAGGGATTGCTCGTTCTTTACTTGCTTCTACGAAGTATTCGTCGTTGCTGAAGTATGCCATTGCTTCTAATGATCCTCGGAAGTCCTCTTCAGTTAAATAAACTTTTCCTTAGGATTCCATTTTATATCTTCACGTATTAATTTTTCATTTTCAGTTCAGGCTGAAACCTTTTCGGGACTTTCTCTGTTGAAATTCTTATTCTCTTTATATAGTTGAACTATCGCGAGTTCAGATGTTTGCGCAAGTTCTGCCATGTGTATATATTTTACTCACATACACACAGCCACATTAAGATTACCGGTTTATACAGATTCACCACAGGAGGAAAGGAAGCATAGATGGAGCTCCTGTACTCCAGGCAGCGCAGCACCCAACAACAGGTCCGGCGCATGTCCAGTGGCTACACGTTCCTTCTTGCATTATATATATTATATATATACTCTTGAGATTTATATTTTAACTTTCCATCAATTCAACTCGAGGCTCATGACTGTCGTCTCAACGTTGTAGGTGTGTTGCGGTGGAATGCTGATCTATTAGGTTCAGCTCATTAGCGCTCTCTCTTCCTGATGGTTTCTTTCTGTTGAATTTTTATTTTTTAAATTTCAAAATGGATATTTTCAGATTCGTCATTCAAGTTCCTCTTCAAAGTCTTATCAATTTTTCCAACTTTCATATTCAAGAATGAGGTTGCTTGGAATATGAATATTATCTCTGGGTTAATCAAGATATTCCATATCACAGGGTGGCAAAGTGTTTTATATTGGGGTGTCAATTTGGGAAAGGAATTTGTCTTAATTTGAATATTTCTCTCAAATATCGGAAAATATTTTTTTTCACTTTACCATCTGATATGAGCAACATTATGTTCGATATTATGTGTCTTTTGAAGGTTAAAGGTATACGTTGGATTCACCGTCTTGTTTTTGATCTCAAAACCGTTATTTATTAATATTCTCGCACACTTGGGGCTGGCAAATGGCCTGTATATTTACCCTTTCCACTGGTTCTCTGGTCTGTTAATCTCTGCGATTGCAGCAAGATATTCGTCTGCAATCTTCCTTTCATCTATGGGAAATATTTTAGCCCATATATGATTAAACTTCGTTTTTATATATTAATTATATTTTCTCTTTGATTTCCTTTAGGTTTTTGGCTGTTAGTTTCTCATGCGATAGATTTGAATTTAATTGATAATCTTTATTCAATAGTATTTTCAAATATTATTGTACATCTATAGCAGACATTCTATGTCTAAAATGTTCTATCAACTATTTTTTATCATCCGTTACTAGTTTTAATGCCGTTTCTTTATATAAAAATTATCATATTCAGGGTTCATATAAATGAGAAAGTTTCTATTAAGATCAATATGAATGTTTTAAATTTTTATGTGCTTCTATTCACCCCTAAGATATTAAATCAAATCTCGTTGAAATCTCTTGAAATATCAAATTTGATTGAAGACAATATATACTTTTTGCTGTTGTGTTAGGATATATATGATTTCATATATTTGATAAGAACAAATATAAGTTGAAGCCTTGGAGTTTGTGTGCAAGGAAGGAGATTTCCCAAAACCACATGCTATGAATCATCCTAAAAACCCATGTGTTTTCAAACTGTGCGCGGAGCCGCCAGAAAAGGAACATATTATATAAATATGTAACCACAATACCATTTCCAACCTCTTCACTGTCTATATTATAGTTGAATTGTCCTTGTTAGGAAGCTCTCACAAAAAAAGCACTTTCCTACATTATGAAGATGCCAAAAAGAAAAGTGCCGACCGATTCCAATAGTGGAAGATGGCACAGTTCCCGGAGGACCATCCAAGACTTCCGCTCAGCCCAATTATCCCGCGATTTGCCCTAAAAAACAAATCAGTCGGACTTCCGACCGACACAATGGGACGGGACAATGGGAGCTATCGCAGCATCATCCAAATTGTTTCTCATCGCCCTTTTGCATCCATTTGTCTCGGGATTAAATTGCAGATACCCCGTGAGAAGACACTCTCTCCGCTGTAACTAAGTTGCCGTCGCTATTGGTGGGGTTATCAATGCCTATTGTGGTTTAACAAAAATAGGGTTAATAAATATTTTAGCTAATACATTTTTCAAAAATATACCCCCTTTCAAATTCAATATAAAAGATAATTCTTATTTTCAGAACTGTAAGCATCATGAAAATTATATGGAAACTATATCGAGGAACAGAAACAAAAAAGTAGATGGATTCAATATAAACATACAAGTAATATACAAGTACTTGTATTAATAAGTTTTAAATTGAGGGAGTTATGATATTTTATTCACATTTTCATTATTATTTTCAATTTGATTATTCAATAATAGACTCTATAAAAAGATATATAATTATGTAAACTGTGGGTGTGAGAGATCTGTACAAATAATCGTTTCAATTTAAGGAAGTTATTTCCAGCTTGGTTGTTCAGCGTGCATGGCAAGACACACACGAATGAAGCAAATAATTCAATCAAACTTGATTCCTGACACAGATATTAGTCGCTAGAAAATCGAATTTCCCCGAGTGAATTTCCTGCTTGACTGCGCTGGTGCACCAGAACAATCGAACAAAGATGACTAGGAAATTTACTTATATACCATGTAATATCCTATATAGTAATTTAAATTATTAAATAGTTTGTAAAAAGTGAAGTAAAGAGAATTAGTTACAAAATATAAATAAAATACCTTTATACACTGCGTGACATTGAAAATGGAACACCAAGAAATAGTGGCCAGAAAATTATGCAAATTTCAGGGTAGACGCGCCTAACCGAGTTATGCAGATGATGTAAAATGCGCAGCCCTCGTGCGCACATGGAGTAAGATATACGGGAAGGAACTTGCAGAAAGGACAGTATTCGTGTCGTTATTTCTTCAAGGAAAATCATTGTAGAAATTTTGTTCTTGTGTCAAAAGACACGTGTAATAACAGAGAATTCCAGGTCATCGTAAACGGAGGCAGTTCAAGCAGACAGACGCTTTTACGAGGGGCATGGTGATCGGACTGAAAAGGGCTTGTTGGTCCATACGTCAAATCGCAGCTGATACACACCTTGGTGCGTCCACGGTGCACCGACTGTGGAGAAGATGGTTGGAACAAGGAAATGTGGCAATTTATGGGAATGTCGGTGCAACCAGAGTGACGTCAGCACGTGTGGATCGGCGTATCCTTCGACAAGCAGTGGCGGCCCCACAAGCCACTTGTACCGCCATCCTGCAACATGTGCAAGACACCCTAGATCATTCCATCTCGACCAGAACCATTTCCCGTCGATTGGTTGCTTATGGCTTGCACTCATGCCGTCCGCTAAGAAGACTGCCATTGACCCCACCGAATAGGCGCCAACGTTTGGAATGGTGCCGGGCTAGATCGACGTGGATGACGGAATGGCACAGGGTCGTGTTCTCAGATGAGTCGCGTTTCTGCTTGTCCAGTGATAGTCGCCGTGTACGCGTGTGGCGTCGGCGTGGAGAAAGGTCCAATCCGGCAGCAATTGTGGAACGCCCCACCGTGCGACAACGTGGAATCATGGTTTGGGGCGCAATCGCGTATGATTCCAGGTCACCTTTACTTCGTATTCAGGGCACTATGACGGCCCAACGATACGTTGATGATGTGCTGCGACCGGTGACACTCCCCTACCTTCAGGGGGTACCCAATGCCCTTTATCAGCAGGATAACGCCCGACCGCACACTGCTCGCATTAGCCAACAAGCTCTGCAAGATGTACAGATGCTTCCCTGGCCACCGTACTCTCCTGATCTCTCACCAATCGAGCACGTCTGGGACATCATTGGACGCCGTTTGCATGCCTTGCCACAGCCGCGTTCAGAAGACGAACTGTGGCAAATGGTTGAGAGGGAATGGAGAGCCATCCCTCAGGACGCCATCCGTACTCTGATTGACTCTCTACCTAGACGTGTTGCTGCGTGCATCGCCGTCCGCGGTGGTCCTACTTGCTACTAAGCCGACGCCGTTCTCGCTCTGTATTATGACTATCATTTTGAAATAAAGATCACTTATTGTTCGTCCCTGTCTCTCTCTGTCTGCCGAGTTTCATCACTTTCTGGCCACTATTTCTTGGTGTTCCATTTTCAATGTCACGCAGTGTATATATTAATTTAAAAAATGCATTTTGGAGGCTTCTATATATATACAATTAATTTTCCACTACAAAACGTCGGAAATAAATAAAAATAAAGGTTTTTAGTGTTTAATTAACCATATGTATTATATATATATATGGTAATTTAAGCCAACGACCCCCTATTGTATATAACATATAACAAGATTTTAATGTTGTATAGTAGAAACACATCTGTAAATGGTTATATGCATGATTGACATGGGTCATTACATCATCATATGTCATGTAATTTGTACAAACTGAGGATAATAAATAAAACTCTGTAATAGATTAAAAGTTGAGCTAGAGAGATAGAAGTCAAACACGTCTAAATTCGAGATAGATGGAAGCCACGAAGCAACATCTAAGGATAGATTGGAAACTGTCAGGACGGCGCCAGTAGAATGTCACCAGACGACCCACACTCTTCACATCTGGTGACATGCAAAACCCCATTTCTCAGAAACGGTATATAAAGCCCCCGTCCTAGCTAAAAATACAGTTAGTTTACCATCTGCGCGAGCCCTCGTCGGTTGTACCTCAGGTCCATCTCATCCATCATGTAGACCAGTAAGAAACTTTTATCTCCCCATCTTTCGCTCCTAGCTCAACTTTATCTGTTAACGGAACTTTCTTAGTGCAACTGTGTCTTCGTTTTATGTGTGAACATTCCCAAGCTTTCCACTCTGCCTCGACCACGACTGCCTGTACTTTGTGAGAACTGTAAAAGGTCTTCCAGGGTGCAGAGAGGTACTGGAAAACTCCCCATCCTGACTGTTCCTCTCGGTCAACACAGTATAGCGAGAGTCAACACTTCATCATCACATATATGTTTAAAATATCTAAAACTATTAATTTATTAATGTTTTTAGTTGGGATTTTAATTGAAAAGAAATCTTTAATTGAAACATGAACAACATTTGCATATGACATCTATTTATAAGTAATAAACGATTTTTCTTTTTTAAATAAAATAAAATTGTTTTGGTGCTTGTGTGGAAGAGCAATGCTCGATGCAAGCATTCACATATAATTTTTCTGTCCTAAGAGTTTTTCTAAATTCGTTAACTAAGAAATTCTCTACAATGTAAAAGAATATACAAGAAGCACAGCCAAATACATTATTAGAGGTTTATGAAGGATTAAATTAACAAATCCGCTGGAGGGCTCACCACTTATGAGCCTGTCGCTCCCAATACTTTCTATGGCACTAAGAACAGTAATGGGTTTGTTTGATTTGTGCTACATAGTTTCATAACTTTAATTCTTGAGAAATAAATGTTAATATGAAGTATTAATATCACAATCCGAACCTAAAATTATCTAAATAAAATAGGTTAAAATATCCAAAAATCATCGAAATGCCAACCCGGCCAGGGATTGAGGTAGTTAAAACGAATACACTATGTCGTGATATCATAGCCAACCACATGTGAAAAATGCATATTTCAATAGTTTATAAATGTTTGTTTCAACTATCAGATAAATATGTTAAACTTCAAGGCGAACAAAGGTCTGCGAGGACAGTGAATAATCAATTTCCAGCTCAGTGAGGCCTTCACCCCGGAGTCTGCTTCACGTCTTGTGCCATTTCCTAGCCTTTAAACACTTTTATCAATTCTCCGCTAGCCATAGGTTGTTGGCATTCCTGTACTCTCAGAGTTTCCTTTCTATGGGTAGTCTTTTAATGGTATCGAGTGTGTCTTTTCAAGAAATTGTCCATGAATTCAATTTCTACCTTTCTCTTCCCTGGTCTTCCTTACATACATTCTGGGCAAAGGACAAGATTTTCAAACATGCTGGTTCTCCTCTTCCTCCTCTCAAGGAAGACTATATAATGGTTGCAAGAGAATATATGGCTTAATGTTTTATATTTTTGACCATTTGTCCTTACACTAGTGCATAGAAAATATTCTGATAAAAAGACTTACTATGGTTGCTAGGAAATATAGGGTATATCTCTCGATTAATTTTACCATTGCGCCTACTAATGGATAGAGTTCCTTACTTAGAAGAGTATTGCTAGGGAATTTTGGCGAAATATATAATATAGAAGGGTCCGAAGAAGCTACCCACAAAAACGCAAATAATGTGTTGTATATAACGTACTTTTATTAATCTCTCTCACACACACACAAAGCCTTTATTAAGACGTTAGTCTTATAAAGATTCTCCGTACAAGGTGCAATAACAGGAAAGGAGCAGCACAGGAAACCAGTAGTCACGCAACTATATACAATTATTAGTAATAAGGAAAAGTAAGACTTAATATGAAAGGTCGACGCCATCGCCTCAAGTCCTCAATTCCATAAGCGCGGAGCAGAAATAGGGACTAAGTTATTTAGTTCGCCATAATATAGCATCGAGACACAAAAAGGAGGTTTACTCCAGCACAGCCATCCATATCACCAGCTCCGCAATCTCATCGTCGACCAACACGATGGCCCCCTCGATGTTTCGTCATCATTCTGAGGTGTAAGAACAATAGCTTCCAAGTTCTCTTTCCTCCCTCTTTACACTACTGCCTTGTAAAAATTATATAGGGCCTGTGAGCAACTAGTCTACTTGTTTGGGCACTGGTTAACATCGTTTGGTATTAATCTCAGATTTGTTATACCCTCACAGTACTGACTTGGTTCTCATGATTACTTCCTGTTTCCACGGTTAATTCAAAATTAAGCTATATAGATATACATCTAAGAAAGTACCAAGAATCATTGCCACAAAAAGAACAAATATTTATAATTATTTTTAGAATATCTGCCGCCAGTTTAGACTCGTAAACATAATGAAGGCGAAAATCAACTACAATGACTAAACTAAATTCTTTGTATATATTGTCTATTAATTTTGTACTTAATATTACCGCCGAATTAACGAATCAATCTATCACTGAATCGAAATGGCCCCACTTCTGCTTAATGTACCTGTTTATAACAATTTTGATTCAATGATTCTAGCTGTGTGATATATTATTCTTTTTTTTATCAACAAATCTCTTGTTTTATCTCAACTTGAACGACTTCTCGTCCTCACTGCCGTGGAAATATTGTTTATTACTTTATATAAATATAAAATAAAATTGCGGGAGGATGATATTCATATACCAAAAGAGGCACCTCTCCCTTCAATTGTGCATCAGAACGAAGCACTACGAAGCCGCCCCTGTACTGATGAGGGCCAAAGTCTGAAACCGTGGTATACATGTTGGCATTTTGTCTGAATCTGCAAAACCTGGTGTTGTGGATCATTCTTATCAACACTCATAAATAAATTTACAAGGAAGGTGCATAATGCTTCGTTCTGATGCACAATCAAAGGGAGAGGTGCCTTTTTGGCACCTTTTACAAAATAATATTTTGTTGCTATATTATTTTGAATCAATATATGAAGTTAAGTTAAAAAATAAATTTCTATTTCTGATTATATAGATGACTCGCTATTTTATTTCCTATACTTAATAATTACCATGACATGTGTATAAACATACTTATTTTTACTTACATCACGGTTTGCTATCACATTAAAATTATTGAAGCTTGAGGCACATATTTTGAAATTTGGAGCCAAACGTATTGAAGATATGTGTTTAATTATCACGATAAAATCAACATCCATCTTCTTCTGCTGGAAATAAATTACGTTCTACCAGCTTCCTTTAACCTACTCAATATTTGCATATATTAGAAGTTTCAGCGTCATTAATGCATATCGTGTCCAGCTGGCAGACATGGAAGATATTTATTATTATTTTTAAATCCAGTTTATGAATATCTATATAGATAATACCGTAACAGAGTTTTCCATTGTAAAGTCTTGAGCTATCTCCTCCGAAGATTCTGAACTACACATAACAATCTATATACCAAAATTTTCGTTATTTTTTTCTTCGTGTCATAGGCCTGTTTTTATTTTCCTAATGTTAACAGTTATTTTTATTTTTTAATTTAATCTATTTTACAATCGTAGATTTTTTGCATTTATCATCATCATTGCATTTGTTTTGAAATTCCGTAGAAACGTGTTTTGAAATAATATATATATCTGATTAATTTGATTATGTAAGTACTTTGTTATAGTTTTTCATTTAAATATATACATTTTTCGATTTGTAGATTGCATTCTATAATAATTATCTTTTATAGCTGTTTGTTATAGTTTTTCATTTGAATTTAGCTCCATTTTTGTGTCTTATTTCTTCTGTATATTGAAAAAAATATTTAAACTTAGAATTAAGCTTTGCTTTTTCATATACATGTTTGTTACAGTTTTTCATTTAAATATATACATTTTTCGATTTGTAGATTTAATTCTATAATAATTATCTTTTATAGCTATTTGTTATAGTTTTTCATTTTAATTTAGCTCCATTTTTGTGTCTTATTTCTTCTGTATATTGAAAAAAAATATTTAAACTTAGAATTAAGCTTTGCTTTTTCATATACATGTTTGTTACACATTTAGCAATATTTATGCTGTTTGTTATAGTTTTTCATTTGAATTTAGCTCCATTTTTGTGTCTTATTTCTTCTGTATATTGAAAATAATATTTAAACTTAGAATTAAGCTTTGCTTTTTCATATACATGTTTGTTACACATTTAGCCATATATATACCAAAATATTTTTTGGGATTTGCTTTTTTATATACATATTATTTGCACATTTTTTTTTTTCATCAATTGTTTCCTCACATGCTTGGAATTTTCTTTTTATGCCTGTCCTGGCTTTCAGTTTTATAGTTTTCCTCTGCTTGGTTCTTATTTTACCTTTTTTTTTCAGCGTCTTTTTTGTATTTCTGATTAAATTAATTTGTGGGTTCTTTGTTGTAGTTTTTACTTTTACATTTTGCTCAATTTTTTGTGTCTGGTTTTCTTTTTTGCCGTATCTTTCATAATTCTTTTTTGCAGTATCTTTCATAATGTCTTTGGCATCTTTATTTTTTCGCAATAAGAGGCTAATTATTTATTTGTATACTCAATTGTTTATTACTAAATTTGTTATATGATAAAATGTTATATGATGCATACAATTTTACATTAAATTTATTTTGACATGTATTTGCTCAACTTGGTTTTTAGTTTAGCTTTTTTTTTTTCAGCTGCTTCTGTATCATGCCTCGCAGAGGCCGTGGAAGACTCGCTTATAGGACTCGCCGCGGGGAACAACGCCCCTAATCCTATTTCTGCTGTTCCCACTGAATATATTATTGGGGGCCTCGATATAGTCTGCCCTTACTGCTCAGCCCTTCATTTCCCTGGCGAAACTGTTGGTAGCTCCTGCTGCCACAAAGGGAAAGTTATTCTTCCTACTTTGTCCTCCTTTCCATATGAAATGATGGAATTGATGACTTCAAACAGTGTGGAGGCTAAGTACTTCCAGAACAACATTCGGAGCTACAACAGGCTCTTTGGCATTTGCCTCCATGGGTGCGCAGGTTGATGTCTTTTCTGGACAGGGGCCTTTTTGTTATAGAATCCATGGACAGATCTATCATTTGACTGGGCCCCCTTCATCCTCATGGAAACAGAGCCCCGTCTTATGCCCAACTTTATATTTTGGATTCTGAGGCTGCGAATAATACACGCATTGCAGCATCTAGGCCTTTGGAATGCCATCCTGGTATATTGACTCTTTTGGATTCTGTGCTTAGGCGTGTGAATCCGTATACTTCTGCTTATAGGCAGATGCACCAGGTGGAACTAGCTGTGGGAACACCGGGCTCGCATTGAGAACCGGCAAATGTGTCAGGTTCAGATGCTCATCCGGCAAAATCATTGTAGAGATCTTCGCCGATATAATGCCCCAAGTGTAAGTGAAGTTGCGGCCATTTTTGTTGATCAAGATGGCCATGTACCTTCTAACAGAGATATTGCTGTTTTTCCGCATGATTGTGGTCTAGTGCGTATTTCTCCACTTAATCCTAACTGTGACCCAATGACATACCCTCTTTTATTTCCTGCCGGTGATCCTGGTTGGGCAATAGGAATCTTACATGAAGAAAACATGCGCACAAGCACCAGAAACCATGTTACCATGCTTCAGTTCTATAGTTATAGGTTGGCCATCAGACCTGGCTTTTCGCCCATTCACTATGGCAGGAGACTATTTCAGCAATATGTTGTTGATGCCTATGTAAAAACAGAGGGCAATCGCCTGAACTATATTCGCCAAAATCAGTCCCTGCTTAGGGTGGAGTTATATCAAGGTCTGATGGATTATATCCATGAGCAGGAACATTCTCGGGGTGTGCGAATAGGCCGTATTTTTTATTCTTCCATCTTCCTTTCCTGGGAGTTCCCGGGCCATGCAACAAAACTATCAGGATGCAATGGCCATTGTTAGAAAGTTTGGAAGACCTGACCTATTCGTGACATTTACCTGTAACCCACGTTGGACTGACATTGTTGAAAATCTTCTTCCTAACCAGAATCCTTCTGATAGACCGGATCTGGTGGCTAGAGTTTTCAATCTCAAGTTACAAACAATTACTGCACGAGATTGTTAGTCAGCATGTATTGGGAGTGGTCATTGCTCGGGTGCATGTTGTTGAGTTCCAAAAACGCGGTTTACCGCATGCCCACATGCTGTTTATGCTTAGAGAAGAAGACAAGCCTAGAGACAGGGATGCCATTGACAGATTGGTTTGTGCAGAAATTCCTAGCCCTACTATGCAGGTTCAGCTGTATGACATGGTTCGTAAACATATGATCCATGGTCCTTGTGGAAACTTCAATCTTCACTCACCATGCATGTCTGATGGCAAGTGTACTAAAGACTTCCCTAAATCATTCCTGCAGCTGACTGAGGCTAACAATAATGGCTATCCTCGCTACAGACGTCGAGATGACGGCCAGACATTAGTTGTGGGCACTCACGAGGTGGATAACCGCTGGGTTGTTCCCTATAACCCCTATCTGCTGGTTAGGTTCAATGCTCACATTAATGTGGAGGTCTGTGCCTCTGTGAAAAGTGTCAAATATCTTTTCAAGTATGTATATAAGGGACACGACAGGGCTGAGGTGGAAGTGTCTGTTGGAGAATTAGATATGGAAAGCAGGACACATGATGAAATCAAAAACTTTCTTGACGCTCGGTATGTAAGTGCTCCTGAGGCAATGTGGCGAATGTTTGAATATCGCTTGCATGCTCACTCGCATACCATATGTCGCTTAGCTGTTCATTCTACCTAATTTTCAATCTGTCTATTTTGTTGAAGGTAGTGAAGAACAGGCTCTTGAAAATGCCTCACGCAGACGCACAACTCTGACTGCCTGGTTTCAGCTCAATTGTGTTAATGTATCCGCAAGATCACTTTTATATGGAGACATACCTTCCGCTTATGTTTTCAGGCAGAATCAATGGAGTGCTAGAGTTCGGGGTGGGGCTTTGTGCATTGGACGTATGTGTTCAGTGAATCCTAAAGATTCTGAGCGTTACCACCTCCGGCTTCTGCTATTACATGTTGCAGGTGCTCAGAGTTTTGAAGATTTGCGAACTGTGGATGATATTGTTTGCTCCACTTTTAAAGAGGCTGCCCAGCGCCGTGGATTATTGGCTGATGATTCTGAATGGGATGCATGCTTAGCTGAGGCGGCTTTGTTCCAAATGCCTTGTCAACTGCGGCAGCTCTTTGCGACAATTCTCATCTACAATAATCCTACCGACCCTGTATCACTGTGGACCAAATACAAGGGGTATCTTAGTGAGGACTTTTCTCGTGCAACATCTGACGCAGCTGCTGAACAGATGACTCTCAGAGAGCTTGAATTCCAGCTGAGAGAAAATCGCCTCAGTTGCCACCATTATGGACTTCCTGCACCCCTAACCCCACTTCTTGATTCAGGAGAGGATCACCTTGATGTTAATGCAGAGCTGCAAATTGGGACAGAAATGTATAGGTCCCTTACACCGGATCAAAAGTCAATTGTTGACACAATTGTTGATTCCCTCAATGTAAATCCACGTTGCTTTTTTATTGATGGGCCTGGTGGTACGGGCAAGACTTATGTTTATAACACCCTAATTCATTGTGTTAGAGCCGTTGGAAAAATTGTCATTCCGCTGGCCTCCACTGGAATAGCGGCTACCCTTTTGTCAGGTGGCCAGACTGTCCATTCCAGGTTTAAGCTGCCGATTCCCTTGCTTGAGAATTCTGTAGCTGCGATCTCGGCCAATAGTTCTGAGGCTGAGCTTATTCGTAGATCATCCTTAATTATTTGGGATGAGGCTCCTATGGCCCACTACAGAGCACTTGAAATTGTGGATCGTCTCCTAAAGGACATTATGCATTGTGACCTTGCTTTTGGCGGAAAGGTTGTTGTTCTTGGAGGTGACTTTCGCCAAGTGCTACCTGTGGTACCTCGAGCTTCAAGAGCTGAAATTGTTGCTGCTTGCATTAAGCAAAGCAAGCTATGGCCATTGTTTGTCATCTTGCGCCTTACTCAGAATATGCGAGCAGGTATTGATGCACAGAGCTTCTCTCAATGGTTACTTAAAGTTGGTGATGGTGATCTACCTACAGACCAACAGGGCCTCATTTCTCTTCCAGAAAGCTGTATCTTTCATGGGGTTGACCTGGTGCAGGAAATATTTGGTTCTTCCTATGGTGATATTACCGCCCTTAGCCAGTCTGTGATTTTAACGCCTAAAAACACAGATTCATTAGAGATTAATGAAAAAGTTTTGGATCGCTTACCAAACAGGAGTCAGTGTTTTCTCAGTGTTGACAGTGTCGAGTGTGAGAATGTGGAGGAACAAAATAACTACCCTACTGAATTCCTTAATAGCCTTACTCCCACAGGAATGCCTCCACACCGGTTAAACCTTAAGATTGGTGCTATTGTTATGCTCCTTAGAAATTTGAATCCTAAGCAGGGTCTCTGCAATGGCACACGTATGGTTATTCAGCGCATGCGCTCTCATGTCCTAGAAGCACAAATACTGACAGGGACCAAAGTTGGACAAACTGTATTGGTGCCAAAAATATCTTTGGCTCCTTCAGATACCAACCTTCCCTTCATTCTGAAGAGGCGTCAGTTTCCACTAAGGTTGGCTTTTGCCATGACTATTAATAAGGCTCAAGGCCAAACCTTTGCTAGAGTGGGTCTCTTGCTACATGAGCCCGTGTTTACTCATGGACAGCTCTATGTGGCTTTTTCACGTGTGCGAACTTTGAATAGCATACGGGTAAAGTTGAACCCACGTATTTATAAAACTAGAAATATTGTTTTTAATGAGGTCCTTTAAATGAATTTTTCCTTTTTATGTTGTCTTATCTGCTATATAGTTGTGTTGTATTCAATTTTATTTTCAGATTTGTTTTCTTTTAATTTTTTTTTTCATTTCAAATAAGTGAATGTATGCCTTTTATGTTGTCTAATTTGGTTTATTGTTGTGTTGTATTTTATTTTCTTTTAAGATTTGTTTTCTTTTACTTTTTGTTTCATTTCCAAAAATTTTGTTTAAAGTTTTACCAATGCCTATAAACAAAAGGTAATAAGACCAAATCCAAATAAATAAATAGTGTGTGACGTTTCGGTAACAGCGTTGTTACCATCTTCAGACAAAAGTACTATGGCCTACGGCCATACCACGTTGAAAACACCGGTTCTCGTCCGATCACCGAGGTTAAGCAACGTCGGGCTCGGTCAGTACTTGGGAGGGTGACCACCTGGGAACACCGGGTGCTGTAGGCTCCTTTTTTCCATTCAGTACTTTTGTCTGAAGATGGTAACAACGCTGTTACCGAAACGTCACACACTATTTATATATTTGGATTTGGTCTTATTACCTTTTGTTTATAATCTACAATCCAATTTGTGCCTCATCAACCAATGCCTATAGTTTCTCACACCTCCCATGCTTACCCCTCTGTAACTGGCCTATGGTGCAGTGGACATTGTTGGGAGGTACAGTAAACTCTACACGATTGTATCAAGTCTTGTTCTGGTAGACTTGATGCTGTAACCAGGAGGGACACTCCCTCTTTAAAAATCCTGAGTTCAACTGACCCAGTTGATGGACCTCAGCAATGGTTCCACTCCAGGGATACGGAGGAGCTGCGTCTGTGCTCATGTTAGAGTCAGAAACAAAGGCTTCCATGTTTGGAATGGCCTCAAATCACAGGCAAAGTCAGACTTTCACCAAAGTGTGCCTGGATCATGGTGCCATGATCAACGAAAGCTGCACCCCTATACCCCATTCCATGAGATCATGGAATTCGTGTAATCTTTACACAAGGGGATAAGAAACAACAACAACATAGTTTCTCACCTGAAAGGATTTTTTTGTATTAGTTGTTCACTAATAAAATATTTATAATTAAGTATTTTGATTTTTGGTCTTTATTTACCTATTTTCCCCAGTGCTCTATACATTGATTCAGGATCTATGCAATGGCTCACATATGGTTATCTAGCGCTTCACATGTTTTTAGGCTAAACCCGGGGCGTTGCCGGGTCACTCGGCTAGAAATAATGGCTGTATTTGCTATATAGTTGTGTTGTATTAAATTTTCTTTTAATATTTGTTTTCTTTTTTTTTTTTTTTCAATATAATTTTTTAAAGTTTTCACCAATGCCTATAGTTTCTCACCTGAGAGCAATTTTTTGTATTATTTGTTCATTCATAAAATATTTATTATTATTTTGACTTTTGGTCGGTGGAAGGCTGGGTAAACCGTTTGGTTTTCGACCACTAGGACCCGGGTTCGATTCCCGCATTGGGCACTTTTTCTGTTAAAAAAAAAAAAAATGCTCCAATGGCCCCCGATTCTTGCAAAAGTCCAACCCCACCAGCGAGTGCATGTAACCGAACGGGGCTCTGGCATTTGTAAGTGCAAAGGCAAACTGCTTTTCACATGTGTAGACATGTGGTGCGCTTACAGTAAAAGCAGTCGCTAACTATCCACCATGATTATCATGGCCTGTACCACGTGTACTAGGGATAAGCAAAAAAAAAAAAAACCTATTTTCCCCAGTGCTCTATACATTGATTTAGGATCTTTGCAATGGCACACATATGGTTATCCTGCCCATTCACAGGCCTTTAGGGTAAACCTGGGGCTTTGCCCAGGTCACTCGGCTAGAAATGCAGTTTTTAGTGAGGTCCATTAAATGAATTTATCCCTTTTATGTTATCTTATTTTCTATATTGAAAAGTTAATAAATATGAAAAAAAAATTACAAATGTTTAAGAATATTATTAAAAAAGAATCATAAAGATATTTTAAAGGAGTCCTTTAGGGATGTCTGTTTTTGCACTTATGATTCCAGAGTTACATGGTCCAGTGGGCCGTATGAAAATCGAGTTGTTCATATAATAACATGTTTAAAAAATGCTATTTTCTTTTAATGTAATCTATGTAGCTTGAAATAAATAAAAATAATGGCTGCTTGAACTCGGTCGCATGTGACATTTTACAGGTACATTGGGACAGCTGACATTCCCCCCCAACCCAACCCACTGATAAATAGGCAAGAAGGTATGGGAAAAGATCCCAGTAGACGCGAATTCGCGTTGGTAGCCTACAATTTTATGTTAATTTTTAGAAATCAGGGACATGAATTCGCATCCTTTAGGCTTGACACCCTATAAGTGTGGATATGAATTTGCATTATATGGGTTCAAAATGTTTCGTTGCTCGCATCTATAATACCTTTTTTTTAGTAAAGTTGTAAGTAAACATCAATCGTCGAAATTTGCATTTTAAAATGGTTGAATTATCAGAAGTGGTGAATAATTAATATTGTCGAATTACCGTTTGTTATTTGATAGGCCAGAGATTGGGAAATCAAATCAAGGTCGAATTATCGCAAGGGGTCGAATTCTCGGTATTGTCGAATTACTGTTTGTAATTTCATAGGTTCTGGAAATCAAAACATGGTCGAATTAACGAATTTATACTTTGAAAGTATTTTTACTTATCCTTACTTGAAATGCTGCTTCTAGGAAATCTGAATATACCCATTGCGATTTTTAAGCCACCTTCTATACTTTTAAAGTCTCTGCAGGCCCTTTGGGTAAACCCTGGGCGTTGCCCGGGTCACTCGGCTAGTATAGGTATATAAACGTCAATCTGAAGTATTGCATGATTTCTACTGTTTACACTTTAGGCGTGGTGAAGTCTACACTTTATCACGTTCCGTTCTCTTCGCTTGTCTCAATGAGGCCAGGTCGCTAGCCTTGGTGCGAGGCATGTTTAGTGCTTGGTTAACCTCTTCACTCTTCTCTAATTTTCATCTAGGATATACAGCAAATTGATTGTAAGCGTGCGTTAAATGATGGTAAAATTTAGGGACGCTTATGTGCCCGATATATTTTACAAATTTCTAATTTATTTTTGACACAAAATTTATTTTTATTACTTTTTGGAGGGGTGTTTATTCAACAACCAATTATAAAAGAGAGAAGAGAATATAAAGCATCTAAAATATTTCAGAAAGAGTCAATAATAAAGCATTTGAAAGCATAGATGTGTTAAGGTATTATCTCCATATGCTGGTACCATACCGAGGCATTCAACAAGGTTGATTGGAATATAAGGTTCAGGGCAACATCTGCTATACAGCGATGTGTCATTGCGGGGGCGTAAAGACCTTGTACAACCTGGGTGGTGGGCGGGCAGAGACCTGTCAGCGGGAAGGAAGAAAGACATTATTGAAATACCATCAAAATATTGCCGCGAAGAAAAATAATTAAATAAGCTTCCGAATTACTTTGAATACTTATTTCATTATTTATATGAAATATTTTAAATATAAAATAAAAGTTTCTATGTCCATTGGCCAAATCGATCCAGCAGTTAGAGCAAGAGGGGAGAACTGAGTTTTTCCTCCTTCCACGTGGCGCCACTGTTTTCCCTGACCGGTCCGTTCAGTCAAGTTAAGAGGGAATACTAGGAAACTCTGACCTCCTGACAATATCATTGCGTAATATATATAAACCTTGGTAGATATATGCAAATGGTACATATCATATATATAATGGTATTTTTTAATCATTCATTAGAGTTTCACTTGTAAATGTACCGTGATATCTCGTGTTTTATAGCTATAATAAAAGAAACATATAACGCCTTCTCTCTCTCTGTCTCTCGGTGGTAGTCCATTGGTGGCGGAGTCTTTTCCGCGATGAGCGCCAGCAACGAAGACCTTGTAAATATATATATTGGTCATGATTAATTTGAGATGCGAGAGGAATTTGATTATTCTGAGTTCATGTACATCTAGCCAATGGTATGCAGTCGTGAAAATCTTTGAAAAAATACAAAATAATCAACTTTGAATAACAATTTGCTTTAATTAACCTAAAGAAAATAATTGAGGAAGAAATGCCTGTCTTAAAGCGAGTAGGAATAAAGAAAACAAAGGACGTATTTACATATTTACAAAATGACTTAAGCCGGCCAAAGGAAAAAAACAACAACAGGTTTACATAGTTTAAACGCGCTACGTCTGGCGGCCGACTTTATAGAGTTTGTTCTAGAAAATATATTGTAATATTAAAAACTAATAATTATAATATATTTTCACATAACATATATATAGTATATTTTAAACTGTATAATAATGGCACTTTTAGTATATTTCACATATCTTCCAATTAGTTAGAGCCGATACTTCCGATCCCCTACCCTTCTATTAAAATGTACACTGTTCCTATTTGCTACCACCCCCATATTTTATATATATGCTATATCTTTATTAATATAACCTGTACATCCCTATTTGTATTTAAACTAAAAATGGTGACGTCAAAATAAAAAGCCAAAAGGAGCGGTCAGCTGGGGACAGCTGCGGGCCAGAGGGGAGGAAATAGACGACGTCCAGATGGGGCTTCCCCTCCAGGGCTTTATATAGACGACCGCTGTAAACAGGACAGGTTTTAGCAGGGGGTCAGAGGGAGTATGTTCTAGAAGGTGTCCATCGGCAAACCGCTTCTGTCTCTCTCTCCATGTCTCGGTGATAGGCATCCAAGTTTGTGTCATGGCCTCTACATCTGTTCCGTGGGCTGTCCCCGATCACTCTCGGTGCTAACATCTAGCCCTACCTCTGCTTCTTGTTGTTCGCATGTGGAAAGAACATAAACACTCGCCTCACGTACACGACTGCCAGCTTATCCATACGTCGACAGGAACATTTGCAACAATATTACATGTATATATATTATTATGAATATAGAGCAATCCATATTTAAATCTTTAGATAATAAAAGGCATATATTGGATTAAATAAAATATATATTTGCCAATATTTCATGTACAATTTTTTTCATGCACGAATTTCCCTCTTACCTACCTCCTTTGTATTTTTAAAATTATTTGAACTGTGATATTATATAACTATGCGGCGCTGAGTTTGTTTATACAAAATGTAATGCCTTGACAAAGGTTGGCGTTCAACCAACCGAAATATTGGCAAAGAAATATTTTATTAAATCCAATATATGCCTTTTTATTATATAAATATATATTTATCAATTATATATTTCATATATTATATTTATTTTATCCAAATATATATCATAATTCAGTCCCATTTATTCAATTTTGTATTTAAACATATTTAACCTTATATGGAGATTGTAATAAACTAGTTTCAATCTCTTCCCCTCTCTCTTAAACTCGTTTTGTAATAATTCTAAGTAGAATTTTGATATGGCAACTCTGTGTGTTATTGATAGATAGACCCGGTTTCTCCCGGATTTCTTTATACCGCTGTTCTGGCTTTTATATGTTAATAGATAAGAGAGAATTTGTTATATATATATATGAGATCATTTATAAAATTCTAAATACATACTATTCCAATAAAAATATTTCAGTAAATTATAGATTTTTAAATAATAAAAATATTTATTTTGCATTTAGCGCCAGGTGTCTATTATTCTGTTATAAATTTGCGTAGGTAGATACTTGGTGTGTAGAAAATCTCTAAATGGAATTAATTTAAATATTTTGTAATATATGCGATTTTGACTAAATTGATGTCTATTCCGTTTGTACGTCACTAGCTATTTATCAACGGTCAGTAAAATGCCATTATTTCAAAGCATTAGCAATATATTGTATTTTATATTTTTAGAATATTTTTCTCACCTATATAGAACAGAAGTCAAGAACCGACCCTATCCATCAGGTCAAGTCTACCATTTCGGAACTGAAGATGATCGACGTTCCGGCAACTCGCCACGTCTCAAGGTTAAAACTTTAAAGTTAAGTTGTACATACCCGTCTTGAAGGGTAAAACTCTGAATCCAAACAAATAAAAGGTCTAGCGCGTGAATCAATCTAAAAAATAAAGCTGACAACGAAAATTGATGGAAAATATTTGTTTTTCTCTTTTATTTTATATTCTGATATTTTAAATATTCTCTATATTAGGTATTTATACTGTGATGGGATATACATTTTATTTTTTAGAAAATGCATTAAATATTTTTACAGATTTACATCCTTCTATAAAATCCTTTAAGATTTGGATTTGATTCCTCCGTATAGGTAGTTTTGCTCTCTCTCAATCTGCTTAACATATCTTTAAAGTGTCACCATGAAAACAGCGACAATGATGATTGCCAAATGTCGGCAAATAAAGTTGAAGAAGTAAAATGAAAAGACTATATGCAATGTACTTCACGTTTCAATAACCAAAGAAGCTCATTACAATTAATTTGTCTACTTATATGACGTCAATTATGGATTTGTTTGTTCTTGCAAGTATCTTTAGATACAGTAGGAGTTGGCTGATGTGTTTTCATCCTCAGTTTATGAGTCAACCTATCAATATATATATATATATAACCGTTACGGCTTTGATATTATATAGCTTTTCTCCACCTCATACCTGTCGGAACATGGAACTTGGAAAGGTTTTACAAGGGAAAGTGTAGTATGTAGTCATAAATAATGATTTGTTGCTATATATGTCCTAACACAAAGATCCCCATACTTCACACACAAAAACACCACATACAAGCACTTTCCTAAAATCTCTCCAAGTTCCATGTTGGGACAGGTATGACGAGAAGCTATATAATATCAGCGGTTCCATTAGACGAGGAAGTGGGCTGCCCCTACGGAACAATGGGGCTAGCTTCCCATTACGGAGGATGGGCTGCAATTCACTCAATTCTACATCCACGCAACTGTAGGATATAACCTGATTTTGTCAATATATCTCCTCTCTACATTTTTTTAAAATAACAAAAGTAACCCTTTTCTGTTCGAACTATGTGCTTAATTTGAATATATTTATTTAGAAATTTATTTGAACACATAATTTACATATATTAAATTCGAAAGCACGTATTGGACTATTGAAATAACTCTCAAATAATTGCGAACGCACGGGAAAACAAACATAATATTTTGTAAAAAAACAAGCTCTTTTAAAAATAAAAAAGCCTATCTAGATATTATTAAAACACCTTCATTATAAGCGTTTTGATAAGCGATTATTTGCAAATCATACAAAGTCTATATAATGAATCTATGATCGAAATAAAATGGCGGAATGGCAATCACTGATTCTTGCATCAGTATATTCTTTAATCATTACACACACATTTTTTTGTAAATTTCCCCAGATATATCAAGGGACTAATACATTTGAACCTTGCACATATAGAAGGCTTACTATTCTAAATTAAGCCATTACATCTTATGAATAGTCTCTTTGTGCTAGCTCTCACAATCTTCCAGAAGGAATGGGCATTACTGAAGTGAGTATGTGCCGGACCAGAAAGTAAAGTATCAGATTTTTAAATGCCAATATAGCAAACGTTTTCTCATGCAAGAAAGGCTAACTCACGCAGATACTCTGACTTTAAAAATAAATCAAGATAAAATATAATTCGAAATCTATTCTGTAATAACAGTCATGTTGTATAGCTAAACGGAATATTTAAATTCCCTTTTAAATATTGCTGCCTTAGGCTACAGAAAATACTGGTTGTGTCCTATATCAAAGTAGAAGTATGTTCACAATATGTCCAGATATATCAACAATGACAACAAGTCCTTCATGCAGGTTCCAAGGTCAGAATGGAATAATTACAAATAGCTCGGCTAGTGGAAAAGGTCAGCAGTTCACGAAGGAAGTTGGCCTGCAATTGTTCGATATCAAGCTAATTACTCGGTCCTTGGACATGCTTTTGGACCTTGTTGTCTGGTACCCTCTCAACACCCTAGCCTTGTATCTGGGGTGAAGAACTTCATTTTTGAACATTTGACATCTCTTGTCCTGAAGTACTCTGAGTAAGGATTGTACGTATCCGAAGTATAATCCGCATTCTCACTTATTGTGTATATGGATCAGTTAATCACACTACACGTAATCTATTTCTCCTTAGTATATAAGTTGGTAGGTAGTCATTCCTGTCGTTTCAAGGCTTCCTTTCCAGAGATAGTATTTTGAAGATATTGAGGTTGTTATACCGAGATTGTTCATGAACTCCATTCTCAGTCTTCTTCCTTCCCGCCTTCCCTTCATCCATCCCTCCAGCAATACCGTTCCTAGTGTCGGAAAAGACAATGACAATTAAAATAATTTTATTAAAATTTTGTCAATATACATTCAAAAGTGCACAGTCTGCACTATTTAACAAAAATATAATTATATAAAATATAGTTATATATATGTATAATTATAATTAAATGATAACCGAGGGTCAAACCAGTAATAACCGAGAGGGACAGTCAGGGCGTGGAGAGTTTTCCAGTACCTCTCTGCACCTTGGAGGACCTTTAACAGTTCTCACATAGTACAGGCAGTCGTGGTCGAGGCAGAGTGGAAAGATTGGGAATGTCCACACACAAAAAAACGAAGAGACACAGCTGTAGTAGGAAAGTTCCGTGAACAGATAGGAGTCGAGCTAAGAGCAAACGAGATAGAAGAGTTCTTACTGTTCTACATGGTCGATGAGGTGGTCCTGGGTACAACCGACGAGGGCTCACGCTGATGATGAAGTGACTGTGATTTCGGCTAAAACAGAGTTTTTTTTTTATATCTTTGCCGAGGGTGAAGACAGGCGGGAATTTGGACTTTAAACGAGTGCAAAGGGCGTGGGGCGTCTGCGGTATTCTACACCCTTTGGACCTGATGGCAACGGCCTGCCAAATTCCTCTTTAGGGTTGACTTCTATCTCGATCTCTTGCTTAGCTCAGCTCTTAATCTATTACATAGTTTCATTTATTCATCCTCAGTTTGTACAAGGTACATTACATATAGTGATGCAATGACACATGTCAATCATGCGTATAATTATTTATAGATGTGTTTCTATATACAACTTGACAATCTTGTTATGAGAATTATACAATATGGGGTTGTTGGTTTAAATTAACATATATATATATATATATTATATTTAAAAAATATATATATATAAAAACATAATTTGGTAAAATGTACTGCCTGCCTGAGGGCGTAAGAATAAAAAAATGAAAAGCGTATTTACATAATGTACAAATGTTTTGGGTCGGCCAACGGGGAAGAACAACAACGAGTTTTTATATGCAAAGTGTGACCTCTGGCGGTCGATTTAACAGAATATTTTTATCTATGAAATATATTTTTAAATAAATCAATATCTTAACATTTCAAATAATATCTTAATATAACATTTTAAATAATACTTTTATATAACATTTCCCCCCTGTGAAGAGAATAATATGGGATAATTAAGAGTCAAGTGATAAAAAATATAGTTTAAAAAAAGATAAAATGATGATAGAAAGAAAATAACGTGAAAGGTGATATTCACTTATCATATTCGTTTTTGGATGTTAACCAATAGACAGAAAAGTACAATAGTTAAATGATAAAAATATTGGTAAAGAGTGAAATGTGGCAAAGATAGAAAAGAAATTGATGTTCCATCATCGTATTGGCTTATTATGAACCAATAGATTGGAACGACAAAGAAAATGATACATAATGTGATGATTGTTAAAGAGAGAAAAAAGGTGTTCCATAATCGTATTGGCTTATTGTGAACCAATAGATTGGAAAAGACATGAAAAATACACATATTATATTAAAAATGAGGAAGGAAAATAAAATGAATGAAAATTAAAAGTGAGAAATAAAAGGATGATATCCCTTGATCATATTGGCTTGTTGTGAGCCAATAGATTGGGAAAAACATGATAATGATACACATATATTATTAGTGAGGAAGACAAATAAAATGAATAATATATTACAAAAGTATAAAATAAAAATATGAAGAACATTGAAAAAACAATATGAAAAATAATTACATTTGTAAAAGATAGGTGGAAACATTTGATGATTATAAGAAAATAAGGCATTTGTGAAAAAGCAATAAGTTGAGACAAAGTTAATGTACAAAAGGCAAATGTGAAAATAAGGAATGAACATATTAAAATTTTAAAAAAGTAATGGTAGGAATAAAGAATGGTCATTTGAAGAAAAATAATCAAGGTGGATAAAAATAAGAGCTAAAATTTACATATGTTGGACTCTCTAAATTTACATATTGACAGAAACGCTTTTAGATATTTATATAGGAAATGAGCAATGGAGGTAATAATGCAAAATTTCAAAAATAAAAACATTGTGAAATGAGATTAAATGAGAAAATATCAAAATATTAAAAGCTAGGAAATTAAAAATATATGGAGATGTGAAGCTATAAGGTATTGTGGTTATTAACGAAAAATATAGTGGCAATATGATTTTAAAACATGTTAAAGATAGCTTAATAAAATATTGAAGATGTGGGAAATAGGTAATGTTATTTTGTTGTTGTTCTCCTGGCCGACTGTTTTACATTTGAAATTATAAAAATATGGGTAAAATGGTCTAACTTGATTTCAAATATTTAAAAGTAAAATATAGAATGAGGTATATTTAATAACTAATTATACAAAGAAAATGTGGCATTATTTAAATGGCAAAAATATTTAAGAAATGACATAAAAGGAATATATGTAACTATAAGCAAATAAGCTATTGTAAACTATTGTAAACATGAGTGAGAATTGAAAAGTTAAAATAAACTGCGAAAAATGGTTGATACAAAGTACCTTGAAAAGGATGATGCTGGCTGGATTTGAAGATCTCGGGAGATGGCCGGCGTTGGGTGGAAGGTGTGATGGCCGGAGTTGGCTGTAGATGGAGATGGCCATGTCTGCTTGGAGATTGGTATGTTTTCTTGTAGAGGCTATGTTTGCTTGGAGATGGACTATGTTTGGTTAAAGTAGGTTATTTTTGGTTGCTTGTAGGTGAATATTTTTTGTTGGATAAGGCTATTTTTGATTGTAGTAATTTGCATATTTGAATTTGAAAATTTTGCTTTTGTCATTTTAATAAAATAAACAGGTAAATATCCTGTCGACTAATATTATATTAAAAAAAAAAAGATATAAAAACATAATTTGGTAAAAAGTACTGCCTGTCTTAAGGCGTAAGAATAAAAAAATGAAAATCGTATTTACATAATGTACAAATGTTTTGGGTCGGCCAACGGGGAAGAACAACAACGAGTTTTTATATGCAAAGTGTGACTTCTGGCGGTCGATTTAACAGAATATTTTTATCTATGAAATATATTTTTAAATAAATCAATATCTTAACATTTTAAATAATATCTTAATATAACATTTTAAATAATACTTTTATATAACATATATATATATATATTCATACCACTATGTTCATACCACTCTTATACTTGAAAATTATCCTCCGCCATTCTAAAGTGACCTAGAATTCTAGAGAGGATTTACACTTTCTTTCAACGCATACTTATTTTTTTAGGTGTGTGCAACATCACCCATCACTGAACGCCAAATTAAGACAATAACAAAGGCTTGATATCAGACATTATGGTATATATATATATATTTCTATATGTATATATTCCCTATTTGCACATCACAGTATCTACTTGAAGAAATTGATATAAAAACTATATATATTTGTAATAAATAATTTTAAAATATTTGAAAGCACATAATCATGGAATCTGAGAGGCGTATTCTTCAAATATTTGATAATACAGACAAAATTTTGTGAAATCACAAAAGGATCAAAATAACTCTGAAACTTTTTATATAAAAAAGTATAAATGCTTTTGACAAATCTGATGTATATAGTAGTAAAAATTATGTAAATGACTTTATTTATTCATTTTAATGCTGTCTACATCACATAACTTGTCTTTAGGTTTCTTTTTATTGAAGGTTGCGGCGTTGCCTTTAATTTTTTTTAATTGTCAAAACCCACAACCCTCCTGATATATTGTTAAAATAAATTGCGTGCATATCAATTAGAACGAATCTACCTATAATGAGAAATATTTCCCCAATTATTATCAAAGATGATTTGTTTGTAGTTGTATGCAAAATGCATTTCCCTCATTTTTGAAGATATTTTTTACCGTTTATTTATATAATATGGTCTTAATTTATTATTATTGGTTAATATTAGCAAAGGACACTTTCAAAAGCCGAACACCCAGCACTACAATAGGATTCTATTATTTTCTTACATTAGCACTCTCTCACGGAGTGAAAGCTATTTTCACTCTTTTTTGAAGATATTTTTACCGTTTATTTATAATATGGTATTTAATTAACATTAATTGTTAAAATACGCACGGAACACTTTCAAAAGCCCAACACACTACAATAGGATTATATTATTTTATTACTTAAGCACTCACGGAGAGAAAGCCATATTTCAAATGATTATTTGACTTTGAGGATCCCCCTAAGTATTACACTCCGTGTCCTTCAGTGGTTTTGTCATCCGGGATTACACAAGAGGAACACACTAATGACTTCCATCGTTTCCCTTAAACCCTCATTTTCATTATCTTTGTTTAATTGTCTCTAGGTCAATATGGACTGTGATGAAATAATTCTTGACCAAGAGACTCTTTTATTACGTGAATTAATTCTATAAGAAAATTTCACGGAATTTTATTTTTAACATTGTGCCTCTCTAAAATTATATTAATTGAAATTTGATGCAATTACGTTTCTTCATTGCGCAATATAGGCTAGAATTGAAGCTTGATCCTTTCTAAAACGCTTAAAAGCAATTACAAGAGTGTATATGTGCCCAGTATTCAAATTATTGTATCAATTTGTGCTCTTACGTTATAATAGTGAACAAACTTTAAATTCCATAGCTCAAAACCATCTTATACAGGAAGACATTTTGTTCGAATTTCTCGAGACGGATGATGTGGTACATTCTTTGATTTAAATTTGTGTTCTCTGGGCAGAGAAGAGCAAATGATGTATTGCTTTAATGAATTTATTGAAAAATAAAAGTGGTTTTTGCTCAAATAATTATTTTTAAACGACAAAAATATAAATTATCGCTATATAAAACTTTTCCTTTCTCTCCATATATATTTTGAACAATAGGTCACCTTCTAAGCACTAAATCTTGTAAGATATATTACATTTTATACCCTTATTTCCCTCAAAATATGTATTGACTAATATATAGATAAATTTAAAAAATAAACTCACAGTTTCAAATACTAAAATGCCTATATTCAGGAAAGACTTTTATTACAGAAATTTAGAGCAACAAAAATGAAATGATATTTTTCATTGTTTCACATAGAAAATAATATTAAATCCCTTATATTCAACTAAATTTAAATAATTAAGCTAGATGATAATTTATAAAATAGCAATAAACTAATATTAACATTTCGGGTTGTGAATATAAAAACTGGAAATATTTGTTAAATTTAAAAAATGGACGAGTAAAAAAAATAATAGCGGTGCAAATATAAAAAAAGACAACCAAATGTCTCCAACTCAGAGTCTTGTCCGAAAATACGACTTTTCAGCAATTTATTAATAGATCCAAAGGCATGAAATTCATATGGAAAAAGTTCTGAACTGTATTTGGGTGGTCCAGTACTTCCCATTGGATTCTACCAAATACCGCTTTAGTCGCTTCGGTGGTATGAGGATGGTATTATCATGCAGAAGCAGAACTTTCCTAGAAAAACCGGGCTTCCTATTCTTTATTTACAAATGGTGATGCTAAAGGAGTTTGTCAGGTTAATCGTCGATAATTCCTTTACAACCAAAAACACACTTCCCAAATTTTCAAGTTAAAGTGGCATAAAAAGGAGTATCATTTATTTTGATGTCCCTACACTTGAGGGTAGCCACTGCTTGACCTCTCTTCTGGTTCGGCATCGTATTGGTGGCAGCATGTTCATCGCTAGTCATTATGCAGTCCAAGAAATCCATATTCTTAATTATTTTTTGTCGAAGTTGAGATAGCTCGATGATATTCTTCTGGCCTGCTACGTGGGCGTGAGGTGATGCGGTACCCATTGGGCACATTTTTAAAGCAAACCCAAATGTTAGGGAAATACAATATGTGTGGTTCATATTGTGGATAGTTGTTCAAGACTTTGACAGCGTACGGTAAATCCTTGATTCTCTGAAGATAATTTGTGTTTTTTTTTGCCGCATCTTATTAAAGACGGTGTGGTTGAACTCAACGTTTGGCCGAGAATCCGTTGAAATTTTCTTTGTAAAGCATTTTTGCCCAATGGAACTTCCCTATCTTTGACATACTGTTCTTATATCATATTTCAGACGAAGGAATATTTCTGATTCTTTGATTTTCTCAGCAATAAGAAAGCGTATTACAGTTCTTTATTTTTGTTTAGTAGAATTCTATAGTTTAACTACCAGCCACTCGCGTGATACATATGTAACTCTAATCTAGCTATTTATATATCGTTGATATTTATTTGGCATTCTAATTTAGGAGATTTAATACAAATTTACTTTCAACCATATATGTAAATTATCCAAGTAAAATGAACCTTTTTTCCCTTTTTGAAATGAAACTTTACTTTAGATTATATATTAATTTCTATATGAAAGATGCCTTGCAAATACAAATAAAGAAAATTTCATTTGTAATTTCACCATTTTTTAAGTATCAACTACGAAAATGATCCCAAGTTTTTTTATTTTAAAAGGCAGAAATATAAATGATTTGAAACATTTTATTTAGTTTATTGAATAAATCACAAAATATACCAGAAATTCCATAGATTTTCTATAAGTGAGAAGTAAAATATTTTTTAGCTTCAAAGACCCCAAAGACAATTCCCTTGTGACATTGTTGCGGCACTCCTTTTTCTCCATTCTAAAAACGTTCAAACAAAAGGTTGCATTGTACTAAGTCCCTCTTGAGAATTAACCTCTCCTTCAGAAAATTATATTTCAAAAGTGGCAATCATTTATTATTGAAGATATCCATCAAAAAACTTGCGAAAGAAGGATGCGCAGATCTGTCAGAGCCATGTGGCAACACCGAACATTGGATTCCATGGGAAAGCAATGAAGTCTGGCCTTGTCCATCCCTGCTGGATTGTTTGGGCCACAAGATGTATTGAGGCAATTTCAATAAGACATTCTTGAAGGTTCATAATTTATTTTTCCATATAAATTGGTTCTCGCTATTTTATTGATAGTTATTCATCTACTACAACAGTACGATACCACCTCGCAAGGGACACTTGCGCTATATGTAATAAAAAAGTATTGTTTCCCTCTCATAATTAAAAAAAAAAAACAGTTTATACAGGGAGAGATGGGAATTTTGTGCCGGGAGGTTGTATAAAAGGAAAGGCCAGGCTGTACGCCAACCGAAATATTGGCAAATAAATATTTCATTCAATCCAATATAGGCCTTTTTATTATATAAATATTTGAATATAGATTTCTCTATATTCAGAAAACGATCAAAGTTGCGGGAGGATCCCTTATTCATGTACAAAGAAAGGCATCTCTCCCTTTATTTTGCATCAGAACGATGCCTTATATTCATCACCCAAGTAAAAAAGCTTTACTAGTGGTGATGTAAAATGAGCCGGAATACAAGTTTTGGGAAATTCAGACAAAAACAACCTGTATATCACGGTTACGGGCTATCGCTCACATCAGAGCCGCCGATGCACTAATGAGGAACATAGGCCGAAACCATGGTATACAGGTTGGCTTTTTATCTGAATTTTCCCAAACTGGTGTTGTGGATCATTCTTAATCGACACTAGTAAAGTTTATTTACTAAGGTGATGTATCGTATTGATGCTTAATTAAAGAGAGAAATGCCTCTCTAGGTACATGAATATACAAATGTATGACGCCCTAAAAGCCGATTTCTAAACTTGGTTCCATTGTGTTGAATCTTGTTGTTTAAATATTTATTGGAACATTTGGAGAATTCTCTTCAGAAGTAGAAAATAAATAATTCTCTTCTACTAATTCTCTGTTTCTCTTACCTTCTCTTTATTATTTTTAATTTCGATAAATCAGAGAAAGTGGACTACTCGGTTAAATCAATATTTCTATACATTTCTCTCTTCAAATTATTCCAAATCTTATTATTTTCTATGAATAGCAATAATGTGATGATATTATGACAATATATATTTCCAAAGTTAATAAATATATATAGTATAATAGAGTGTTATAGAAAAATATAAGATATATTTACATTATAGTATAATTAAATTGTGACTTTCAATTATGATATATATATATACATCAATAAAAGGATTTTTATTTTTTAAATATTTGTTGTTTCTCTCTCTCTCTCTCTCTCTCTCTCATTCTATAAAGTATCATAAAATATAAGTATATTATATATGTGTGTAAAAATACTATTATATTTATTAATTTACAATTTATACTAGAATATACTATTATTGATATGCAAATATAGAGTGTTAAAATGAAATTATCGTAAGCCAAATAATTTCCCGGCTTTGTTTAATTTTAGATATCATTTATGTTGTCAATTTGATAGGTTTCACGAACCTGTGTGGGAATGAAATGAATTTCTCTATTAATATGTAAATTCACGATGATATATTAGCGATAAAGCTATTCTTAGAAGTTCTGAAAGCTGGAACAAAACAAAGAGCATGGGCAGTAACGCGTCTGTAGAAATACCTCTTTCATTGAATGCCTCTCTATTGAACAAGTAGACGACAAATATATATATAATATATATAAAATAAAAGGATTTAAAAACGCGAATGTTTATTTTATACATAAAACGAACTTCTACTGTCCTTACTGCGATGAAAAAATATATTGGAACCGCTGGGAGGGTTCACCACTGATGAGCCAAGCCCTCCCAATATATTTTTTCATCGCAGTAAGGACAGTAGAAGTTCGTTTTATGTATAAAAGAAACATTCGCGCTTTTAAATCCTTTTATTTTATATGTATAGATGGCGCGTTATTGCTTTGTGTTAATTTAACCCTAATGGCCTTGTCTTTATAGTTTGCTGAAGAGCATTGCTCGAAGCAAATATCTCAATGTAATTCTACTGTCCTATAAGCTTATGTCCATAGTTTACTTGAAAACCATTTTTAAGATTCCATCCTTCAATGTAGCATATAAAAGCAGAATGATCCAATACAGTATTAGAGCTCTGAGAAGCGGTCTGGTGGATTAAATTGGCGAAACCGCTGGGAGGGTTCACCACTGATGAGCCAAGCCCTCCCAATATATTTTTTCATCGCAGTAAGGACAGTAGAAGTTCGTTTTATGTATAAAAGAAACATTCGCGCTTTTAAATCCTTTTATTTTATATGTATAGATGGCGCGTTATTGCTTTGTGTTAATATATAATATAATTTATAATATCTTAAAAATAATTAAAAGAGATATCAGAATTATTATACATATATCCTAAACCACACAAATGTCGACATCAGCTTGTAGGGATTTCTTTACATGGAAGTGAGTTCAAGCTGAAGAGAAATGGGCATCACACGGCAACTTCCGGGATCGACTGTGGGTCGACACGGCGTCATAAAAACAAGTTCTGTGGGTGAATAGAGAGCGACTAAATATAAGCTTCCGCGGACTTTCTTTCTCTATTGTGTCTGGATCCACCTTTGGATGGATTACAGACATTTTGGCGCATCTCACAGATCCTCAGTCGGATACTTCAACGTACATCGCACATATATAGAGGGAAATCTCAAGTTCTGTTCATATATCATCGCTTTTATATTACATAAGACAACGAATCTTTAAATTTATATATTATACAAGCATAGCTCTTTTTACAAAAGTATTGATGCCATTCAAAATATTTAAATAAAAATCAAGATTTATACAAAGGGATTGTGAGCATTATATTTTCTATATAAATAGATATTCAGGACCAAAATTTTGGACAATACCTATTGTACTATTCGTAAAGAATAATATTCACTCTTCAGACTGCCACGGAATAGGATAAAGAGAAAGAACAAACATTTTTACTCAAATCAGGAGAAGAAACAATCACTCTGCCAATTAACACATTATATAAAATACATTTTCATGAATGCTATAAAATGTATATTTAACTTCAAGATTACACATTTATATTAAACCTTTAACATCTCGTATTTAATCATTTTACCATTTTAAAATGAAATTATTAATTTATTTGTATTGTATTTTTGCATTGCCTAGAATTAAAAAAAAAGTCTTTCTATTCGATATTTTCTCCTAAATGTGTGGTGTTGTTATCAAATGTAATAATATTATCAATATAGTTTCATACACACAATATTGATTTATTTTTTAAGAATTCTCAATATAACACTTCCCATATTTACATCAATTAAATAGAAGGCACAATAGCGCACCATCTGTGAAAATTAAAAATAACTATTTAGCTATCTTTTTAACTTTTAAAATAAAACTATTTACTATTACCCTTACTGCGATATTTGGAGGGCCTGGTTCATCAGTGTAGAACCCTCCCAGCGGTTTAATCATTGATAAGCCAGGACCCCCAAATATTTTCCATCGCAGTAAGGACAGTAAGAAGTGCTCGCTAAATTTTTATTTTCTCATAAATGTATTTGAAAACTTTCACTTGTGAAAGCAGGGCGAGAGGTACTGAGTATTTCCCACAATTATTCAAAGCTTTGGAAATTTTGAGAGAGATAGAGAGAGAGGGGGTGTATTGGTGGTGGATATTGACCACCTAATTCAATAGAAATATATTGCCACGTGGAAAATTAGGGAAGACCAACTTCGGGATGAGACAACAATTTGATTTTAGGCAAGAACAAACTATGAATGGTAAACAAAAAATAAGCCACGAGGGAAATTTACAGAGTAGCAAAATATAAACATAAAAATGACCACTCTGGTAATAAAAGTAGTAAAATTAATAAATACTTTGTTACAATATTCTACATAATTTCTAACTTGAAATATTTTCCCATTCCCAATGAATATCCGAAACAATTTATCAAAAATCATATTCATAGAAAAAGAAACCCTCCAAAAACAAGTCTTTTTAAAACCCTCCGTGTACACTTATCTACAGTTATGGAATAGAAAGAATAGGCAGAACTCTCAAAAGATATAATATCAATATTAGATACAAATACGGTCCAAACTTAAAAATATTCTTCGTCACCCTACAACTAAACGCAACCCTAGATACGAAACCCAAACCAATCTCATATACTGCACTCCATGCTAATCATGTACATCATCTTACATTGGAGAAACTGGATAGACCTTAAAAGAGACAATAAATCAACACAAGACAACCTTAAAAAATAATAGCCCATTATCACTTCTAGTAGACCATGCAATAAAACAAGGATACATACCAGAATTCGAAAATTCCAAGATATTATGCAGAAACATACATGATAAGCACGCAATATTATTTCTGGAGAGCTGGGCATCTATAGAGGACAAACATAGTATCAATAGAAGAATAGATATACCCCAACCATACCTACAGATAAAACAGAAATAGCAATTATAGAATATATACAATCGTATTTTAATAATATAAAATTTAAGAAGTAATTATATTTTCATTGAACAGTTTGGTCACACCAATCTGCTTTATTCAAAACCTGGCCACTCGTACATCACGTGGGTGTTTACAGGGTTTGAATCCCTGAGGAAGATAGTCAAACAGCCTCATTGAAATATTGGAAGTTATAATAAATATTTTTGATCCAAAATAAGGGTTAATAATTAAAATATATATATATATGTGTGTATAAGCATGACCTTGAATTTCCCACCAAGAAAGAATAGCAAAGACAAAAACTATCTGATCAAAAAGTGGTCTCCCACCAGGTCAGATAGATTATCGGCTGGCAACTTTCCTTCACTGGTTATCGCCCTCCATCGCCCAGTGGGGTAGATATGGCTGGAAGGAAGTTCAAGGAGAGGAGAATTATACAATAGTACGTGGAAGGTAAATATTACCTGTTTCTTTGTCTAGTGGGTTATTTAGAATTCTCCTCAACAGCAACCTTCAGCTACATGATCAGGTGGTGCCTTTTCATTATATTATAACTCTCCGATGTCTACATATTTCTATCTCAACTTTAAGACTCTTTTTAAATTACGATAGAAGGAATCGCGGGATATCATTGTTGGTAGACGCGACGTGTTTCTTTATAAATAAATAAAGAAACACGTCGCGTCTACCATTGTCTTTTCCAACTATTTTAAAACATATTTACCGCGTTCTTAAACACATATGTCCTTAAATATATAAACCTTTTTGGAATTAGAAATGGATATCCCCTTGGCAGATCTTCAACATTTATCCTGCACCACGCTGATCAGAGCCAACGCGTACGGGGTCGGCTTTTATTGATAATTCAAGAAAGATTATTGAAAGCGCTCTAGAACAGTAAAAAAAATAAACATATGGTTTGATTCACTTCAAACTATTTAGAACGTAATGGTTGTTTCTTTTTTATTGTTGTGTTGTGTGTGTTATCAAATATATTCATTTTCCATTGAGATGCAAGATGTAAACTGAATAAACATTTTTGCCAACTTTTAGGTTCAATAAAATATTAAAAATATTTTGTAATTTCCTTTATCATGACTGTTGTGTATTTGCATACTTGGGATATTTGCAGAAATGCAAATATCCTCTTTGCCTACTTGATTCTGACTTAATGTATAAATAGCGCTTCAAGTTGTTAGCAGTCAGTCAGTCCATATTGTAGAAGTTAGTGTACTAATAAATTCTAAGAGAATGTAGTGGCCTGGTAATGAGCAACCCACACAGAGGTAACCCAACAAATCTGGCGACGAGGATAAAACAACTCTGCCGACGAGGGAATCTACGGGAAGCTACGGTAGTGGCTACAAGGGTTGCTACGATTGGTACATGTCTACGGGAACGACCACGAGGTTTTAAGGATTGAGGACCTACGACTGACTCGAAGCATCAAACTGAGGAAAGATGGCAAATAATCAAACTGTACCGTTCAGAGTCTTCGATTCGAAAGAGGAAAATTTTGAAATCTTCGTACAGCGATTTGAAGCGACTTGCGAAGCTAATGAAACAAGTGACCAGAAAAAGGTCGTAATCTTGTTAATTTTATTAAACTCTGGACTCCTTAAATTAGGAAATGATTTGTTCTACCCTGAAAAGATTAAAGAGCAGTCTTATGAAGTAATAATTAAAAAAATAAGACAACATCTAGAGCCTAAGCCAAAAGTTATACCTCAGCGATGCTTGTTCTTGAAAAGGGTGCATAAAGAAACTGAAACTGTTTCTGAGTATCTAAAAGAACTGAAGCACCTTGCCACAAATTGTGAATTTGACAGTATGCTGGAGATGATGCTACGAGATAGATTTGTAGCAGGCTTAACATCAGAATCCCTTCAAAAGAGGCTCTTGCAAGAGGATGATGAAGTGAAATTAGATAGGGTATTTGCCCTGGCAGATTCATACGAGTTGGCAGAGAAAGATGCCAAAGAGCTGCATGAAAAAGAAGTAGCGAGAGTAACCTCACATATTGAGAGGAACAGAAAATCGAAGTACTCTCCTACGAAGGAAAACTTCACGACTGCGACCAAAGAAAGGACTTGCTACCGGTGCGGCATGAAAAATTCGCACCTAGCGTCAGCATGTCCGCAGAAGTTTAAAACTTGCTATAAATGCAGGAAAAAAAAGGTCATTTAAGTAAAGTACGCAAGGCCAGAGGAAATGCACAGAAAAGTGGGTATGTGCAGCTGCAGATTATCTTTTCCCTCAAAGGTGAAACTGAAGTTAAATTTGCCCTTGGAAATGGACGAATGAACATCGGGTTTTGTTTAAGTTTTGATTCAGTGTTGGCACATTTCGACCCAGCTAAGGATCTTGTTTTGGCTTGCGATGCCTTGAGCTATGGACTTGGCGTGGTACTTAGTCACAGATACAAGAAGCAGGAAAGTCCAATATCGTTTGCGTCGCGAACCCTTACAGATGCTGAAAAAAATTATTCCTAGCTTGAGAAAGAAGCCTTAAGTATTGTTTATGGCTGTGATAAATTCAGGCAATACCTTCTAGGACGCTCGTTTGTGTTGGTGACGGATAACAGACCGTTGATGCACTTGTTCTCACCTCACAAACCGAATCCATTATGTGCAGCGTCAAGGATAAAGCGTTGGTCGCTAAAGCTGGGTTCTTTTCATTACTCAGTTGAATTTAGGAAGACTGACGACCACGGAAATGCGGATGCTTTATCAAGGTTGCCGTTAAAAGCAGTTGAGAGTCAAATGATGAAGATCAAGTCTTGCTTCTGAGAAAAATGAATGAAGTGCCTTTTTCATTCCGGGATGTGGCTTTTGAAATTAGTAGAGACAAGATCCTCTCAATTGCTTTGAGGAATGTTCGGGAGGACAATTGGCAAGTACCAAAGATCTCGAAAGAAAATCCGTTGTTCCCTTTCTACAAAGTTAGGAATGAATTAAGTGTGGACTTTGGATGCCTTCAGTGGAAAGAGCGGATAGTGATTCCTCCAAAATTAAGATCTCAAATTCTCATAGATCTACATGAGATGCATTTTGGAATGGTGAAAATGAAGATAATAGCAAGGAGGTATTTTTGGTGGCCAGGAATAGATAGGAGCATAGAAGATATGGCTTGGCAGTGCACCATCTGTCAAGAATCTGCAGGCATGCCTCCTTCCATGATTACAGAATGGACTTGGCCAGAGAAACCTTGGCATCGCCTACATCTGGATTTGGCAGGCCCTTTTATGGGTAGAATGTTTATTGTTATAGTGGATGCCTATACCAAATGGTTGGAAATATTTATCCTCAGGGATATAACCAGTAAAACCATTGTTGATTATCTAAGGCAAGTGTTTGCCAGATTTGGACTGCCGGAATTCTTAGTGACAGACAATGGAAGACAGTTTGTCTCGAGAGGAATGGAGGAATTCACCAGAATGAATGAAATTCGGCACACAAAAAACAGTCCATATAATCCAAGTACTAATGGGTTAGCTGAGCGGTATGTGCGCGAATTCAAAACATCGTTAAAAAAAAACAACGAAAAGGATGACTTGGAAACAAACCTACAAAGAATTTTGTTTGCCCATAGAGCATTTCCACAGTCAGTCCTAAAGGAATCGCCAGCTGAATTATTGATGAAGAGACGTTTAAAGTCTAGATTTTCTAATTTAATGCCTAAAATGGACATGAAGGGAGAGGGGTTTCCTGATGCCCTGAGAAAACAGGAGCATTTTAAAATTGGTTCCGATATTTATTTCCGAAACTATGCAGCCGGACCAAAGTGGAAAATTGGAACCATCCTAAAACTCCTTAGTTGCCGCTATTACCTAATAGGGTATGAAGGCCAATCCCTAAAGAGGCAATTGTAGAGAAAGAGCTAGGCTCAGTGATGCCGAGTACATATAGACAAGGGCTGCGAAGAGAATCGCATTGCGAGAGAGAACCCTCTCACGGTGGCCTGGAGATCCCGGAAGAAGAGTTCACTACAAATGAATTGGAGCCGCAGTCAACCAGGCAGGAGTTGACATCAATTGGAGAACACCAGGAGCCTATGGCTGCTGCTTCTAGAGAAAAAATCCCAACCCGGAGCCCCAGACCCCAGAGATCCAGGAGAGCACCAGACCGTCTCCAATATAATTAGGAGGGGTGGGTGTTGTGTATTTGCATACTAGGGAATATCCTCTCTGCATACTCGATTCTGACTTAATGTATAAATAGCGCTACAAGTTGTTAGCAGTCAGTCAGTCAATTTATGTAATAAAATAGATTACGGGAGTCCGTCTTTGCCTCAGCCTCGACACCTCACACTTGGCTACCTCCTACCTTCAGGGATAGAACAATGACAATATTGAAATATCGAGATAGGATAGGAGCAAAATATTTCATATTATAATTATACTCGCGCGGTTTATATATGTGATGTTATACTGTTGACTCTTGTAGAATCCTGTAGACTAAATATTTGATGAGGTATCCAGTCGACTTAATCTATGGTGTGCGATCCTGTCGACTCTCGCTATACTGTGGTAACCAAGGGTCTCTCGCTGTGGTATGGTAACCGAAAGGGGCAAACCTGTAGTAACCGAGAGGGACAGTCAGGGCGTGGAGAGTTTTCCAGTACCTCTCTGCACCTTGGGAGACATTTAACAGTTCTCACAGAGTACAGGCAGTCGTGGTCGAGGCAGAGTGGAAAGCTTGGGAATGTCCACACAAAAACGAAGACACAGTTGCACTAAGAAAGTTCCGTGAACAGATAAAAGTTGAGCTAGGAGCGAAAGATGGAGATAAAAGAGTTCTTACTGGTCTACATGGTGGATGAGGAGGACCTTGGTGACAACCGACGAGGGCTTCCGCTGATGGTGAAGTGACTATATTTTTGGCTTGGACGGAGGCCTTATATATCTTTTCCGAGAAAGGAAGTATTGCATTTCAACAGATGCGAAGAGTGTGGATCGTCTGGCGAAATTCTAAACTGGCGCCGTGGCAGTTTCCAATCTATCTTTAGATGTTGTTTTGTGACTTCCATCTATCTCGATTTTAGACGTTTTTGACTTCTATCTCTTGCTTCAGCTCAATTCTTAATCTATTACAGAGTTTTATTTATTTATCCTCAGTTTGTACAAAGTACATTACATATGATGATTTAATGACACATGTCAATAATGCGTATAATCATTTACAGATGTGTTTCAATTATGCAACATGAAAATCTTGTTATAAGTTATATACAATATGGGGTTGTTGGTTTAAATTACCATATATATATATTATATTAATTTTAAAAACTTTACACTTATTAATAATTACACTACCGACCGTTAAAATTTGGTACACCTGGAATAATACAAATAACAAAATAATATTTTTAGGACAAATACATTATCCCGAAATACCTATCGACTCCATATTTATCTAACAGTCATCGTAAGGTCTTCTCCCAAAATTGCCAATGAATTCCATTCTCGAACTTCCTGGTCCTCCTTTCATACATTCCTCCAGCATTAAGTTTGTGTATTATTATCCATTTCAAGTACTTTGATGTACCATCATACTGTGATCTTGGGAATAGCAAGGTAGTGTTTCCCCCCTTGCACTACAAAAACATAGCTATTTAGTATAATTAGATATTTTAGGATATAAACCTTATTTATGAAATTAGAGTAGAGAAAAATATTCACAAGTATAATAACTAAGTTAAACGATAGAATAAGGGGAATAACAAAGTTTAGTTTTCCATACCTAATAGCATTCCTCCTTTATAATGCTTACAGGAAAGAGCGTATGTAGGTCAAAGTAGACATTATGTTGTTTACTTATAAATAGAAACAATCTCGGAACTCTACTATAAGACAGTTTAATAAAAATTTAGCCACACAATGCCTATTATTTTAAATAATTTGAAACGCGGAAGTGAGTTAACATTTATATCACCCTTCCAGGAGCCAACTATTGGTCACGCAGTCTTGCGACAATGCAACATCTTCCCACAATGGAAACAAGCAGACATATAGCATCCCAACTTACAAACAATTGTTGAGTGTAATGGGCTATTTGGAATCTTTCTGTGAAACCAAACTGACTTCCTTTTTATCCTTTACATATTTTGTATTATTACTATTTAAAATGAAAATTTATTTGCACTAGAGATTTTCCTATATGTATACTCATGGACAAAACTTAAGGAAGTTGTACATTATATTTGATACACAGTGGCCTTTATTGAAGACACACGAGATAACCAAGTGTGAACAAAATTGCCTCTGTCTCTCCTCAAAAAGAAAATACATAAAAGACTTTCCATTTCCTTAAGTTTTGTTCATGGGAGTGTACATACTGTCGCTTTAATAGTAAAGCAATCGTGTAGTTATTGAGACATATTCTGATACTAATGGCTGCCGTATCCTCGAAGTCTTCTGAAATATCGAGCGATTGTTTCACCATCAATGAAAGAAAATTTGATATTTAAATCTAAGTTCTGATTTGTTTGTTTCCTCTGTAATAGGCGCAAATATTTCAATATCGCGTCTGATTATTAAATGAATTAATAAAAAAACAATAAGAGAGATGTAGGTTTAACCTAAGAAACTAATATCTTCTGAAAAAATATTTTCAATTAACGAGTTTTATCCTAGAGTACTATAAATCTCTCTCTTTATAGAGAGGGAAGTTTATATTATTTACTCGCAGAAAACTCTATTTGGCAAATTAAGATTTCTCTATATCGCAGCAGATCTTTCTAAGATTGTTCTACATTTAAATCAACACATCACACTTTGTATTTGGAAAATTAAAGTTCATATTTGAAGTTATGCAATAATATGTGTGAATGAATGCTATCATCACTATTGCTACGACTAATACTAATTATTGTTATTATTATTATATAATCATAATATGATTAACATCTCTCATTTGCATTTAACATAAGCCCGTTGAAGAGCAATTATTGCTCGAAAGCTTGCATTTTAAAATAAAACGAAACTCATTGTGAGAGAATAATTTTTTAGGTTTTATTAATTATTATTATGTTAAGCAGAAATTTACTCAGAAAGAACTACTACGAACTTATTCAATTAAGAAATAATAAATATTATAATGATATTAATATTTTGAAACTCTCTCTCTTTCTTAGCTGAAGAGAGTGAATAATTTAATGGAAATATTATCCTACCCAGAGGATAGCTATCAATATAACATATTTTGTCTAGTTCTCTATTGAATCATTACAAATCAAAGTAATAGAAGATGTCTGTTCCTGTTGAACCGTGGATTCAGTAAAAATAGGGGAAGTATGAACCTTTTCCTTATCTCCAGTAACGTACCTCTTTGGTCGAAAGATAAACGAGAGCAGCCGGTTTCACTGATGAAGAAACGCTAAAAATACAAGCGGGGAGAAGGGTCGCTCCTTATAATTAAAAAGTTCACAGATGAAGAACAGGTTTCCCTGAGTACTGGTTGGATATGATGGGAGATAAGGCGCTGAGAAAAGGGGCCTTTACTTTCCTAATTTGATCCGATATCTCTCTCACAATCTTTCTATATACAGAGTGGGATTTGCAACGTTATTCTAGTCTCTATCACATTCTAAACCACATTCTCGCTTCCGCTCGGTATATTTTATTATTACCTTAATCGCCTTTTAATGTCAATGAAGCACGCCATGTATTTTTGTGTGTGAAGTGTTGAACATTTGCTCAAATTATTTATGGAAACAACAATAGTAATGCTAAATTAGTATTTTATGGTTTATCTCTTCTACTTTTATCATTTTCTTGGTAGGGATAGGTAAGTTATAATATTGCAGAATCCCCTTTCATATATCTTTGGTATATTTAATGATCTATTAATATTAATTGCACGAATATATAAGCCCTATTTATGCGAAGTTTGTCGGTGAATTACATACACACATTTATTGAATAATAATATAATAATATTCGAAACTAT